>CM042870.1:20503784-20578784 GCA_023658055.1 Thaleichthys pacificus
ACACACACACACACTCTCTCTTTTGAATGTACAGGAAACAAAACCACCCTCAATTACTCGCACTCGGGGAGATTTACAAGAGCAAGGCTTCAACGATCCAGTCACATACAACCAGCTCTGTTGTTGTCCCAGCCTCACCCCAAGCCTCCAGCCTCACCCCCAGCCTCCAGCCTCACCCCCAGCCTCAACCCCAGCCTCAACCTCACCCCCAGCCTCAACCCCAGCCTCCAGCCTCACCCCCAGCCTCCAGCTTCACCCCCAGCCTCCAGCCTCACCTCCAGCCTCACCCCCAGCCTCCAGCCTCACCCCAGCCTCACCTCCAGCCTCACCCCCAGCCTCCAGCCTCACCACCAGCCTCCAGCCTCACCCCCAGCCTCAACCCCAGCCTCCAGCCTCACCCCCAGCCTCACCTCCAGCCTCCAGCCTCACCCCCAGCCTCCAGCCTCACCCCCAGCCTCCAGCCTCACCCCCAGCCTCCAGCCTAACCCCCAGCCTCCAGCCTCACCCCCAGCCTGGCAGAAGCGAGCAGCATGCTGTCATCTCTAGCATGTTTAGGGCCGGTGGGGGCTGAGCGGGAACTTGCGGGTGAGGGAATGTTGTTCTCATCATGGATCCTGCTTCACGTGGCCCTCTGCCATCTTTCCTCTCCCCTCCCAGGGGCCGGGAGGTCCCAGATCTTTCCTCTCCCCTCCCAGGGGCCGGGAGGTCCCAGATCTTTTCTCTCCCCTCCCAGGGGACGGGAGGTCCCAGATCTTTCCTCTCCCTCCCAGGGGCCGGGAGGTCCCAGATCTTTCCTCTCCCTCCCAGGGGCCGGGAGGTCCCAGATCTTTCCTCTCCCCTCCCAGGGGCCGGGAGGTCCCAGATCTTTCCTCTCCCCTCCCAGGGGCCGGGAGGTCCCAGATCTTTCCTCTCCCCTCCCAGGGGCCGGGAGGTCCCAGATCTTTCCTCTCCCCTCCCAGGGGCCGGGAGGTCCCAGATCTTTCCTCTCCCCTCCCAGGGGCCGGGAGGTCCCAGCGAGGGCCAGGCAGGCCGGAGCCTCTCTGTGGGCCTCTGACGGGGCTGAGGGGGTCAATAACCATCCATACCTCCGCCTCACACATCCAGCTGAAATCTCGTCAAGATTTGTGTGGAGGGACCGAGGTGGAGGGAGGGGGGGGGGGCCGTGGTGGAGGGAGGGGGGGGGGGGCGTGGTGGAGGGAGGGGGGGGGGGGCGTGGTGGAGGGAGGGGGGGGGGCCGTGGTGGAGGGAGGGGGGGGGCCGTGGTGGAGGGAGGGGGGGGCCGTGGTGGAGGGAGGGGGGGGGGCCGTGGTGGAGGGAGGGGGGGGGCTGTGGTGGAGGGAGGGGGGGGGGCGTGGTGGAGGGAGGGGGGGGGCCGTGGTGGAGGGAGGGAGTGGGGGTTGTTACTGTTTGTTTACAGTAAGATGAACATGATGAGGTCACGTTGTTGAGCATTCCTGCGACTGTGGTTCTGTCCTGGAAAGTGCACAGGTGTTTTGGGTGTTGTGGTTCCTGACTGAGGTGTGTTTGTTTGTTGATTTGGTTAGTTGGGTCGTCTATTATGTGTTTGTTTGCTTGGATGGTTGATTGATTGAAATGATTGATTGTATTCTAGAGCAAGCGCTGCCCAGTTATAAAGCGATGAAAGTGACTACACAGTGTCATACAGTGTGGTTGTTTAGCAGTCACCTCAGTACAGCGAGTGAATCTGCTCAGACTGGGGCTGTACCGAGGGAAACAGCTGAATAACAAGACGTTGCTTAGGCTGAGGCTACATAAAGTAGAGAAGCAGACCCCACCACCAGACACATCATGTCCTTCCACCGGACACATCATGTCCCTTCACTCCACCGGCAAATTAAGTGACTTTCATTTCCTCATTTTGTCCAAACGCTAAATGGCTCCTTAATGGTGTGTGGAACCAACTGAGCCTCTGCCAGCAGCAGAGAGAGATCAGGACCTCCAGGAGCAGAGAGAGATCAGGACCTCCAGGAGCAGAGAGAGATCAGGACCTCCAGGAGCAGAGAGAGATCAGGACCTCCAGGAGCAGAGAGAGATCAGGACCTCCAGGAGCAGAGAGAGATCAGGACCTCCAGCAGCAGAGAGAGATCAGGACCTCCAGGAGCAGAGAGAGATCAGGACCTCCAGCAGCAGAAAGAGATCAGGACCTCCAGGAGCAGAGAGAGATCAGGACCTCCAGGAGCAGAGAGAGATCAGGACCTCCAGGAGCAGAGAGAGATCAGGACCTCCAGGAGCAGAGAGAGATCAGGACCTCCAGGAGCAGAGAGAGATCAGGACCTCCAGGAGCAGAGAGAGATCAGGACCTCCAGGAGCAGAGAGAGATCAGGACCTCCAGCAGCAGAGAGAGATCAGGACCTCCAGGAGCAGAGAGAGATCAGGACCTCCAGGAGCAGAGAGAGATCAGGACCTCCAGGAGCAGAGAGAGATCAGGACCTCCAGGAGCAGAGAGAGATCAGGACCTCCAGGAGCAGAGAGAGATCAGGACCTCCAGCAGCAGAGAGAGATCAGGACCTCCAGGAGCAGAGAGAGATCAGGACCTCCAGCAGCAGAGAGAGATCAGGACCTCCAGGAGCAGAGAGAGATCAGGACCTCCAGGAGCAGAGAGAGACCAGGACCTCCAGGAGCAGAGAGAGATCAGGACCTCCAGGAGCAGAGAGAGATCAGGACCTCCAGGAGCAGAGAGAGATCAGGACCTCCAGGAGCAGAGAGAGATCAGGACCTCCAGGAGCAGAGAGAGATCAGGACCTCCAGGAGCAGAGAGAGATCAGGACCTCCAGGAGCAGAGAGAGATCAGGACCTCCAGGAGCAGAGAGAGATCAGGACCTCCAGGAGCAGAGAGAGATCAGGACCTCCAGGAGCAGAGAGAGATCAGGACCTCCAGGAGCAGAGAGAGATCAGGACCTCCAGGAGCAGAGAGAGATCAGGACCTCCAGGAGCAGAGAGAGATCAGGACCTCCAGGAGCAGAGAGAGATCAGGACCTCCAGGAGCAGAGAGAGATCAGGACCTCCAGGAGCAGAGAGAGATCAGGACCTCCAGGAGCAGAGAGAGATCAGGACCTCCAGGAGCAGAGAGAGATCAGGACCTCCAGGAGCAGAGAGAGATCAGGACCTCCAGGAGCAGAGAGAGATCAGGACCTCCAGGAGCAGAGAGAGATCAGGACCTCCATGAGCAGAGAGAGATCAGGACCTCCAGGAGCAGAGAGAGATCAGGACTGCCAGGAGCAGAGAGAGATCAGGACCTCCAGGAGCAGAGAGAGATCAGGACCTCCAGGAGCAGAGAGAGATCAGGACCTCCAGGAGCAGAGAGAGATCAGGACCTCCAGGAGCAGAGAGAGATCAGGACCTCCAGGAGCAGAGAGAGATCAGGACTGCCAGCAGCAGAGAGAGATCAGGACTGCCAGGAGCAGAGAGAGATCAGGACTTGTTCTCCCATGATGCCTCACAGATGTAGCAGCACATCTGTGAAGTCATGAGAAGGACCCACAGTCACTGTGCCATATGTGTCAACATATATGTGTTTCAACAGGACTCTCAGAAAGAAGGAGCCAGAATCCTGCTACCGCTGCTACATAGCAACAAGGAGATGACATCAGTCTGTTTCTAAAGTTACACAGGCTTTCTGAGTCTGTAAGCTGCTTGGGTAAATGTCAGAGTTTTCATATGAGAACTAATGTGAAATGTGACTGTTAGCCGTAGGGTGCCATGAGTGATTTACCTGGCCTGTGAGCAGGTCCCTCCCCTCTCCCCCACCTCCTCCCACCTCCCTCCCCTCTCCCCACCTCCTCCCTCCCCTCTCCCCACCTCCTCCCTCCCCTCTCCCCACCTCCTCCCTCCTCCCTCCCCTTCTGACAACCAAACCTTGAGGAGATGTTCCACAGAGAACACGTGATTTATTTGCTGCAGTCTAGAATCCCAAACAGGAGATGATTCCCCGTCCCGGCACTCATGGCCTGTCTCTAGTTAGATTACCCACCCAGCGACCTTCTCAGAGGGGCATCAATCTGGCCCCACACCCTCCTCTCTCGCACCATAAGCACCGACAGGCCTGTCGTCTGAAACCCAATAAAGTCCTGATGGATACAGATAGAGCATCGCGTCGTCATATTTCACCCGACAGTCCTGGAGGACATGCAAATCGCCTTATGTTGCCATGAGTTACAGGCCGTCAACAGCAGTTTGCATGTTGAGAAGTTCTGGATATGGGGTCTTTTTTAACCCGCGTCATTAGCGCTCTGTGATCATGTCAGCCTTCACGACCGACCAGCCTGGTCATGAGAGTTTCCCTGATAGACACAGGCCAGTACAGTACAATACAGTCCAGTATAACATCATCCTGCCGCTCAATCCCTGTACTGGAGCAACACTATGTTGGTTGGCTGACTGCCTGGGTGGCTTGTTCACTGGCTGGCTGGCCTACTTTAGTCATAGTGCACCTACACCGTGTAGCTGGATACAGCTCTGGAGAAGTCAGTACTGGTCTCCCTTCCTCTCACCTTCCTCTCTCTCTCCCTATCTCTCTCTTTCTCTCCTTCTCATCTCTCTCCCTCTCTCTCTACTGCTGGTCTCTCTCCCTCTCCACTCTCTCCTTCTCTCTCTCTACCTCTCTCCACTCTCTCCTTCTCTCTCTCCCTCTCTCTCCACTCTTTCCTTCTCTCTCTCCTGCTGGTCTCTGTCCTTCTCCACTCTCTCCTTCTCCCTCTCTCTCTCCTGCTGGTCTCTCTCCCTCTCGCTCTCCTGCTGGTCTCTCTGGTGTCTAGTTGCAGCTGACACAGTGTCGGGCTGCCAGCCTCCCCAGTCTGCAGGTGTTCAGCAGCTAGAGAACACAATCCTTTCTCAACTCCTGAACATCATCAATAATGCACAAGCCCCTCTCAACCAGGACCCAGTTCACACACTGTATCGCGACATTTACAGAAAGCTACAGGGAGAGTTTTTCTTTCATTTCAAATCCCCGGGAGAGGGGGGGGGGATATCCCACCATTTTGCCGCTTCCCTCGACCCCTGCAGCGGTGTGAGGGCAGAGGAAGTGAGGAGACAGCGAGGAGAGGAAGTGAGGAGACAGCAAGGGGAGGAGACGAGGAGACAGGGAGGAGAGGAGATGAGGAGACAGGGAGGAGAGGAGACTAGGAGACAGGGAGGAGAGGAGACTAGGAGACAGGGAGGAGAGGAGGAGACAGGGAGGAGAGGAGACGAGGAGAGGAGACGAGGAGACAGGGAGGAGAGGAGACTAGGAGACAGGGAGGAGAGGAGGAGACTAGGAGACAGGGAGGAGAGGAGGAGACAAGGAGACTAGGAGACAGGGAGGAGACTAGGAGACAGGGAGGAGAGGAGGAGACAGGGAGGAGAGGAGAGGAGGAGACTAGGAGACAGGGAGGAGAGGAGGAGACAAGGAGGAGAGGACACCAGGGGGGAGGGGTTGTGGGGAGAGGGGGGAGGGGCCGATATGTTGAGCAACCTCGTCTGAAGAGTCCGTGATGATCCAGAGACGCGTGCGTTCACTGACGTGACCTCGGCGTGACCTCGGCTGCTACGGTAACACAAGAAGAAAAACACACAGTATGGTATATCTCCGTCACCACGGTAACAGTCCCTTCCTGCACTCCTATGCTGAAAACTGAACTTTTCCCGCAGTGAGAAAGGAGGTGGAGGAGAGTGGAACAAACAACTGGCTGAGTCACACACACACGTCACACACACACGTCACACACACACGTCACACACACACGTCAGACACACACGCACCTACACACATGCACCTACACGTCACACACACACCTACACACACGCACCTACACACACACGTCACACACACACCAACACACCTACACACACACACACAGAGCCATCATGGCTGCAGCAGTATTCTGTTCCCCCTCCCCTGCCCTGAGACTACGACTGAGCCACAGGGTCTGTGTCCTGTACACCTCCAGGACTTCCTCATTCTCACCTGTTCTCTGATCATGGTTTACCCTGCTGCGTTTGGACCTAATGAGCTTAGACCGTCTAACTTTGGAGAGAAAAGTTTACCTGAACTTCAGTTGACTTTCTTTATCGTCCCTCTGGGGGGACATTCAGCGTTTGAAGAGTAGGTCTCCCCCTCTCTCGCCCTGTCTCTGCTAACTCTCTCTGTCTCTCACCCTGTCTCTGCTAACTCTCTCTGTCTCTCGCCCTGTCTCTGCTAACTCTCTCTGTCTCTCTGGTAACAGTCTCTCACTTTGCTAATTCTCCCTCTTCCTCTCTCTCTCTGTCTCTCTGCTAATGCCTCTCCTGTCCAGCCCTGTGGGTGAGGAACAGTACTGGGCTGTGGATGAGGAACAGTCTGGGCTGTGGATGAGGAACAGTCTGGGCTGTGGATGAGGAACAGTACTGGGCTGTGGATGAGGAACAGTACTGGGCTGTGGATGAGGAACAGTCTGGGCTGTGGATGAGGAACAGTACTGGGCTGTGGATGAGGAACAGTCTGGGCTGTGGATGAGGAACAGTACTGGGCTGTGGATGAGGAACAGTCTGGGCTGTGGATGAGGAACAGTCTGGGCTGTGGATGAGGAACAGTACTGGGCTGTGGATGAGGAACAGTACTGGGCTGTGGATGAGGAACAGTACTGGGCTGTGGATGAGGAACAGTCTGGGCTGTGGATGAGGAACAGTCTGGGCTGTGGATGAGGAACAGTACTGGGCTGTGGATGAGGAACAGTCTGGGCTGTGGATGAGGAACAGTCTGGGCTGTGGATGAGGAACAGTACTGGGCTGTGGATGAGGAACAGTACTGGGCTGTGGATGAGGAACAGTCTGGGCTGTGGATGAGGAACAGTACTGGGCTGTGGATGAGGAACAGTCTGGGCTGTGGATGAGGAACAGTACTGGGCTGTGGATGAGGAACAGTACTGGGCTGTGGATGAGGAACAGTCTGGGCTGTGGATGAGGAACAGTACTGGGCTGTGGATGAGGAACAGTACTGGGCTGTGGATGAGGAACAGTACTGGGCTGTGGATGAGGAACAGTCTGGGCTGTGGATGAGGAACAGTACTGGGCTGTGGATGAGGAACAGTCTGGGCTGTGGATGAGGAACAGTACTGGGCTGTGGATGAGGAACAGTACTGGGCTGTGGATGAGGAACAGTCTGGGCTGTGGATGAGGAACAGTACTGGGCTGTGGATGAGGAACAGTACTGGGCTGTGGATGAGGAACAGTACTGGGCTGTGGATGAGGAACAGTCTGGGCTGTGGATGAGGAACAGTACTGGGCTGTGGATGAGGAACAGTACTGGGCTGTGGATGAGGAACAGTCTGGGCTGTGGATGAGGAACAGTACTGGGCTGTTCTGTCTATCGGTCTGCTACCACTGAGCCTCTCAGATCCACAGCCTGAAATGAGCCTCACACAGGAACCAGCATGTGCTTTCAATAACACCAGCCATGAAAGAGCTGTACCTTCCAGGGGTAACCTGGACCATGTGTGGGAGAGCAGGCTGTGCCATTCTCTCACAGTTACCGACTGAGAGTGTGTGTGTGTGCGTGTGTGTGCCGGGAGGGGGTGGGGGTTGAAATTGCTCCTTTGGCATTTTGGAAAAAGCCTATTTTCCAAGTGTGTGTGCATTACAAGTGTTCATTTTCAGCCTGTCAAAGGTTCGGACTTGAGAGTTCACATAGAGACGCACACACACTTGCCTGAGTGAATATGTGTGTGTGTGCGTGTGTGTGGAAGGTGGGGGCATGTTTGGACTGACAGTTACTGGACCTCCACCAGGCAGGGTACAGTCTCTACTCTCATCACCAGGCAGGGTACAGTCTCTACTCTCATCACCAGGCAGGGTACAGTCTCTACTCTCATCACCAGGCAGGGTACAGTCTCTACTCTCATCACCAGGCAGGGTACAGTCTCTACTCTCATCACCAGGCAGGGTACAGTCTCTACTCTCATCACCAGGCAGGGTACAGTCTCTACTCTCATCACCAGGCAGGGTACAGTCTCTACTCTCATCACCAGGCAGGGTACAGTCTCTACTCTCATCACCAGGCAGGGTACAGTCTGTACTTTCATCACAGCACAGACAGAACAGTACCTAGCGAATCCACCGACCCACGAAAGCCACAGTCAGGCAGACAGACAGAGAGACAGGCAGACAGACAGGCTGGCAGGCAGGCAGGCAGAGTCCTTAATGAGCAGAAATTGAGTGCCACTATGAGTCTATTGAAGCTCTTATCAAACTAATGAGTCTAGCCTACATCATCATCAGGCTGAGAGCTGCTCTGGCAAGGAGCTGAGACAGGAGTGAGGATGCAGAAACACACACACACACACACTGTCACACACACACACACACACACACACACACACCTTCACACACACACACACACACACACACACACTGTCACACACACACACACACTGTCACACACACACACACCTTCACACACACACACACACTGTCACACACACACCTTCACACACACACACACACACACTGTCACACACACACACCATCACACACACTGTCACACACACACACCATCACACACACACACACCTTCACACACACACACACACACACACTGTCACACACACACACACTGTCACACACACACACCATCACACACACACACACACCTTCACACACACACACACACACACACTGTCACACAAACCGTCACACACACACCATCACACACACATCCTCCAGAGTCCTGATGTCACTGTTGTGAGTTCTCAGGGGAGAGTAATGGGACACTGGTCTGGAGGCGGGGCCTGTGAGTGTTGCATGAGCAGATCTATAGAGTGACAGGAAGTGACCAAGCAGAACAGTCATTATGTGAGTTTCTCTCATGTTGAGCACATAACAGCAACATAAAACATGAAAATGCTGTTTGTATCTGTCTGTCTGTGGGTTTGTGTGTTTGTGTGTGTGTCTGTGTTTGTGTGTCTGCAAAAATATGCAAATAGCTGAGAAGTATTATTCCTGTGAGCAGAGAGCTGCTGTCCTGTCAGGACATGCAGTCTGGTCTCAGTTTCGGCCTGTCTCCTCTGACTCTGTTCTCACGGTAACAGAGAACATATCCAAAATGTCAACCAAGTATACCGTTAGGAGCGCTCAAATGTCAACCCTCTGCAGAGGAACACGCATCACATCCAGCTGTAAGACAAACAGAAGTACAGATAAAGGAATAGATAAAGGGAGGGATGAGAAGAGAGATGTTTGAGGAGCAGCCTGACTGATCCTCGTGTTGGATCTTGTTCGTTCTGATCTCCCAGGCACAGAGAACTGGTTAAGAGAGAGAGAGAGAGAGAGAGAGAGAGAGAGAGAGAGAGAGAGAGAGAGAGAGAGAGAGAGAGAGAGAGAGAGAGAGAGAGAGAGGAGAGAGAGAGAGAGAGAGAGAGAGAGAGAGAGAGAGAGAGAGAGAGAGAGAGAGAGAGAGAGAGAGAGAGAGAGAGAGAGAGAGAGAGAGAGAGAGAGAGAGAGAGAGAGAGAGAGAGAGAGAGAGAGAGAGAGAGAGAGAGAGAGAGAGAGAGAGAGAGAGAGAGAGAGAGAGAGAGAGAGAGAGAAATGAGTATGAGAAATGAGAGTAAAATGTTTAGAAGAATCCTCAAAAGGTTTGTAAATAATCTTCCGATTCTTCTTACTAATCAGGCAGTGTGTGACTGCAGGGTGGAGTGGAGTGGTGCTCAGTGTGTTAGTACAGTGTCCAGGGTATCTCTGTCCAGGGGCCCTAATCCCCACACGTCTGGCCTCAGTACCAGACACCACAGAGCACCAACGCTCCCTCCACACACCACTCTACCCAGGGACCTCTGTCTGTGTGTGTGTGTGTGTGTGTGGGGGGGGGGGGTGGTGAGTGTGTGTGTGTGTGTGAGTGTGTGTGTGTGTGTGTGTGTGTGTGAGAGTGTGTGAGTGTGTCTGATATCCCTAGACACAGATATTACATCCCTGGTGTCTGGTACAGGCTGGTACCTCAGCAAAGCAGTATACTTGCATTCCTACATCAGTGTCAAGTACTATATGTGTGGTCGCAATTAAATAAATGCGTGTGTGGGTGTGTATATATGTGTGAGTGTATGTATGTATGTGTGTGTGTGCGTGAGAGAGAGTGTGTGTGTGTATGCATGTCTGAGCGGCAGACTGTGTTCCCCTGGTTTCCTGTCACGGCCTGGTACTCCAATAACGAAGAGCCACAGTGAGAGCCAGGCACCACCGCTCACACACGCACACACTCTCACACACACACACGCACACACTCTCTCTCTCACACACAGCCAGCCTTCCTTACACACCTAACCCCGCCTGGCTAAACTCACCAGGACACACACACACACACAGAGTGAAGAAAGCTCCCAGCTAGGGTTTAATCCCATTCTGCCTTCAGGTTGGCAGGAGTCCATAAACATCAGTCAGGTTGCTTTGGTCATTCTGATGTGTTCACAGGGAGACGCAGAACCAGAACCCTGCTCAGAGGAGCTGTCAGGTTCCACAGGGAGACGCAGAACCAGAACCCTGCTCAGAGGAGCTGTCAGGGTCCACAGGGAGACGCAGAACCAGAACCCTGCTCAGAGGAGCTGTCAGGGTCCACAGGGAGACGCAGAACCAGAACCCTGCTCAGAGGAGCTGTCAGGTTCCACAGGGAGACGCAGAACCAGAACCCTGCTCAGAGGAGCTGTCAGGGTCCACAGGGAGACGCAGAACTAGAACCCTGCTCAGAGGAGCTGTCAGGGTCCACAGGGAGACGCAGAACCAGAACCCTGTACAGTACAACCTGTGCATGTGTGTATATGAATGTGTGTGAGTGCGTGCGAGTGTGCGTGTGTGAGAGTGTGTGTGAGAGTGTGTGTGTGTGTGTGTGAGAGTGTGCGTGTGTGAGTGTGTGTGTGCGAGTGTGCGTGTGTGAGTGTGCGTGTGAGAGTGTGTGTGTGTGAGAGTGTGTGTGTGTGTGAGAGTGTGTGTGTGAGAGTGTGTGTGTGAGAGTGTGTGTGTGAGAGTGTGTGTGTGTGTGGAGGGGGCCCTACCATGTGTCAGACCCTCTGAGTACAGGCTACAGTGTGTACCCTCTGAGTACAGGCTACAGTGTGTACCATGTGTCAGACCCTCTGAGTACAGGCTACAGTGTGTACCATGTGTCAGACCCTCTGAGTACAGGCTACAGTGTGTCAGACCCTCTGAGTACAGGCTACAGTGTGTCAGACCCTCTGAGTACAGGCTACAGTGTGTACCATGTGTCAGACCCTCTGAGTACAGGCTACAGTGTGTCAGACCCTCTGAGTACAGGCTACAGTGTGTCAGACCCTCTGAGTACAGGCTACAGTGTGTACCCTCTGAGTACAGGCTACAGTGTGTCACACCCTCTGAGTACAGGCTACAGTGTGTCAGACCCTTGAGTACAGGCTACAGTGTGTACCCTCTGAGTACAGGCTACAGTGTGTACCCTCTGAGTACAGGCTACAGTGTGTCAGACCCTCTGAGTACAGGCTACAGTGTGTCAGACCCTCTGAGTACAGGCTACAGTGTGTACCCTCTGAGTACAGGCTACAGTGTGTACCCTCTGAGTACAGGCTACAGTGTGTCAGACCTCTGAGTACAGGCTACAGTGTGTACCCTCTGAGTACAGGCTACAGTGTGTACCCTCTGAGTACAGGCTACAGTGTGTCAGACCCTCTGAGTACAGGCTACAGTGTGTACCCTCTGAGTACAGGCTACAGTGTGTACCCCTCTGAGTACAGGCTACAGTGTGTCAGACCCTCTGAGTACAGGCTACAGTGTGTACCCTCTGAGTACAGGCTACAGTGTGTACCCTCTGAGTACAGGCTACAGTGTGTCAGACCCTCTGAGTACAGGCTACAGTGTGTCAGACCCTCTGAGTACAGGCTACAGTGTGTACCCTCTGAGTACAGGCTACAGTGTGTCAGACCCTCTGAGTACAGGCTACAGTGTGTACCCTCTGAGTACAGGCTACAGTGTGTACCCTCTGAGTACAGGCTACAGTGTGTCAGACCCTCTGAGTACAGGCTACAGTGTGTACCCTCTGAGTACAGGCTACAGTGTGTACCCTCTGAGTACAGGCTACAGTGTGTACCCTCTGAGTACAGGCTACAGTGTGTCAGACCCTCTGAGTACAGGCTACAGTGTGTACCCTCTGAGTACAGGCTACAGTGTGTCAGACCCTCTGAGTACAGGCTACAGTGTGTAGACCCTCTGAGTACAGGCTACAGTGTGTACCCTCTGAGTACAGGCTACAGTGTGTACCCTCTGAGTACAGGCTACAGTGTGTCAGACCCTCTGAGTACAGGCTACAGTGTGTACCCTCTGAGTACAGGCTACAGTGTGTAGACCCTCTGAGTACAGGCTACAGTGTGTCAGACCCTCTGAGTACAGGCTACAGTGTGTACCCTCTGAGTACAGGCTACAGTGTGTACCCTCTGAGTACAGGCTACAGTGTGTCAGACCCTCTGAGTACAGGCTACAGTGTGTACCCTCTGAGTACAGGCTACAGTGTGTCAGACCCTCTGAGTACAGGCTACAGTGTGTACCCTCTGAGTACAGGCTACAGTGTGTCAGACCCTCTGAGTACAGGCTACAGTGTGTACCCTCTGAGTACAGGCTACAGTGTGTACCCTCTGAGTACAGGCTACAGTGTGTCAGACCCTCTGAGTACAGGCTACAGTGTGTACCCTCTGAGTACAGGCTACAGTGTGTACCCTCTGAGTACAGGCTACAGTGTGTAGACCCTCTGAGTACAGGCTACAGTGTGTACCCTCTGAGTACAGGCTACAGTGTGTACCCTCTGAGTACAGGCTACAGTGTGTCAGACCCTCTGAGTACAGGCTACAGTGTGTACCCTCTGAGTACAGGCTACAGTGTGTACCCTCTGAGTACAGGCTACAGTGTGTCAGACCCTCTGAGTACAGGCTACAGTGTGTCAGACCCTCTGAGTACAGGCTACAGTGTGTCAGACCCTCTGAGTACAGGCTACAGTGTGTCAGACCCTCTGAGTACAGGCTACAGTGTGTACCCTCTGAGTACAGGCTACAGTGTGTACCCTCTGAGTACAGGCTACAGTGTGTCAGACCCTCTGAGTACAGGCTACAGTGTGTCACCCTCTGAGTACAGGCTACAGTGTGTACCCTCTGAGTACAGGCTACAGTGTGTCAGACCCTCTGAGTACAGGCTACAGTGTGTACCCTCTGAGTACAGGCTACAGTGTGTACCCTCTGAGTACAGGCTACAGTGTGTCAGACCCTCTGAGTACAGGCTACAGTGTGTCAGACCCTCTGAGTACAGGCTACAGTGTGTACCCTCTGAGTACAGGCTACAGTGTGTCAGACCCTCTGAGTACAGGCTACAGTGTGTACCCTCTGAGTACAGGCTACAGTGTGTCAGACTCTCTGAGTACAGGCTACAGTGTGTAGACCCTCTGAGTACAGGCTACAGTGTGTACCCTCTGAGTACAGGCTACAGTGTGTACCCTCTGAGTACAGGCTACAGTGTGTCAGACCCTCTGAGTACAGGCTACAGTGTGTACCCTCTGAGTACAGGCTACAGTGTGTCAGACCCTCTGAGTACAGGCTACAGTGTGTACCCTCTGAGTACAGGCTACAGTGTGTACCCTCTGAGTACAGGCTACAGTGTGTACCCTCTGAGTACAGGCTACAGTGTGTCAGACCCTCTGAGTACAGGCTACAGTGTGTCAGACCCTCTGAGTACAGGCTACAGTGCTCCTGGGGCTGTTGTGTTGCATAAGAACGGCTGACGCAGGAGGAGAGATGGAAGAGTGGAAATGTGTTAGGGCTAAATGGTGATAATTGGTGTACAAACCTCGCTACCAGCATTTATGCCACACAGAGAAATATATGCACTTTTAATTTAAGTGTATATATTATATTTAATGTGTCAGAGGTCTATATTTCAGAGAGCACAGCACAGACAGAAAACAGCGGAGATGCTATAAAAATATACAGCTTTAGAGAGAGAGAGAGAGAGAGAGAGAGAGAGAGAGAGAGAGAGAGAGAGAGAGAGAGAGAGAGAGAGAGAAGGTGCTAGAGTGAAACCATTACAGGACAGAATGTAGGGAGAGACACACAGGTAGGCCAGTGAGCTGCAGCAGGCTTCTCTGCATTCTGAGGTTGGGGATAATCTCAAAGTAAGAAAAGAACAGTCTGTCCACAGAATAATCTGGGATGTTGCTGTGGCATGGCTTCCTCCCTTAACCCAGGCAGAGTTCACTTCCTCTCTGTCCTCCTTCTGTCTCATCATCACTGTGTGAAGCATGATGACACACACAGCCTGGGCCCCACTTACACACCTGCAGGAGCAACAGACACTCAGAAGCCCTGCTCCTGCCTCCCTGCCTCCCTCCCTGCCTCCCTCACTGCCTCCCTCCCTGCCTGCCTGCCTGCCTCCCTCCCTCCCTCCCTCCCTCACTAGAGCTTTACAACTGTAAACGTGATTCATGATTCTTGGACAAAACCAGGCCAGAGGACAGAGTTTAAAGACACTCTGATGGTCTTCAGCATGATCCCTGTCACTGATACACTGGGGGGATGTCAATGCGCTGATGCCCGGTGAGACACAGCCTCGAATGTTCTGTGCGTGCTGAACATGACGCCAACTGCTACTGACAGGCCCAAACACTTCCACGTTGTGAAAACAGAGAGATGATTACACAACTGTTGGCTCTGAGATCTCGCTAACTCACCACTCTCGTTCTTCCCGCAGATCAGGTGCTGGTACTGCAAAAAAGTCCCCCATAACTCCGCGTCGTTGTTGACGGCGTGTTCTAACGCCTCCACGGTAAACTTCGGGATTCCGTTATCTTTTTCCCCCGGCGCACTGCGCAGCGCCCGCGCGTACACCTCTCGGAACAGACTCTCCGTGCACGCTGTCAAGTAGATGGCAGCGTGTTCGTGGATCCTGACCGCGACCCTGCTTTCCACCATCCACCTGAAGAACCGCCCCACGTTGAATATGAGGCCGCACCGGGCCGATTTCCCGCGGCTGAACTTGTCTTCTGTGCTCATATTGTACAGAGACAAGGCACTCAGCGCCGCGGTGATGCAGTTCATCGACACAGTCCACGACAAGACTATCTTTATGGCACTTTGAATCTCATATTTGGTGCATTTGGCGTAACGCAAACTCAGACGCTGTGCCTCTTTGGCGACTCTCACCAGCGCGCGGCTGACCAGTACCGAGAGATGGGCCAAGACCTCCGGTGACACGAGCCCCTGACTCGGCTCCTCGTCCCGGATCAGCGCGCTCTCCACTTCCTCCAGGGTCCATGGCACGTCTTCCAACTCCGGTAGTTTCGCGCACTGACCGGAACAATCCAGCGCCTCCGAGTCCTCCACCAGCACGGTGTTGACCGTGTCTAGGCTGTTGTGTCGACTGTGCATCGAGTCGGTTAAATGCCAAAAATTCCCCCCATACGCATTCGGTGCATGTGCCTCGAAACAGCACAGCGACGCAGTGGAAGACCTGAATGAGTCGGCGGCTCCACCATAACCCGAGTCAAGCGTCAAATCCTCCAGGGTCCGCGCCACGGACTTGCTACTCCTTGCCATATCTGCTCCTCATACTGCAAGATGGCTTTGAAAATAGTGTTTAAAATAAATTCACGACGTAAGAAATATAAAGGGCTTTAAAACCTCTTAGGCTTTGTTCTCCCGTTCTGTGATCTCCGCTACGAGTCGTGTTCGGTAAAGTAACCTTCAAGTAAAAACTTGGAGCTCATCGCATCTCAGCACAGTACGCTATTGCAACAGCGCTCCCAATATTACGCAGTCAAGATCTTGACAGTTAGAGGCGGGGCTATGGAATACAGAGCCGTGCCAGGAGCCAATCCAGTAACTGTTCAGAATAACACAAGCGTTTGAATGACGGCTTGTCTCACCATTTCCCTGAAAGCAGGCTACTCGTACTTGACTGGGGCAGAGAGCTTTGGATCCCCTCTCTGGAGGAGAGTTAATAAGTATCACCTGTCACACGGTCCACGTGTCACAAGAGGTCCTTTGAGGGATATGCATCGTCTAAGTGTGGTTCTGTAGCCTAACAAACTGTTTTACATAGACACAGGCAGGTGTCAGCGCACTTGATTGGCCCATACAAGACCAGAACCTCGACGCGTGTCCGAGTGTGACGGTAACATGACGCAAGGCCATTCATTATGGATGACATGCATTACGCCTCCCAGTCAGAGAGAAGCAGAGGAAACAGAGCTGACTGCAGGAACCACAACTGAACCAGCTCCCAAGGTCGTCTGGGGAGAGCTGCCTTTACCGAGGAAACTCGCCTGTCGAAAGCCACTTCCCTGATCTCACTAGATGACACTAATTCTACAGTATGTGTTTGTGTGTGAAAGAGAGCGAGAGTTTGGGGAGAGATAAACAGCTCACTGCTTGGTTAGAAATACTGCATGGTGAGAACACAGCCATCAAGAGGAAGGTCACAAAGCAACACATCACAACATCCCCTGGTGAAGATCACAGTGTTGCACAATGTCTTCAGTGTCTGAATGACTGTAGAGGTGTGTACTGTGTAGAGGTGTGTACTGTGTAGAGGTGTGTACTGTGTAGAGGGGTGTACTGTGTAGAGGGGTGTACTGTGTAGAGGGGTGTACTGTGTAGAGGTGTGTACTGTGTAGAGGGGTGTACTGTGTAGAGGTGCGTACTGTGTAGAGGGGTGTACTGTGTAGAGGGGTGTACTGTGTAGAGGGGTGTACTGTGTAGAGGTGTGTACTGTGTAGAGGGGTGTACTGTGTAGAGGTGTGTACTGTGTAGAGGGGTGTACTGTGTAGAGGTGTGTACTGTGTAGAGGTGTGTACTGTGTAGAGGGGTGTACTGTGTAGAGGGGTGTACTGTGTAGAGGTGTGTACTGTGTAGAGGGGTGTACTGTGTAGAGGTGTGTACTGTGTAGAGGGGTGTACTGTGTAGAGGTGTGTACTGTGTAGAGGGGTGTACTGTGTAGAGGTGTGTACTGTGTAGAGGGTGTGTACTGTGTAGAGGGGTGTACTGTGTAGAGGGGTGTACTGTGTAGAGGGGTGTACTGTGTAGAGGTGTGTACTGTGTAGAGGGGTGTACTGTGTAGAGGTGTGTACTGTGTAGAGGGGTGTACTGTGTAGAGGTGTGTACTGTGTAGAGGTGTGTACTGTGTAGAGGTGTGTACTGTGTAGAGGTGTGTACTGTGTAGAGGTGTGTACTGTGTAGAGGGTGTACTGTGTAGAGGGTGTACTGTGTAGAGGGGTGTACTGTGTAGAGGGGTGTACATGTCCAAAAGCAACATGCCCTCATTGTGCATCCTACGAAAAAGGGACATGAGGATTGTAAATGTAGGACACACTAACACACTAACACACTGACACACTAACACACTAACGTTCTGCTTTATCAGGCTTTGAGGAAATAAAAATTCCTGGCAACATACAAAAAATGTTTAGGGGGGTTATAACTTAAGAGGACATTTTAATAAAAAAAATTGGTGTTCATACCACTCTGAATGTGTATTTCAATTTGTGGAATGGTTTATATGTAGCACTCAAGCAAAGTTTGAATATAAATCAGTTAATAAGATTCACAAAAACATGTTTTTTTAGAGGAACATGGGTTGGTGGTGTCTTTCACATGCAGTATTGTACTTACACGGGAGTTTTCATTATTGAAGCAACAGTGAACCCTAGTGCACAAAACATGAAAACCTTAAAGAGCCCAAGTCTAGACCTAGACTCTCTAGACCAGGGGTGTTCAATCCTGGTCTTCGAGAGCCCCTGTCCTGCATATTTTAGATGTTTCCCTGCTCCAGCACACCTGATTCTAATGAATGGGTTGTTATCAAGCTCTGTGGAAGCCGGGTAATGACCATTCATTTGAATCAGGTGTGCTGGATCAGGGAAACATCTAAAACATGCAGGACAGGGGCTCTCGAGGACCAGGATTGAACACCCCTGCTCTAGACCCAGACCAGACCAGGACCCAGACCAGAGGACCCAGATCAGACCAGAGGGGGGAGGGGAAATGACAGAATGAAAATAGCAGCATAGATAACTAATCATTCATTTGAATCAGGTGTGTTGGGGCAGGGACATATCTAAAACATTCAGGACAGGGGGTCCCTGAGGACCAGGGTTGAGAACCACCAGAGAACGTCTAATAAGGGGAGAACTGCCACTCTCGGGAAACTTCCGGCTTCTGAACTTGCAGTTCGACTCGAGGTTCCATACGAGGGCGCTCACAGAATGAATGGAGGTCTATGGAGCTATACCCCTCAAAATCCACTTCTCAGGATATAGTTTTTTGTCTAGTAATTTGAATGTTGCATTCGAAAGGGGAGGCAAAGAAAATACACACTGCTGGGTGTTAGAATTTTTTAAGTCGCTTTTTTGTTCTAAAAAGCCTTTTAAAATGTAATTGACGTCACACAAGCAGCATTCATTAGCAGAATGCTAGCGTGTTATGGGCAACAAACACTCACACAGTAAGAAATCGAAAGGACATACTCGTTCATTCAACTTTCCGTTTACTATTTAATAGTGTGTAGAAATTAACATTTGTTTGGAAAATGAACACATTCGTGAGCGTTTTAATTGTTAAAAGTTAAATCAATTTACCTTAAGATGCTGCCGTAATTGTACATGTGATTAATAGCCTATATATTGAGTAATATTTTTAACTATATAATATATATATTAACTATAGGGAACAACGTAGAGTTGTTTTGCGGTAAACTCGGTCCATGTTGTTCTCAACCCTTTTGCGTCTCTGCTCGCCATCACAATCTAACTGCGTTGCAGGTCTTGGTTTTCCGGGGGCCATAGAGAGAATGTGAGAGAGCATGAAAGTTGCTGAATTAAATTCATTCAATTTTGTTGAAGCCGGGCGTTAACGCTTGCGTGGTGCATTGTGGGGAGGCAAGCGGAGCTGAGCAATAACTCTGTAGTGGACACGCACCGTAATTGGCGCAGTCCGAGCAACCTACCTGGCTGTTCAACAAGACTCGTGTTCCACAAAACTACTGAATAGTATTTTTAGTTTAAAGGTATAACATATTTTGAATAAAACAACAATAAAAACCCACAGTTCCGTATTTGCTGCACGATTCTGGTAGGTGTGCTTGTTGGATTAATGGAAGGTCGCTCCTTATCTCACACTTGGTGTAGGCTACTGCTACCAATAATAGCGTGCTAAGCTAGCTAACTCAAATTCAAAGAAGAAGCTAACTCAAGTTACCCATCTTATTCAGTGGTGATTTGCTACCTTTTGGCCAGTGTGTTAATGATTCGGTTCATGATTAGCTAACCGGTTGGGACGCGTTTACGGTCTTGTTCAGACCGAGATACCATATTGCTAGACTAAGGCCCATGTGGCCGAAGCACGGATCCCGCGGAAACATGCGGGGTCTTTTTCCACATTCAGTAGCCAATAATGTTTTTTTCAGGCGCTTACTACATGCATTAAATTGCTCAGTTAGCCTAATTAATCTTGCTTGCTACCTCCTATTGCTTGAAGTTTTTCTCTGCACGCTGACTAGATGCAATCTACCGGCAAAAGGGACATTTACTTTTATACTCGAGTCCACTTCGTATGAGCTAAACAAGTTGCTCTGTGATCTGTTGCAGTGGACCAAGCTATTGATGAACGCCCCATCAATGATTGAAATAGCCATTTTGAAGGTAATGTCTGCCTCTAGATCTTATACCAGGGGTTGAAATGGCACCCCCTCAGTTGTTCATAAACTGTACCAATACGCAACAAGATTAATAACCATCAACATAGTTTGATTTTCAGAATTTGCTTTATTTTGTAGGTCGAGAATCCCTCATGTCTTTGGGGGCGGATCGTGAAGGGTCCAGGGATTCCCGACCAGAGTTCTAAAGAATACGGTGAATTACAAGTGAACATGAATCTCTATTATCACGCGGTCAACCAAGACATTCAGAAGATCAAGCCCACCTCCCTAGCGGAAGGCCAGGTAATTATCGCTTGTCGAAGTAGTTCGCGGGTATTTTCCTTGCCTTGGCAATGTTGTCTGCAGAACTTTGTCTGTCCAAGCTAGAGTGCGTGTGCATACTGCGGTAAAGCAGCGCGTGCCTGAGATGTTGAACCGCCGGTCGGTGTTGCTTCTCCACCCCAGGTGTGCGTGGTGTATTTCTCGGCCTGTAAGAAGTGGTGCCGAGCCGTGGTGGAGTCTCTCCTCCTGGGCTCCGTGGGCAGTCAGGCCATGTGCTTCCTGGTTGACCATGGAGAACGCATCATCGTTCGCTCAGATGAGTATGTCCGGGCACCAGCACTTATATAGCGCAGTCTACGTCGTGGTTATTCAACTGCAAACTGCAGAGCTCAGTCTACAGAATGGATCTTCAACTGCTAACTACATTAGCATAGCTCAGTCTACAGAATGGCCCTTCAACTCTCAACTATGTTATTTTGTCGCTATATGAGTTGTAGTTCCAAGACTGTGTAGCAAAGGTGTGATCCGATCTGACAGCGACAATTCTTTGCTCAGGGTCCGAGCCCCACTGGAGAAGTTTCTGCAGCTGCCTTTCTGGGTGAGGAAGTACCACCTGTCTGGACTGCACCCCCTCAGGCTGCAGGTGTCCATATGTGAGGAGAAGGCTGTGCTTGTGTAAGGCTCCCGGCTGACTAGGCTGTCAATGGTTGCTGAATAATTGTTTTCCTAATTGAAGGAAGTGACATGGTAGCATCTTCCCACCCGCGATCCGTTTTGTGTTTTTTCTTGTAGCCCGTCAATGCAGTGGGACAGCTCTGCTACACGATACCTGCACAACCTCCTTCAAGGTATAAACAAAAAAAAAATCAGTAAACCTATACATCAAACTTTCAAGAAACATGCAGTATGAACTCTAAACAACATGCAATACCTAGGAATACTGATACTTCTTTTCCTTATGTTGAGACTTCCACTGTTCTAAACAGGCCTCTTAATTTCTGTTCCATTCTGGGCCTGTAGCTTCCACGCAGATGGAGGCGGTGCTGCTGGAGACGCTCTCAGGCTCCACAGCCATCGAGCTCTACTTGACCATCAGGAACGTGAAGGTGAAGCTTCTACACCGTCTCCACTTACACTGTTCCAGTGGTTGCTAAATAAAAACGGTGAGCGGTTCTTCCGACTTAACAGACAGGGGTTTTCCCCCTCCACCCAGATATGTGCGAACGACGACCTGGTCACCAAGAAGTTTGCGTGTTCCATGAGTGAGGAGACCCCGGGCGGGGCTCTGAGCGGCTTGGCGGACCAGCCCCCTGCTGTGCTGGGCTGTGACATCTTCCAGGACACAGACAACTTCCTGGCCACCAGCGGGTGCCTCGCACGGTCACTCTGCTCTCTTCTTCCTCCCCCGCAGAACCCCGCAGCTCCACCCGACTGTGAGCCACCCTGCTTAGACCACACGCTTCCAACACATGCATCTCTCTAAAGTGTAGCTTTTCAAAAACAGAGCTGTGTAGTTTTATAGGAACAGCAGTTCTGAGAGAGCCTTTGTTTTCCTGTCTCTCGTGGCAGATCGTGTCTCAGAGCCCAGAGTAGGACCAGCTTCAGGCCAAGGGGGATGAAAGCTTCCGGAGACATGTCTGAAGTGAGCGTAACTTATCAAAGTACTCAACATGATTCAGTATTACCAGCCTAACGCCTTGACAGTAGCCCACTCTTGTTTTTGTTTTTGAAGAACCAAGACCGTAGACAAAGGCCTTCTCTTGGAGGGAAGGAGGGAGCACCAAAAAGCCGCAACAGGAGAAACACTGAGAAAGGCGGAGATTACAAAAAGTATGTTTTGGCTTTGTTTCCCCCGGTCTTAGCCCTGTATTGTAAACCAGAGTGATGTAGGAGACAACAGTGCTGTTTCTGATCCTGTCTGTCCGTGGTCTCAGGACAGAGGAGGAAACCGATTCCTCTCTGGTGACAGAGCTCTCCAAAAACATCAGTCTGTTCAGGTGAATAATGTTACCAGCATGTTTACCCTTCTGCTATCAGTCTGAAATCACATATAACTCTTCTCCTTTTGTTTGTACTTCGACAGAATCCGGAAGTTTCTGAATCCTGCTTTGAGCGCAAGAAGGGACGTTCCCACCGTAAGAGCAGCTGGACTGCCTCAAAGTCTGAACACAGCCAACATTTAATGGGGGCCTGAATACTGAGAAAAGCATTCTGTAATATCAGAAGAAGCTGTTTGGAACGTTGTCAGATCAGACTGACAACACGGGTCATCAGCTTGTGCTCGCTGTCACTAAAGCATAAGTCGGACATAACAAATACTAAGAAATTATGTAACTCGTTTTTTTCACTCTGACTTTTCACTTCAGTTGTTAAGTTGATTATCATTTGTAATGCAATAGAATTTGAAACGAGCATCTTGATTAGTGATCTCAGACTTTTGGACACTATACTAAAGCTCTCTCTTGGAAGTCGCTTTGGATAAAAGCGTCTGCTAAAATGCATAAATGCATACTGTATTTTTCGGAAAACAAGCCGCGTTTTCTATAACCCGCACCCCACCAGAATGGGAGCTTTGTGTTTGTAAATCGGATTTTAACCCGCACTGAAATATATGCCGCACTTGATACAGGAACAATGATACCAAGCAATGCACGAGTAGGCTACAGGCGATCTTACAGCATGACGTAACACACTTCGGTTGTTAAGTATACAAAATTATTTTAGATATAGTATAAATTTAGCTAGCTTGCAAATCCTGAGGATAGCCTACTGAAGTCAAATTAGCCAATGTCGTTAGCGATGCTAGCTAATGTTGGTTTGCTAGCTGTAGGCCTATCTAACATTTCACTGGGTCTTGCAGCTGTTTGATTTACTGAAATTATGAAATGTTATGTTCTACTAGCCATTTGCCTACTTAAGCAAGTCACTGTATTTACAAGCCCTGATAGTGTAACTGAGACGACACAGTCAATAATTCCTCTTTCAATAAGCCCCCGTTCAAGTGTTGAGCATTAAATTAGCTGCACGGTCTGTAGAGATCTTGGGACGAATCCACTTTTTTGTTCTAAAACCGGGCTATACGCCGCTTCAAAATATAAGCAGTACAACCACAAGAGAACTGTAAAATCGGGGTACAAGCTGCGGTTTTATTTCCGAAAAATCCGGTATATCTGCTCTCATTCAGTAACTTCACCACTCTCTGGAAGTGACGTTTTCATGTTTGTTTTCCGAGCTGAAGTTTGGAGAGAAGGAGGAGGGAGATGAACCAGTGACCCAGACGGTGCCAGAGCAGGGAGAGCCTGGCCAGGCTGCTCCACAGACCCAGGGAGAGCCTGGCCAGGCTGCTCCACAGACCCAGGGAGAGCCTGGCCAGGCTGCTCCACAGACCCAGGGAGAGCCTGGCCAGGCTGCTCCACAGACCCAGGGAGAGCCTGGCCAGGCTGCTCCACAGACCCAGGGAGAGATGCCTGCCTGGTGGTGAGTCCACAGATGTACTCCTGCTGGTGGTGGTCCACCTCCCTTCTACAACACAGTGGAACAGTCACCTCCTGTCCCCTTGTTGCAGTAACGGGGGAAGCCCTGCAGTCCAACGGCCTGGAAGTGGCCCTAACCCTGATGCTGTGGAAGTGAAGGGTGTTCAACTGAGGTGTGTTATTTAGACAGTTTGAATGGGGTGATAATGATGTAGCAAGGTCCTCTTGAACTGACCTCTAGTTTGACCTCCACATGATTGTAGTGCTGCCGGCGATGTGGCTGGAGGCCCCGTGACCCAGACCCCCACACAGCAGGAAACCATAGAGGAAGAGCTGGCCTGCGCACGGTCTGGCTGATGTTCCTTCTTTTCCTGTTTCGGTTTCTCTCTCCAGTTCTGTGTCTCTCTCCAGTTCTGTCTCTCTCTCTCTCTCCAGTTCTGTCTCTCTCCAGTTCTGTGTCTCTCTCTCCAGTTCTGTCTCTCTCCAGTTCTCTGTTCACCGTGTCCCTCTATCGTTCTGCACAGGTTGTTGCAGTTTCTCAACCCTGATCCTCTGAAGCTGGATCTAGACTCTCCTGAAGCCACTGTGAGCATCAACATTTCACTTACATTTAACTTGTTGCGCTTAATCAACAACCGACCATTTCTCTGCCATACGCTAAACACAAACGCACCTTTTAGGGTGAATATTGTGGGACACTTAAGCTTCTTCTATCAAGGCAGGTGTGTGTGTCTCAATCTCTAGAACCGGGTGCTGTATGATGTTTAAAATCAGAGGGTATATTGCTCAGGACCCAAGTAATGTTTGAAAGTGTTCCACTTTAGCGGTGTCCTCCGTGTGACTGTCAGCCTTGCCTTCTGGTGTCCAGGAGACCAGGACCGACCAGGAGACCAGGACCACCGACCAGGAGACCAGGACCACCGACCAGGAGACCAGGACCACCGACCAGGAGACCAGGACCACCGACCAGGAGAGCGACCCGGTCAGGATTGGGGTGCTGGTTCACTCTGCCTTCCCCATGGAGCCCTGCGCCAGCCTGGCCAGCGCTCCCATCCTGGACTCCTACAGACGGGTATGCAGGCTGCAGGAAGCCTTGCAGCTCTGTCTGCATCAGCATTCAGATCAGCTGACCTTTAGAGCTGACCGTGTAATGAGATGAGCTGTCTCTCGTTTCAGTGCAGCAAATGTAAACGGTGTGGATTTTTCTTTAAAATGACAGCAGCAGCGACTAGGCTGTCCTTCGTGGCGTGTCATCGGATAAGGATAGGGGGTTTTCTGGCTCAACAGCAGTGTGAATTAGGGGTGGGAATTGCTAGCCTCACGATTCGATTCTTGGGGTCACGATTCGATTAAAAATCGATTCACAATTTTTTCGATTCAATGTATGCTTACATTTAATTCCAGTTTGCTGTTTAGTGTTACTTGTTTCTATTTGACTGTGATGGGCAGTTAAGTGTTGGAAGAAAAACATCCCAATGCATCAAAACCTTGAAATTTATTGTTTTTCTTGCAGTTTAGTAAACTCATATATATATAATCTAATTAGAATCGATTTTTTCCCCCCCTAGTGCATATGTTAGAGGCAAATGCATTCGAACCCAGGCCCTTACCCTAGGGGCCTGGGTTTGAATCCGGCCCAGGCATTTTCCTGCATGTCCTCCCCTCTCTAGCGCCCCTTCATTTCCTGTCTGTCCCAAGAAATCAGAAATGCCTTAAAAATACAAACACCCCACAAAAGGTTGCATAGACACTAACATGGGTTAGGAGAAGCAGGTATTAATCCGCCGTCTCCTTCAGATCCTGCAGAGACAGAAGCGGAGTCTGTCGCTGGCGGAGGGATACAGCTGGCCGGCGGTGGCGCGGGGCTGTGACACGGTCCTCATCTCCCACAGCGGGGACGACCCCCTCACCTACCTGCCCCCCCTGCTCACCCACATGCAGCTCATCTCTGTCTTCAGCTCCCCCTCCTCTCGCTCCGGGGTGGGTGGGCACGTTCCACAGCACACACGGCCCATAGTCACGTCAGATTTAAATACAATCAGGTGTTTAGCCAAAGTGCTGTGCAGTCAGCTAAGGACAAATAAGGCACCAGAATAACTCATGTTTATCACAAGGACACAGACCTATACATAAAGGATAACCTTGCTGTACTAGAATCGCAATGAAGTAGAATATGAGGGTCTTAAGATGTGATTTATAAACATCAGTAGTGTTAGAGGAGCTAATATGTAGTAGTGATGCTGCAGCCAAGACTTCATGTTAGAAATCTGACAGTGATCTTTGCACCCTCACAGCCTCTGGGAGAAATGCCAGAAATGTAACCTAGGATCTGAAGAAAATAACACAAATTCATAAAGGTCTTTGTAGATGCTAGTTCACACTGTAAGGGCCCTGACAGTGGTTTTCTACCCAACAAAGTTTTCTGCCAACCCAGCCGTGTGTGCACTGTCATTAGCATGAAAGCAGATTCCAGCCAGTGTCCCATATCAGCCACCTAATTCATCTCTATCTTCCTACCGGTCCCCCCCCCCCAGCCCATGGCTGTGATCCTGTGTCCTGGCTGGGGGAAGGCCCAGACGGTGTACGACTGCCTGGAGGAGAGCCAGAGCCTGCAGAGCCTGCACCCCACGGTGGTGCTGGTGGGCCAGGCCAGGGACGAGGCCAAGGCTGTCCACATCCCCAAGAACTGTGAGTGTGTCCCCACAGGGGAACCACAACACTTCTCACTCACAGAGCAACACAGCCACCAGGGAACACGCAGATCACAATCCAATCGAGGTCTCAGCGAAGCGCACTCCCTAGATGGCTCCCTATCGAAGCGTGATTCTCCAGGTGAGACGGGAACGGGGGTGGTTTTGACTGCTGTTCTTCCTGTACCCCCGGTGTGAGCAGGCCTGGTTGTGGTGACCACTCCCTGCAGCCTGGCACGCCTGCTGGCCGTGCACTGCTTCCTGTTCCTGCGTCTGTGCCACCTGGTGCTGGACGAGGCCGACCAGCTGTTCTCCCGCGCACCAGACCAGGTCACACAGCTGCTTCTAGCTTTTACTGATTTAAAAAATATATATTTTCTTGTATTTATGTCACTATATTTTTTTATCTTCCTTTTATATTCATCGTATATTTTTGTATTTGTAAAGCACTTTTGCAACTTTTAAAGTCACTATAGAATATAAATTATTATTATTACTGATGTTGCAAGTTTTTTTTAAAGGTCCCATGACATGAAAACTTTAGGAGGTTATTTAACATTAATATGAGTTCCCCTAGCCTGCCTTTGGTCCCCCAGTGGCTAGAAATGTCGATAAGTATAAACCAAGCCCTGGGTGTTCTTCTCCGCCTTTGAGAAAATGATAGATGAAACGCTCGGTTTTGAAAATCCTCCTATTGTGACGTCACAATAGGGAAGGTTACCTCCCCTTTCTCTGCTTTGCCCGCACAGAGAATTTGGCCCACCAATGAAAAAAAATAGCTACGACCGTGTGAGCGCGACATTGGTTTTTCCTCGAGACATCATGGCTTGCAAACGACCGAAGCATGGCAGTTAGCCCCGCCTCTCTCCTCCTCATAGCATTTAAAGCTACAGACACAGAAACGGCACGTCCTGAGGAAAGCTCATTGTGGGACTGCTCGTAGTGGCTGCAATTCTGCACCAAGGCTGAATTTCGGGAAAGAGACTCAAGATACAGTATTAGGGGACCACTAAGGCCTATACAAAAACATGTCATGGGACCTTTAAACTTAACCGATGAACACCAAGCCTGCCCGGGTGTGATTCGTTACTAAGATCACAACGTAGTGCGTCGCCCTGTAAGATCACAACCTAGTGCGTCGCCCTGTAAGATCACAACGTAGTGCGTCGCCCTGTAAGATCACAACGTAGTGCGTCGCCCTGTAAGATCACAACGTAGCTGCGTCGCCCTGTAAGATCTACACAGGTAACCTGCAGTCAGCCTGTAACCTGTGTGAGGCAGAGCTACACAGGTAACCTGCAGCAGCTGCCTGTGTGAGGCAGAGCTACACAGGTAACCTGCAGCAGCTGCCTGTGTGAGGCAGAGCTACACAGGTAACCTGCAGCAGCTGCCTGCGATGTTCCCTCACGGGCCCCTGCTTCCCTCACCCAGATGAGCAGCATCCTGCAGTACTTCCAGAAGGTGACGGCCAGTGAGGACCGGGTGTCCTGCCCCAGACAGATCGTGGCCGTGGGCCGACGCTGGAGCCCCAGCATGGAGGAACTGCTGCTCAGCTACATGAACCACCCCTGTGTTGTCATCACGGTGATGGAGGAGGCTGCTCTCTATGGCAACGTGCACCAGGTGTGTCTCTCTCTCATCCTCTCTTTCTCTCTCTCATCCTCACTCTCTCATCCTCACTCTCTCATCCTCTCTCTCTCATCCTCTCTCTCTCATCCTCTCTCTCTCATATTCTCTCTCTCTCATTCTCTCTTCCTCTCTCTCTCTTTCTCTCTCTCATCCTCTCTCTCCCCATCGTTTAGAATCTAACTTGGCATGTTTGATTCATACATGTGTACTTTCAAATTAAGTTAATTAATATATTAAATATAATAATATTAATATAAAATACTTCAAAATTATATTATAATTCATTTTTACAAAAAAAAAAAAAAAGATAAATATAACTGTACTTGCTGTGCCCAGATAGTCCTGCTGTTTCTGAACTGCACCAAGGTGTCAGTGTTGCTGGGGGCGCTGGATCTAAACCCTGGTGTTCCTCAGAAGACCCTCGTCATCACCAGCTCTCCTGAGGAGGCCGAGCATGTCTTCCAGGTACAGCGCTCGCATCACTTCCTCTCATCATGTCCATGAGGGCTCGCATCACTTCCTCTCATCATGTCCATCAGCGCTCGCATCACTTCCTCTCATCATGTCCATCAGCGCTCGCATCACTTCCTCTCATCATGTCCATCAGCGCTCGCATCACTTCCTCTCATCATGTCCATGAGGGCTCGCATCACTTCCTCTCATCATGTCCATCAGCGCTCGCATCACTTCCTCTCATCATGTCCATCAGCGCTCGCATCACTTCCTCTCATCATGTCCATCAGCGCTCGCATCACTTCCTCTCATCATGTCCATCAGCGCTCGCATCACTTCCTCTCATCATGTCCATGAGGGCTCGCATCACTTCCTCTCATCATGTCCATCAGCGCTCGCATCACTTCCTCTCATCATGTCCATCAGCGCTCGCATCACTTCCTCTCATCATGTCCATCAGCGCTCGCATCACTTCCTCTCATCATGTCCATCAGCGCTCGCATCACTTCCTCTCATCATGTCCATCAGGGTCATGTGCACAGCTTGATTGTGTCTCGGATTAAACTGAGTCTGTCTGCACTCGCTGTGTTTCTCCAACAGGCTGTAAACAAAACATCAGCGTTCTCCCTGAAGGCTCACGAGGGGATGACCTACCAGTTTGACTTTGTCATGGAGCAGTGGAGAAAAGAAATTGGCCCAGGAACTCATGTCATTCTGGGTAAATACATAAACTAACAGCTATTGCTCATTATATAGTGCAGTGGTTCTCAACCCCCTGTCCTGCACATTTTAGATGTTTCCCTGTTCCAACACACCTGATTCAAATGAATGGTCGTTAACAGGCTTCTGCATAACTAGATAACGACCCATTCATTTGAATCAGGTGTGTTGGAGCAGGGAAACATCAAAAAAAAATGCAGGACAGGGGGCACTTGAGGACCAGGGTTGAGAACCACTGATATAGTGGTTCAGAAGTTAATGTTTTAGAAGAATTTGCACTTTTCTAGAGGAACATTGTAAACACCAGTGCGATGGGTCGGAAACAAACTTCGATTTCTGTGCCTCAAATGAAACGACCTGGTCTCAGTTTGAGTCTTCCACATCCTGTTCCTCCCCTCAGTCAGTACGGACGCCTGCCTGCAGGCCCTGGGCATCCAGGACGCCTCGTGTGTGGTGCACTACAGCTTCCCCTCCTCCCCTCGACGCTTCGGCGCCCGCCTGGCCTGCATGGTGGAGAACTTCTGCAACCGCTCCGACAAGGTGGGTCACACCAACGCAGCCTCTCTCAACCCTGGTCCTCCTGCCCCCCTGCCCTGCGTGGTCGAGATGTTTCCCTGCTGCAACACACCTGATTCAAATGAATGAGTCATTACCAGGCTTCTCCAGAGCTTGATAATGACCCATTCATTTGAAGGGGTGCCCTAGTGCCCGCCAACTACTCTATATTCATACTCGTGCGTGCGTGCTCAGACAGTGGCAGTGAGAGTGACTAAACTCTTAGTCTCTCTGTTCTCTCCCCCGCCGCTGGTCCAGCAGGAGTGTGCCAGGACCTCCTCGCCCCCCAAGTCAGTCCTGCTGCTGACGGAGAGGAACAGCCGCCACGTGACGGGCGTGCTGCGCTACCTGAGGCGCACCGGCGCGGTGCTCCCCCCCGAGCTGCTCCACTTTGCCCGGGGCGTGGGGCAGGCCAAGGAGCTGCAGAGGGCAGGCCGGCCTCTCTGCTCCTACCTCAAGAGCTACGGCTTCTGCAGGCAAGTCCTGACCCCACGTTACTCTGCACCGGGTGTGCTTTTTGCTGTGTGGATGTTAGATATGTTAGTAGCCTGACTCGCCAGATGGTTTGTCACACATGCCCATCTGGGAAGTTGTCCTCGGAAAGTGTTTGGAAAAGGGGAGGTGCTTTCAAAAACTGCTAGGCAGGTGATTGGATGAAGCATCTGTCTATCATTGTTTATCATGGGCTAACTCCAACCACCCCGTAGCTGCCAGTAGTTCATGCTGGGACGCTGGTGTGTCTGAACCCCCGTGGTTCGGGCACAAACGGCAAGAGGGCATACTCGTGTGGTCGTGGCCTCGTGAACCTAGCTGTCTCGCAAGGTCACACACACTGGACTCCTAGCAGAAATTCATGTAAAACTTCCTGTACGCTTTAGTGTGTTTATTCACGGACAAGAAAATGCCTGATGCACTGATGATGCTCATAGCCCTGTGCCTCCCTGTCCCAGAGACAGCAGTGCGTGTCCAGACAGGCACAGCCTCTGCCCCTCCCAGGACCAGCCCCGGCACCCTGCGTCTGGCAGCATAGTGGTGGGTACAGTGCCTGCTGCCTGGCACAACATTTTCCATGACGTTTCACGTTTTTCTGTCTTCTGTGTTTTGATGTGCTGATTCATTAAACAAGCTTTGCGGTTTATAATTCCTACACAAAAGGCTACAAGCCTAGTCATACACTAAACACGTTTTCAATGGAGATCTTCATCGAATCTCTCTGTCACTTAAAAGGACTAGGCTTAATCCATGTCTGGGAAACTGGGCCTCAATGTCATGAGAATGACTGTAGTTCTTAATGTTTGCCTGGTTGTCATGGGAATGACTGTACTCCTTAATATTTGCCTGGTTGTCATAGGAATGACTGTACTCCTTAATATTTGCCTGGTTGTCATGGGAATGACTGTACTCCTTAATGTTTGCCTGGTTGTCCGTGTCTAGGTGTTGCCCTTGTACATCAAGACAGCGTCCCAGTACTGCGGTCGCATTGTGAGTGGGACAGATGACTGCTATGAGAGCCTGGCAGCTGACATGGCTGCTCACTATGCTACAGAGAAACTGATGGCCGTGGAAGTGTTGGAGGGCGGGCTCTACTGTGTACAGGAGGAGGAAACCTATCACAGGTTAGTACACCACACAGCCGGCCTATCACAGGTTAGTACACCACACAGCCGGCCTATCACAGGTTAGTACACCACACAGCCGGCCTATCACAGGTTGGTACACCACACAGCCGGCCTATCACAGGTTAGTACACCACACAGCCGGCCTATCACAGGTTAGTACACCACACAGCCGGCCTATCACAGGTTGGTACACCACACAGCCGGCCTATCACAGGTTAGTACACCACACAGCCGGCCTATCACAGGTTGGTACACCACACAGCCGGCCTATCACAGGTTAGTACACCACACAGCCGGCCTATCACAGGTTGGTACACCACACAGCCGGCCTATCACAGGTTAGTACACCACACAGCCGGCCTATCACAGGTTAGTAGACCACACAGCCGGCCTATCACAGGTTAGTAGACCACACAGCCGGCCTATGACAGGCTAGTACACCACACAGCCGGCCTATCACAGGTTAGTACACCACACAGCCGGCCTATCACAGGTTGGTACACCACACAGCCGGCCTATCACAGGTTAGTAGACCACACAGCCGGCCTATCACAGGTTAGTAGACCACACAGCCGGCCTATGACAGGCTAGTACACCACACAGCCGGCCTATCCCTTTTCTCTCCTACATTTCATGTAATATCTTGACTGTCTCTGTCTCCAATAAAGCCGCAAAAGGGCCGAAAATAGACTTGCGACAGTTTGTTGGTACCCACTCCACAAAAAACGATGAACGCATCATTTCCTCTGAAATAACTTGAAACTGGCATCCACCGTTGTTAGTTGCATGTTTAATAGAAATCTGACTTTACTTTTGATTTAGTTTTCCGATAAAATATTGTAAATAATAAAACGAATGAAAATGGCATGGACAGAAATGATGGGACCCTCAACCTAATAAGTTAGTTGCATAACCTTTAGAGACAGTCACTGCGATAAACGTTTACTGTAGCTGTCAATGACTTTGACAGCTACATTGATTACATCAATTGAATATCTTGCTATAGAGCTCAAGAGGGGTTGGGGGGTTTGCAGCTGGACCAAGGACAGTTGGTACTGATCCAGAATTTAATTTCAGACGGTCAACATGGCCAGCTTTGTATTGGCCCAAGTTGAGGAAACAGTCGTGGCTGTAATGTTTGGAGCAGACGTACAAGACTTTGGGAAGTTGTGTCGGCGCATTTCCAGAGAAAAATACACTGGGTCTTAAGAGATTCAGATGAAGGAACTAAAAAACGATTTTGGTTTCATTTGTACATCCAAACACTGAGCAACTTTTCGTGTACTTCGTTTGTTTGCAAGCCATGATGTCTCTTGAGTAAAAAACGATATCGCACTCGCACGGTCGTAGTAGCTCAGTTTCTCATGGGCGTGCCAGATCCTCTGGACGGGCAAAGAAGAGAAAGGGGAGGTAACTTTCACTCTTATGACGTCATAAAACCAGCATTTTCAAAACCGAGCATTTCAGCTTTCATTTTCTCAAAGGCGGAGAAGAATACCCCTGGGTATTCTCTACTCTCAACATTTCTAGCCACTTGGGGACCAAAGGCAGACTAGGGGAACATGACATTTTCATGTCATGGGACCTTTAAAGTAAGCATGTTCACTAATCAGCCGTTTATCTACTATGGATACGGACTTAACCACCATCACAGTATGTAAACTGACCCCCAGAGGCTACAGTATTACTTCAGAGCATGAAAGTCCTACTGTAAGTGACTCAGAGGCCTTAGGTTAAAGCCTACTTTCAGTGTGTCTAGAACCAGTATTAGCCGTATCAACCCAACTACTGCCTTAGTGTGATAGATACGTACAAGGAGAACCAATAACTTAAAATGCACAATGATAGTTTATTATCTAAATAGTAAGATAATCAATACAATAATAATGAAACATAATCAAATACAGAACATACCATCGGAGCAATCTTTAACGAAGGTACTAAGTGCCTAAAACACCAGAGCTGTATCGTAAACAGAACTCAGTGATTGGTAAAACTTCTCCCTATATACACCCAAACCTGCATACTAAAATAGGGACACCGGCCATATGAAAGAAAGGTTGTCAAACGCATACAAATTCAAATTGGACATCACCGGTTTACTCAAGTCTGCAGTAGACCAAGTGTGAAGCCTTTGCAAGACAAGGGAATATGTAAACACATGTTGGACTACTGCATGCACAAACTCTGTAAACCCTGTAAATATACATGTTACAACATTAAAAGTATTACTAGAATGTAATATATAAAATAAGAAACCAAATCATATCAAACCTGCAATTAAAAGCTGTTTAGAACTATATTTACATGAACACAACTTGTAATGATAATTTCAGAGTCTTCATCGGTTCACCTTCTTCAACTTTTGAGACCACCTTTCCAGAGGTGTGTCATTAAAGTGTGATGGTCATTTTAACATTACTGTCCCTTTTGTGCAAATCAAAGACCGCGAACGGTGACATAGGGGCTGTATCATTCAGGTCTCTGCCAGTACAGCCCTACATTAGCGACCTCAGACTAAACTCTGATGCAAATAAAGTCTCTATCCTTATCCTGTTAGATCTCAGTGCAGAATTTGATACTATTGATCACGACATCCTAATCAATAGACTGGAAAAGATTGGGTTCACGGACAGTGTATTGAACTGGATGAAAACATATATCAGAGGAAGGAAGTTTGATGTTAGTTTAGGAGACAATATGTCTAAGAAACATGAGCACTGCTACGGGGTTGCTCAAGGAAGCTGCTTAGGTCCATTACTTTTTTTCTCTTTATATGTTACCACTCTGCGACATAATCAGAGAACATCTTTTTACAAAACCTATCTTTTTACCAAATAATTTTACTAATTTTATCTCAGAAGGATTTTATAACTTGTATTAGTTGTATTATTGTTTTTATTGATGTTTTTGATTCCCGCAAAGACTGGCTTGTGTTTTGTTGAGTTACAATTTTATTTATACTGGGAAACCACAAAGACTGTAACTCGAGATACCGCAAAGACTGTGGGTTGTGGGATTGCCGCAAAAACTGCGACCTCAGAGTTTTATTATTTGTAGTACTTGTATTATTGATTTGTGTTAAGCACCTTGAGCTGCAATTCTTGTATGAAATGTGCTATATAAATAGTCTTATTATTATTAATGAGACTGCTGCACTTGTTAACATGAGCGGTCGAAATTCAACAGATATTTGATCAGGACTTCCGTGGTGTTGTGTGTGTGTGGCACCACCTTACCTCCATGCCTGGTTCCTCCCCCAGGGTGCAGGTGACCGTGGTCCCCGAGAGGGGCGAGCGTCTGTTCTGCAGCGTTCAGGCTCGCTTCCTGGACGAGGGGCGTGAACAGGAGGTGAAGGGTCACCAGCTGCTGCAGCTGCCACCCCAGTTCCACAGCCTGCCTCCCCAGGCCTTGGAGATCATCCTGTGCAGGGTGAAGCCCATCGACGGAGAGGTGAACTGGAACCCTAAGGTGTGTGTTACTCAATGTTGCCCCAAAAAACCTGCTATTGGCTCTCTGAGAAGTCGCTAAAAGTTGCTAGATTACGTGATGATGTAAATTCAAACCAAATTGTGCCCCTCATCCACACCCAGTTCCCGGGGGGGGGGGGGGGGGTTTAACATGATTGGCGTCTATGACAGCATGGAGGTACTATGACAACAAAAACGGAGATTGTAAAACTATTTTCCAAGTATCGGAAAGTCGCTAAATTTGCCACTAATCCCTAGATACGATTTTTTGATGCTAGGGAAGGTGAATAGTCGCCCACCAAGTTGCTAAATTGGCAACACTAGTGGTATTGTACACACCCGTTTAGCTAGGAATGATGGCTAATTTCGTCAAACATTTTAAAGTTTTTTTTCTTTCAGTTGTTTATTTTACTGTCATTCCATCAAGCCAACTCATGTTCATGTGAGCCACCATGACTCAGTTGATGGACAGCTTGTTGACTGTGGGTTGGCCTTGAACAGGTGACCAGAGCCATCAGCCAGAAGATCAGAGGTCTTCAGCACCAAGCCAAAGTTGTACTGAGTCTGGGAAACACCATCTTCGTTGATCCCATGGTATGCTCCGATAGTTTCATTCACAAATCCAGATGGCCGTTCATTGTTTCCATCAGGGGCGTAGGTTTCATTAGGTCCCTACCACTTTTTGGAAACGTTATCTGTCCCCCGCCCCACACTTCTTAATAAGAAAATAACTATTTAACATCATCCGTTATTTGGGGGGAAAAGCTGCCCCACACACATTTAAAAACAAACCTATGCCCCTGGTTTCTACGGTAACTAAATGACACTGCCTGTGCTGCCCCAAGGTGAGGATGACCCGCCTGCCAGCCCTGAAGACCTTCATACACGAGCACAACGTCCACACCGAGATTCTCAACACTGGCATGGGCACCACCAACCCCCAACACCTGGACCTGCTGAGGGAGCTCACCCAGCGGGCTGAGCCTGCGGCTGGGGAGGAGGAGCAGGAGGAGGAGGAGCAGGAGGAGGAGGAGGAGGGCTCTCAGATGACAGGGTGAGTGAGAGCGCTACAGCCGGGAGCCTTGCAGCAGGATAACAACTCTGATCGTACATCGTGTCCTGAGATATCCTCAGAGCCATACAGCGTTGTTGTGCACAAAAGCTCATGAAGGTGTGTGTGTGTGTGTGTGGGCAGCCTGGAGGGCTCCCTGGAGGGCTCCCTGGAGGGCTCCCTGGAGGGCTCCCTGGAGGGCTCCCTGGAGGGCTCCCAGGTAACCGTGGATGATGAGGGACAGGCTGCAGAGAAGGCTGTGATCTGTAGGAGGAGAGCGGCTGTAGAGAGCCTGTGCTGTGCTGTCCTGTGCTGTGGCCAGGAGGGATCTGAAGGTCCTCCCTTGTCTCAGAAGCAAGGCCCAGCAGAACCTCCACCCCAGTCCCATGGAGAGGGCCCAGCAGAACCTCCACCCCAGTCCCATGGAGAGGGCCCAGCAGAACCTCCACCCCAGTCCCATGGAGAGGGCCCAGCAGAACCTCCACCCCAGTCCCATGGAGAGGGCCCAGCAGAACCTCCACCCCAGTCCCATGGAGAGGGCCCAGCAGAACCTCCACCCCAGTCCCATGGAGAGGGCCCAGCAGAACCTCCACCCCAGTCCCATGGAGAGGGCCCAGCAGAACCTCCACCCCAGTCCCATGGAGAGGGCCCAGCAGAACCTCCACCCCAGTCCCATGGAGAGGGCCCAGCAGAACCTCCACCCCAGTCCCATGGAGAGGGCCCAGCAGAACCTCCACCCCAGTCCCATGGAGGTGAGACTGCTGCAGTTGTGACTACCCAGGACACTCGTCCAGATGCTGAACAGTGGAGCAGCCTCATCGCCAACCTGAAACATGCTGCCCGGACTCTCGGGTACGTGTCCAGGTGTGCACTGTTCTCAAACCCTGGGTCCTCTGAACTGGTTCTGGCATCCCACCCTGGGTCCTCTTAACTGGGTCTGGCATCCCACCCTGGGTCCTCTTAACTGGGTCTGGCATCCCACCCTGGGTCCTCTGAACTGGGTCTGGCATGTTGTTATCGGCTGCTGATGGTGTAGCTGTGCTGAATACGTGAAGGGTTTGGACAGGGATGGAACTAGTGTTGGCACATCTGGTTCAGTATTACTGCACCAGTGGATGTTTGATTGATGATAGACACTGCTAGGTTAATTGTTGATGTTAAGTTGACTAATTCATTATCTTCCCCATTGTGTTTATTTATACAAGTCAAAAAAAACGTTGAAACAGTCTTGGACAGACTGAATAGTAATTAAGGCCATTGTTTTCACTCAGGAACTCAGACATGAAGGAATTCAAACAGTTGATTTCCACTGTCCATTCAGCGGTGGGAAATGGTATGACTACCATAATATCTCTATAAATCTTGTAATCTACCACAACAATATCACTTGTTCAGTGTGGTACTCTGTTTAATCAGCTGTATGTTAATAACAGAAACTAACTAGACTTCATGCTGTTCCATCAGGACACTCCACAGCTACGAAGCACGTCATCAAAGCAGAGAAGGTTGCTAACGTCACAGGTGTTCAGGGGGCCATCAAAGCAGAGAAGGTTGCTAACGTCACAGGTGTTCAGGGGGCCATCAAAGCAGACACTCCTCAAAGGTACGAGTGTCTCAAGCTAATCATCTGTCTTCTGCAAACACCTGTCGTCAACTCACTGCTTCTGCTCCAGCCTTCACCCTCAGGTCAAGTGGTTCCAGAGAAAAGACGTGGTTGTTATCAGTGTCAAGCTCACCAACCCAGTGGCCCAGTCCTGTGAGTTCTTCCCAGAGAGAGTGGTGTACAGGTTGGTATGGAAACACACTTGATGGAGAATCACAGTGGGTGATGTGAAAGAACGGAGAATCCATTCACACTTTGCTCTTGATGCTCTGTCAGTGGTTCTCAACCCTGGTCCTCAAGTACCCCCTGTCCTGCATGTTTTAGATATTTCCCTGTTCCAACACACCTGATTCAAATGAATGGTCGTTAACAGGCTTCTGCATAACTAGATAACGACCCATTCATTTGAATCAGGTGTGTTGGAGCAGGGAAACATCTAAAACATGCAGGACAGGGGGTACTTGAGGACCAGGGTTGAGAACCACTGCTCTAAGTCAGTTCATTGATTACCTTTTTTTGCGATTGTACATCTGCTATAGTTACGGTTCAGTTTGCAGGTAATCCATTTTTAGATTGACAGATGGGTATAATCTTTGTAGTGCCAAAGTGAACAACAGTCGTTACTGTGTCGACCTGGAGCTCCTCCTCCCGGTGGTTGCAGACAGGTGCTCATGGGAAATGAAGTCCAATGAGCCGGTCATCACGTTGGTCAAGAGGGAACGAGGAGACTGGGAGATGCTCCTCAAGCGAAAGGTAAACCGCTGACTCGTCTGTTCAGAGTAGCACTCCACAACAACATCACTTTCATTAAAGGTGGGGGAGAAATTTATGTTTAAATGTTTTCAAATGGCAACATTAAGCCAGGCTTTCTGCATTTCCTTAACGAGTGGCTTTTAATTTTTTTTACAGAGTAACTTTGTCAGTCTGGACTTTGACCACTTTGAGGATGACAGCGAAACTCCAAATGGTTCAGTAGGAAGTGGTATGTATGTATGTAGGTATGTATGTGATGTATAATGGTAGGACACAAAACTTGAATTATATTATAATCACTCTGATCTCTGTGTGTGTGCTCAGGTGACTGGTTTGTGGAGGGCACAGGGGAGGACGGCTGCTATGTGAGTTCAGCCAGTGGCAGTGATAGTGACTAAACTGGCTGCTTCACGTTCTGACAGCCTGTGGTAATGAAGATGGTATTGGTGTCGACAGTTCAAAATGTGTCTAATTTGAGGGTTAATTCAAGTTGAGTGTTTCAATCCAGACATTGTTTAATCCACAACAGTTTGAGTTGATTAGTTTGCATCATAGTAATTCTTGTAAGTAGAGACATTCAAATGCAACATGAACATTATTATTATTATATTTGAATGGAATTTAGGATTGGAATTTACAGTCTTATTAATTCATCTCACAAAATATTGCCCTGATATTTTTATTCAGTGTGAGAGAAGAAGTTCCATTAAAAAGTTTGTCAAAATGTCCTGTCAAGTCACATTTATTTTTACATGTGAAAAATAAAAAACATTTACCAAAGTGCTGTACGGTAAGTTAGAAAGGACACAACAGTACTTGTACAACGAAGAATTCACGTTTGGTACTTGGCTGAGCATTATTTGCATGCAGACTTCCAGAAGTCAACCCACTCAACACCTTAGTCTGAGGTAGAGAACCATCATGATGCCCGATACTGACGCGGTCAGCTGCAAGTATGGATCACTTCAGTGCTCACTCTGTTTTTCGTTTATCTCTGGGAAAATCTTTAAAGTAAAACAACTGTGATCCTTACCCATCACAGCTCATTTCCATGTTTATTTACCATGAAGCTTACATTTTTCATAACACAACCAAATTGCTCTGACATTACAAGTTATATTTAGGGCGGGATCTCGTATCAATTTGAAGTAGCGTGACCACCATAAAACAAACCAAATTTTGGATAATTACTAAGTTTTGTGTGGGAAAATGTGGGACATGTTACCAACACTAAAACATAACCTGAAACTGTTATATAATGTCTGTCTAACTTAATAAAAACATTTGTATTATGCTTTGTTCTTTAGTACCTTCCAGAAAACACCATTACATCACAATGTAACATAACATGTCTTCATTTTAGATGCCATTTAAATTCAACATCACTGAGCCCATAGGCAGCAGGCATCATGCAGATAACTATTTTTGAAACAGTTCTGACCAAGTCCAACTAAAATAAATAATGAACAAATAAAATATAAAACATTAAAATGAGTTCATTGACGGTCTTAGATTAAGAATATATTGAACCAAAAATTGTTATTTTTAGAAAGGATGTGAATTAAATTTACCGAATTATCCATTTGTTTTCTGACAGCTAACACGTGGAACGAATCACCGCTCCACATTTTGATTGACAGCAGTCACAACCTATAGTGGCCGTGTTTACTCTTTTCAACCATTTGATAGGATTTTAAAAACGGCTGTTGTATTTGTACTTCTGACGAAGCGCTGTTAAATATAGGTGAAGAACTACGCCACAAAAAGTATAAATACAATACTTTATTAAAAATGCAAAAGAACGCATGTACGTTTTCTTAATATGATAATTAAAAACTGATGAAAATGCGGGACAATTTCTCAATATGCGACGTGCGGGAAAGGTGAAAATGCTGTGCGGTACAACGCAAAGCGGGACGGGTGGTCACCCTAATTTCAAGTGCTTTCATGTTTTGTCCTGCTAATCTGTTATTGGCCAAATACTCCAATGAAGGACGTCTTCCATAACCAATCAACAACCAGAATACAATATTGATATCGCATTGGTCCAATAATTTCCTAATTTATATAATAATAATTTTAAACTAGATGACCAACTAGCGGACATTTACGACTTCGTTGTTGATCGTTGTTAGAATGTACTTTTTTCAGATTCATGTTTCCCTTTTTTATTGAGCAGTAACTAGCTACTACAGTAGTACATTTACATTTACATTTATGCATTTAGCAGACGCTTTTATCCAAAGCGACTTCCAAGAGAGAGCATTACAAAAGAGCATAGGTCACTGATCATAACAACGAGATAGCCCCAAACATTGCAAGCAGCCAAAACATGAAGTATACATTGTGAAAAACCAAATAAGTGCCAAGGGGAAGAACCATAAGAGCATGCAGTTAAACAAGTTACAATTAAACAACATGAAACTCAAAAAAGTAGTAGTAGCCACTTGCGTTAGCCAACGAACAGTTACCTTGTAGCAGCCCGAAGACCGTCCGTTAATTTAACATTTAGTCTTTTTTTTGTAATTTAATAACGCTTGGATAAACTATTGCAAACAAAGTAGAGCCAATTAACGGCAGCGTGTCAGAGTAATGGACACACAAGAAAATATTGTGAATTATTTATTGAGATAATTAGATGAAAATGCAGTGATGTGTAGCAATGATGACGTAATCATAATTACGTGAAAATTATAACCACAAGGACAGCGGCAATCTCATAAAAAACAATGCAAGTCGAGTAAGCTCTACTCTAGATGGTGTTTGCCATTTACTGACCGACGTGTATCTTAAAAAGATGTTATAGGGTGACGACGAGTTTGACCAACAGAAATGTAGAGACGAGACCACATCTTTTGTCTTTTTCCCAGTGGGAGACTCCAGTCTAGAACGTGTAGATCTATGCTGGAGAATGCCAACAACGCACACGCCGACGTATTCAAGAACGCCGACGTATTCTCTGAACTGAGCCTGCAAGCTAACAAGCCATCCAAGCTAGCTAGATATCCGAAGATGGCGGCTTGTAGACGTGTTCCTCCTCTACTGCTGTTGATGTCCATCCTTTTGTATGTGCATACCGTCGGAGGAGAGAAATTTCAGAGCAATGGTATCGTCAAACCTGCCGTTAGTGCAGATAATGCTCCAAAACAAGTTGCAGTTGCACCGGTTGCTGCAAACGCAGAGCCTGTTGACAAGAGTTCAGTAGTCGCGGCCTCGCCAGTCCGAAAGCGCACGACCGGCTGGAAGCTGGCGGAGGAGCCAGTTTGTCGGGATGACTTGACCAGACTTTGTCCAAAAAATTCGTGGACCAACAACCTGGCCGTGCTTGAGTGTCTTCAGGAGAGGAAAGAGGTGCGGTGGCTCGCTAGCTGACATCATACAATGCAATGGGAATACCTGGGTGTGCCTGCCAGGTCCAGCTAGCTCAGATACTGCTAGCTAACGTTAACCAGATTTATTGAATTAGCTTAGCTATATAAGGTGTCATAACATTAGCTTTCTAGTTAACTTTAGCATGCTATTTTAAGAAAGTAAAGCCTTTTAATTGTATTTAGCAATCGTAATCTAGTATTGTATTCCAGGTCGTGTCCCAGGAGTTTGTGTGCGAGATAGCTAGAAGCTAGCTACAACATGGCAAGCATTGAGCTGTGCGCGTAATTATGCACTAAGCAAGCTTAGCTAGATGGTAAGTGAGCCGGGTAACGTAGATCTGACCCAAAAAATTGCCAAAATTAGCATGTTGGACTGGAGAATATTAACATAAATTGTCTGTTGTGACAATACAGGTGAAGACCAGTGATCTGTGAAAAGAAGTGACCAATGTCCTTGTATAGTCTTGTTAGAAGACTCTGTAGATATAGATAATCCAATCTATAATTCAGGGGCCATAAGATGTATTGTCCTAGGGTCTTACTCTAAGATGCCTCCTAGCAGGTATGGACAGACTATGCATGGCTGTAGTAAAGAGTGCTTTTACGGTTGAAGATCTCACCTAGCAAACCTAGAAGGTTTTGAACGTTTATATCCCTTGTTGTTTTTATCTGGGCTAATTTCAACTGTGCTGAATGAGTATTCTCTGTACAGGGCCATCTCAGTGGGCCTTTCTGGAGCTGGGAGGCATGTCTGGGCCCTGGGCTGTTACTGGTGTAGGGAGCAGTGGGCTGTTCCTGCCTCCAGTCTTTTCTGTGTCTGTAGTCCTGGCAGTTGTGGTTTTGTTTACGTGGTTGTCATGAAGCAGGGCGGAGAAAGCCAGGGTTGACACTGGCTTCCTGTGTTGGCAAGTGTGGTTTATGTTGAAAAACCTTTCAACCAAAATGGAGGAAATGCATGACTGCTGCAAGAGAAGTTTCTGGAAGTCAACAACACATTTAGAGAGTTAGCCAATGAACACTAGGTAGTTGTACATTTTGTGATCATTTCAGTAATTAAGCATCTTTTGAACAGTGATTTGAGAAATGTCATGAAGACTTACACCTCCCAGGCTGTACCTTCCATTCACAGAACATCCTGATGATAATGATCAGACAGGATTGGTGGTTCAAGGGATGCATGTGACTGCCGTCCTCACAGAGCGCAGCACACAGAGGTCAAGCCAGGGTCAGCTCTGGCTTTGATTGGATTTTCCATTTTTTATCAGCTCCGTGGCCCCTTGTCAAAGCGCCATGTAGTGCTGAGGTGCAGGCATGTAGTGCTGAGGTGCTGAGGTGCTGAGGTGCAGGCCAAAGCATATTCAAGTACCCAAGTACCCTTTACTAACACGTCCACTCAAATCAGAAGTCTGTGTGGATGCTTTTTTGAGTAGAAGGATACGTCTCAGCAAATCATATAAGCTCCATTCCTCAGCATGTTAGACATGCTCCTAGAGTATAGAGGAAGCTCTGACCTTCCCCCATAGCTGATCAGCAGGCCACCAGAGGCAGTCAATTAGGCCTTGTTAGACAGTTCCCCAAATTAAGTGCAGGACACATGATGTCTACGGAACTGACTGGCCTGCTTTTATAGTCTTTCTCTGGCCTTCTCTCTCTCTGTCAATTCAACTCAATTGGCTTTATTAGCATTAAGAAACAAATGTTCATATTGCCAAAGCAACAGTGGAGCCACAGAAACAGTATCTCTCTAGTACTCTCTCTCACCCCTCTCCCTCCCCTCTCCCTCCCTCTCTCTTTCTCTCTCTTTCACCCTCTCTCACCCCCCTCCCTCTCTCTTTCACCCCTCTCTCCCTCCCTTTCTCTTTCACCCTCTCTCTCACCCCCCTCTCTCTTTCACCCTCTCTCTCACCCCCCTCCCTCTCTCTTTCACCCTCTCTCTCACCCCCCTCCCTCTCTCTTTCACCCCTCTCTCCCTCCCTCTCTCTTTCACCCTCTCTCTCACCCCCCTCCCTCTCTCTTTCACCCTCTCTCTCACCCCCCTCCCTCTCTCTTTCACCCTCTCTCACCCCCTCCCTCTCTCTTTCACCCTCTCTCTCACCCCCCTCCCTCTCTCTTTCACCCTCTCTCTCACCCCCCCCTCCCTCTCTCTTTTTAACTCTAGCTCTTCTTTCTCCCTCTTTCCCTCTTCTCCTCTCTCTCTCTCTCTCTCTCTCTCTCTCTCTCTCTCTTCCTCAAAATAGCCTCTATACAAGTATACTCTTGACAAGACAAAGCGAGAGTCCTAGGTGATGAAGTGTTGAGGAGGTATTTGAGAGGGGCCTAACCATTAGCTGAATGTTTGTTCTGCAGGTTTGGAAGTGAGACGTGGTTTGAGAGAACAACATCTGGACAGAGGGAAGGGGGGACAGCTGGCTTTATAAAGCAGCATTAACAGCCCAATGTGTGCATATTAAACAAATACATGTGATAGCCATTAAGCATTAACCATCTAATGACTTACCGTACTGTTCAGTAAATGTTTGAGTCCTAACCCTTACACTAATATTGGCAAGCCATAGAATAGCGTTCCCTGGTCACGGTTTTTGATGGGTTACAGATTTCAGTACAACAATGGCTAGATTAGAAGAAATATACCATTGTAGCTCTTTCATAGATTGATTTCAGATGTATGCTGAGCCTTCTTTAGGACTGCCTTTTTATAGCAAGGGTTTCACATCCTCCAGATATGTTCTGAGAGACGCAGTGGTTAGTTTAGCTGTGAGGGGGCAGCTGTTGTCTGTTTGGTGGTCCTAGACTCGGAGGTTGGTTCAGAGTGGAGGTGGGTCAGGTATGCTGGGGCTCAGTAAGACATCATCTTGTTGATTGCTTTGACAAGTGCTCACCATCTTTACTGCCTATTATATGGGTCCGATTCTGGAGGCTTTTACTGCTTGCGAGGGTCCTAAACGCCAGTGCACATCTTGACGATGATGGGGAAGTGAATGTGTTCTTCTGAGAAGAATCTGCTGAACTTTTATGTTTCGCTGACAGATGAGAACATCTTTTGGCGTTTACAGTAAATCCCTTCATTACACTCACATTGACTGACCTTTCTCTCTCTCTCTTTCTCTGCCCCTCTTTCTCTGCCTCTCTCTCACTCCTCTCTGCCTCTCTCTCCCCCTGCCTCCAGGAACCAGAGATAGCTGCTGACTGCAGTCATGTAAGTGTTTGAACTCCTTCCCCTCTCTTAACAGCCCTGTCAGTACGACTGCTACGTTTGGGAAGTTGTGTGTCAAAGATTATTTGAATTCACAGCTACGTCATGTCCACAGCCAGTTCATTCTGAGGCTTGCTTGCTTTTTCAAAGCCTATATTAGGTTTCAGTAAGGTTTTAAAAGCATTGCAATAAAATCCTATGTCTGAAGTGGTTTTGTGACAGACTCTGGAATAGGTGCTTTCCAGACGTATTCATTTATTTCTCTTTTGCTATCTTTTCTGTTCAATATTTTAACGTCTTCCAGCTCCTTTGGAACTACAAGCTGAACCTGACGACTGACCCCAAGTTTGAGTCTGTGGCTGTCGAGGTGTGCAAGAGCACCATTCCTGAGGTGAGCTGGTGTGCTGCAGGCTTCAGCATGTCACCTACCTGTCACCTCTGTCGTGTTTGATGTGTATGTTCTGTGCCTCCCCCCGGTGCAGATTAAGGAGTGTGCAGTGGAGGAGAGGGGGAAGGGCTACCTGGTCTCCTGTCTGGTGGACCACCGCAGCAACATCACAGAGTACCACTGCAACCAGTACATCACCAAGATGGCCACCATCATCTTCAGCAACTACCGTCTCATCTGCGGTTTCATGGACAAGTGTCGCGACGACATCAACACCCTGCACTGTGGCAGCATCAGCACCGGGGACAAGGTAGGCTGTTATACCAGCAGAAGGTAGGCTGTTATACCAGCAGAAGGTAGGCTGTTATACCAGCAGAAGGTAGGCTGTTATACCAGCAGAAGGTAGGCGCTGTTATACCAGCAGAAGGTAGGCTGTTATACCAGCAGAAGGTAGGCTGTTATACCAGCAGAAGGTAGGGGCTGTTATACCAGCAGAAGGTAGGGGCTGTTATACCAGCAGAAGGTAGGCGCTGTTATACCAGCAGAAGGTAGGGTCTAGCTGTTATACCAGCAGAAGGTAGGCTCTGTTATACCAGCAGAAGGTAGGGTCTAGCTGTTATACCAGCAGAAGGTAGGCTCTGTTATACCAGCAGAAGGTAGGGTCTAGCTGTTATACCAGCAGAAGGTAGGCTGTTATACCAGCAGAAGGTAGGGGCTGTTATACCAGCAGAAGGTAGGGGCTGTTATACCAGCAGAAGGTAGGCGCTGTTATACCAGCAGAAGGTAGGGTCTAGCTGTTATACCAGCAGAAGGTAGGGTCTAGCTGTTATACCAGCAGAAGGTAGGCTCTTATACCAGCAGAAGGTAGGCTCTGTTATACCAGCAGAAGGTAGGGGCTGTTATACCAGCAGAAGGTAGGGTCTAGCTGTTATACCAGCAGAAGGTAGGCTCTGTTATACCAGCAGAAGGTAGGCTGTTATACCAGCAGAAGGTAGGGGCCGTTATACCAGCAGAAGGTAGGGGCTGTTATACCAGCAGAAGGTAGGCGCTGTTATACCAGCAGAAGGTAGGGTCTAGCTGTTATACCAGCAGAAGGTAGGCTCTGTTATACCAGCAGAAGGTAGGCTGTTATACCAGCAGAAGGTAGGGGCTGTTATACCAGCAGAAGGAAGGGGCTGTTATACCAGCAGAAGGTAGGGGCTGTTATACCAGCAGAAGGTAGGGGCTGTTATACCAGCAGAAGGTAGGCTCTGTTATACCAGCAGAAGGTAGGGCCTAACTGTTATACCAGCAGAAGGTAGGGCCTAACTGTTATACCAGCAGAAGGTAGGCTCTGTTATACCAGCAGAAGGTAGGCTGTTATACCAGCAGAAGGTAGGCTCTGTTATACCAGCAGAAGGTAGGCTGTTATACCAGCAGAAGGTAGGGGCCGTTATACCAGCAGAAGGTAGGGGCTGTTATACCAGCAGAAGGTAGGGGCTGTTATACCAGCAGAAGGTAGGCGCTGTTATACCAGCAGAAGGTAGGGTCTAGCTGTTATACCAGCAGAAGGTAGGCTCTGTTATACCAGCAGAAGGTAGGCTGTTATACCAGCAGAAGGTAGGCGCTGTTATACCAGCAGAAGGTAGGCTGTTATACCAGCAGAAGGTAGGGGCTGTTATACCAGCAGAAGGTAGGCGCTGTTATACCAGCAGAAGGTAGGGTCTAGCTGTTATACCAGCAGAAGGTAGGCTCTGTTATACCAGCAGAAGGTAGGGTCTGTTATACCAGCAGAAGGTAGGCTGTTATACCAGCAGAAGGTAGGGGCCGTTATACCAGCAGAAGGTAGGGGCTGTTATACCAGCAGAAGGTAGGCGCTGTTATACCAGCAGAAGGTAGGGTCTAGCTGTTATACCAGCAGAAGGTAGGCTCTGTTATACCAGCAGAAGGTAGGCTGTTATACCAGCAGAAGGTAGGGGCTGTTATACCAGCAGAAGGAAGGGGCTGTTATACCAGCAGAAGGTAGGGGCTGTTATACCAGCAGAAGGTAGGCTCTGTTATACCAGCAGAAGGTAGGGCCTAACTGTTATACCAGCAGAAGGTAGGCTCTGTTATACCAGCAGAAGGTAGGGGCTGTTATACCAGCAGTAGGGTCTAACTGGAGGATTGACTCTGAAAACAGAAAGGAAAGTAGTTATGATTCAGTCTGAACATACATTTTTCTCACAGTGATCACAGTGGATTAGGACAGTTTGGGAAAGCTTTTAGCAAAGCTTCAGATTAGTATGAATCAGCATGCGTGTTCAGAGGTAATGGTAGCACTCTCTCTGTGTTTTGCTGCTTTCTGATTTGTTAGATTGTTTTTACAGTTATTTGGCACCCTGTGCTTCAACACTGCTTGTGTCTACAGGAGTTGGTCATGTTCAGGCTTCTGGGGCTGTTAGCCCAAGTCTATTAACTCTCCACTAAACCGTTACCACATCTGACAGTTTCTTTCTCCCAACAATGCTACTAATGGTATTTTATTCGTGGCTTTTATTTCTGAATGACCGGTCGGTTAATCGGTGATTGACAGCGTTGATGTGCCAGAGCAAAACCTTCCCATCAGGACTGCAGTGAAATGCTCTAACCACTAAACCTTCCCATCAGGACTGCAGTGAAATGCTCTAACCACTAAACCTTCCCATCAGGACTGCAGTGAAATGCTCTAACCACTAAACCTTCCCATCAGGACTGCAGTGAAATGCTCTAACCACTAAACCTTCCCATCAGGACTGCAGTGAAATGCTCTAACCACTAAACCTTCCCATCAGGACTGCAGTGAAATGCTCTAACCACTAAACCTTCCCATCAGGACTGCAGTGAAATGCTCCAACCACTAAACCTTCCCATCAGGACTGCAGTGAAATGCTCTAACCACTAAACCTTCCCATCAGGACTGCAGTGAAATGCTCTAACCACTAAACCTTCCCATCAGGACTGCAGTGAAATGCTCTAACCACTAAACCTTCCCGTCAGGACTGCAGTGAAATGCTCTAACCACTAAACCTTCCCATCAGGACTGCAGTGAAATGCTCTAACCACTAAACCTTCCCATCAGGACTGCAGTGAAATGCTCTAACCACTAAACCTTCCCATCAGGACTGCAGTGAAATGCTCTAACCACTAAACCTTCCCATCAGGACTGCAGTGAAATGCTCTAACCACTAAACCTTCCCATCAGGACTGCAGTGAAATGCTCTAACCACTAATAGGCCGTAAGGTGAACCCTATTATCGTTTCATCCCGCTCCACAGTCTGGCATCTACACAATCTTTAGCTCATAAAAAAGAACGAGTCGTGCTTAGCTACCAAAAAAAGAGTTTGTCGCTAAAATTCCAGTCGATTGTTGATGCGTCAATGTTTTATGCAGAACTAGTTTCTTCAGAGCGTAATAGGATTTTGGTGGCCGGGGAATCGAACCAGCAACCTTCTGATTACTAGCCCGATTCCCTAACCGCTCAGCCACCTGACTCCCTACAACGGCACTTAGGAATGATTGGCTGGACCTGATGTTAGTTTCATCCAGGATCACAATGACTCTTATTGAGACACTTGTTGCTCTTGTTGGTTAGTTGTAACTGTCTTAAAATTATTGTACTCGCTCTGAAATATATTATTGTTGCTTGTTTTTTCCACAGGTACACTCTTGCACTTTTGAGGTTCTTGCTGCTCAATTGTAACTTGTCTAACTACATGCTCTTATTGTTCTTCCCTTTGGGACTCATTTGGTTTCACAATGTATGCTTCATGTTTGGCTACCCGCAATGTTTGGGGCTATCTCGTTGTTATGATCAGTGACCATATGCACTTTTGTAAAACTCTCTCTTGGAAGTCGCTTTGGATAAAAGCGTCTGCTAAATGTAAATGTAATTCATTCATTCTTCCACGAATGAAAACACTGATCAACCATAAAAACAATCTTTATGAAAAGTATGAAATATGATATATAAAACTGTACAAAACAGAATAAGGAATAACAGATTAAGGACACACAGTCCTCACTGTCAGTGTCAGGACAGTTATCTTCCAGTTCCTCAGTTTCTTTTGTGTTGGCACAATTACAACCACGACATAACTCTGTGCAACACAGTCCTAGCGAAAAACAGGAACATCTGCCTGTCTCACACGCACTTTTGCAGCCGCAGTGTATCACATGCAAAACACTGTCGGGACGAATTTCTGGTCATCCAGGTGACGTGCAAGGTCCCATCCTCTATTTGCCAAACATATCCATCCATGTTAACAAAAAGCACAAAAAAAAGCAGCTACCTTATTGGTGTAGAACGATCATGTGTAGAACGAGCACGTGTCGAACCGTGCCACCAAAATCCTATTACGCTCTGAAGAAACTAGTTCTGCATAAAACATAAACGCATCGAAAATCGACTGGAATTTTAGCGACAAACTTTTTTTTGGTAGTTTAGCACGACTCGTTCTTTTTTATGAGCTAAAGATTGTGTAGATGCCAGACTGTGGAGCGGGAATCATTTTCTAAAATACTTTTCGTGGTTCACCTTGCGGCCTATAAACCTTCCCATCAGGACTGCAGTGAAATGCTCTAACCACTAAACCTTCCCATCAGGACTGCAGTGAAATGCTCTAACCACTAAACCTTCCCATCAGGACTGCAGTGAAATGCTCTAACCACTAAACCTTCCCATCAGGACTGCAGTGAAATGCTCTAACCACTAAACTAGGGATGTGACCGATAACCGACGCTCGTTAACAACCGTTTACCGAATGGACGAGTGTCTGTGAACCATAAATGAAAAAAGTACAACAAATGTGTTTTGCCCCCATAAGGGGGCACCATAAACATTTAGAAAGCACCATAAACAACAACAGAACAGAATAATAAAACGAAAACGCATTGAATCTGAGAGCGCTGGCTGTACCTACATGATTGGTGGCTATAACAACACGGAAGTACTGTTCCAGTAATTCTGCTGCTGCTCAACAACAACGGAGATTCCCGAAGTAGCAGAAAGTCGCTAGATACAACCTTTTTGTCACTAGGGAAGGTGAAAAGTTGCTAAATCTAGCCACATTGTCGTTAAATTGGCAACACTGTGTAACCGATAGTATTAAACCGGTAAACACTCGTGTTGTGATGGTTACACGGTTAACTATGAGCATCCCACTAAGCTAAACCCTGCAAATCCCTCCCTGCTTCTCCCAGGACCTGCACTCCCAGGGCGAGGTGATTGGCTGCCTGGAGAAGGCGCTGGTGCACGAGGCGGAGGAGCAGCCGGGGGCTCACGCCATCAAGGACGACTGTAAGAAGTCCATCATGCGCGTGGCCGAGCTCTCCTCTGACGACTTCCACCTGGACCGCTACCTGTACTTCTCCTGCCGCGAGGACCGCGAGCACTTCTGTGAGAACGTGAGTGGAGAGCAACCTGCCTGATGCTGCAGAGCAGAGAGAGAGGGGGACAGGCTGGACCAGGGTCCTGGGTAGAGATGTAGACTGGACCAGGGTCCTGGGTAGAGATGCAGGCTGGACCAGGGTCCTGGGTAGAGATGCAGGCTGGACCAGGGTCCTGGGTAGAGATGCAGGCTGGACCAGGGTCCTGGATAGAGATGCAGGCTGGACCAGGGTCCTGGGTAGAGATGCAGGCTGGACCAGGGTCCTGGGTAGAGATGCAGGCTGGACCAGGGTCCTGGGTAGAGATGCAGGCTGGACCAGGGTCCTGGGTAGAGATGCAGGCTGGACCAGGGTCCGGGGTAGAGATGTAGACTGGTGCAGGCTGGACCAGGGTCCTGGGTAGAGATGTAGGCTGGACCAGGGTCCTGGGTAGAGATGTAGGCTGAACCAGGGTCCTGGGTAGAGATGTAGACTGGTGCAGGCTGGACCAGGGTCCTGGGTAGAGATGTAGGCTGGACCAGGGTCCTGGGTAGAGATGTAGACTGGTGCAGGCTGGACCAGGGTCCTGGGTAGAGATGTAGACTGGTGCACGCTGGACCAGGGTCCTGGGTAGAGATATAATGTTGTGTTTGTGTTGCAGACTCCGGCGGGGGAGGGCAGAGTGTACAAGTGTCTCTTCAACCACAAGTTTGAAGAGGCCATGTCTGAACGGGTGAGTCTGAATATAAGAATATTCTTCTATGAATGTAAGATGATCGTATAAGTATAAGAATAAAAAATAAAAAACCTGTGGTGTCTCAGTGCAGGGAGGCACTGACCACCAGGCAGAAGCTCATCGCCCAGGACTACAAGGTGAGCTACTCGCTGGCCAAGGCCTGCAAGTCTGACCTGAGGAAGTACCGCTGCAGCATGGACACCAACCTGCCCCGCGCCCGCGAAGCTCGCCTGTCCTACCTGCTGCTCTGCCTGGAGTCAGCCGTCCACAGAGGTGACGCCCTCTCCTCCTCCTGTCTCCTCATCCTCCTGTCTCCTCATCCTCCTGTCTCCTCCTCCTGTCTCCTCCTCCTCCTGTCTCCTCCTCCTGTCTCCTCATCCTCCTGTCTCCTCCTCCCTCTCCTCCTCCTCCCGTCTCCTCCTCCCGTCTCCTCCCCCTGTCTCCTCCCCCTGTCTCCTCCTCCCTCTCCTCTCATCCCTCCATTATTGTATCTGTTTATTTCTGTATAAATTACTGTTTATTATTGTGTACATTTTTAGGACTTGGTTTCAGTTTAGGACTTTGTTCCAGCCTAACACCACATGCTATCAGCACATGACAGAAGTCTAACTGTGTGTGTGTGTTTCCCCCCAGGGCGTACGGTGAGCGGAGACTGCCAGGGGGAGATGCTGGACTACAGGAGGATGCTGATGGAGGACTTCTCCCTGAGCCCTGAGATCGTGTTGCAGTGTCGCGGGGAGATCGAGGCCCACTGCTCCGGCCTGCACCGCAAGGGCCGCACCCTGCACTGCCTCATGAAGGTGGGCCGAGGAAACACGGGCGCCATCGACACCCTCTGCCAGAGCGCCGTGAGTACCCCCCACCACACCTCCACACCCCCCACACCACCTCCACACCACTCCAACCCACCACACCACCACCCAACACAGATGCTTGTGACCCAGGGTTGTCTAGAGAGCCGACTGATCACACTGATGTACCCAGAAACATCTTTCATCACTTGTTGTAGAACACTGACCTCAAATAAGTTATGAAAGACAGCTGTTTGTTTATTCTCTTGTGCGATACTTTTAGACTGCTATCCAATTTTTTAAATTACAACAGTGTTATGTGTTTAACAATATTTATTATTAGGTAAGACCTTTTGTGGTTCTTTTTTTTGCTATTTATTTCTCCTAATTTCATGGTATGCAGAGACAAGTATGACAAAGTCTTTCAATTCAGTTGAACTTCTATTACCTATGTTGGGGGATGGAGACAGTGTTGTTGGGGGGTGGAGACAGTGTTGTTGGGGGGTGGAGACAGTGTTGTTGGGGGGTGGAGACATTGTTGTTGGGGGGGTGGAGACGGTGTTGTTGGGGGGTGGAGACGGTGGTGTTGGGGGGTGGAGACGGTGTTGTTGGGGGGTGGAGACGGCGTTGTTGGGGGTGGAGACGGCGTTGTTGGGGGGTGGAGACGGCGTTGTTGGGGGGTGGAGACGGCGTTGTTGGGGGGTGGAGACGGCGTTGTTGGGGGGTGGAGACGGCGTTGTTGGGGGGTGGAGACGGCGTTGTTGGGGGGTGGAGACGGCGTTGTTGGGGGGGTGGAGACGGCGTTGTTGGGGGGTGGAGACGGCGTTGTTGGGGGGGTGGAGACGGCGTTGTTGGGGGGTGGAGACAGTGTTGTTGATAGCTTGTGTGGTTCTCATTCCTCAGCTCCAGAACCTGATCCAGGAGGCCGACCCGGGGGCCGACTACAGGATCGACCGGGCCCTGAACGAGGCCTGTGAGTCGGTCATCCAGACCGCCTGCAAACACATCCGTAACGGAGACCCCATGTGAGTTGCCTGTCCAGCTCTGCCTGTCCAGCTCTGCCTGTCCAGCTCTGCCTGTCCAGCTCTGCCTGTCCAGCTCTGCCTGTCCAGCTCTGCCTGTCCAGCTCTGCCTGTCCTGATGTGTGTGTGTGTGTGTGTGTGTGTAGGATCCTGTCGTGTCTGATGGAGCACCTGTACACTGACAAGATGCTGGAGGACTGTGAACACAGGCTGCTGGAACTGCAGTACTTCATTGCCAGAGACTGGAAGTGAGTCATGTGATCTCCCCTGAAGCAGATCCACTGCTGCCCTTACACACACACACACACACACACAGACACACACACACACACACACACACTGGTTCATCTTAGTATAGGTTATTGTTAGATGTAAGCATTATTCCAGTGTGTGTTGCTGTGCCCAGGCTGGACCCGGTCCTGTATAAGAAGTGCCAGGGTGACGCGTCCCGCCTGTGCCACACCCACGGCTGGAACGAGACCAGCGAGGTCATGCCCCCGGGAGCCGTGTTCTCCTGCCTCTACCGCCACGCCTACCGCTCTGAGGAGCAGGGCCGACGGGTAGGCCCCTGCAGGCTCTCACACACGCTGCTCCACACACACACACACACACGCTGCTCCACACACACACACACTGCTCAACACACACACACACACACACCTGCTCCATCACACACACACACACACACACACGCTGCTCCACACACACACACGCTGCTCCACACACACTCACACACACACTGCTCAACACACACACACACGCTGCTCCACACACACACACACACACACACACTGCTCAACACACACACTGCTCAACACACACACACTGCTCAACACACGCTGCTCCACACACACACACACACTGCTCAACACACACACACACGCTGCTCCACACACACACACGCTGCTCAACACACGCTGCTCCACACACACACACACACTGCTCAACACACACACGCTGCTCCACACACACACACACTGCTCAACACACGCTGCTCCACACACACACACTGCTCAACACACGCTGCTCCACACACACACACACACTGCTCAACACACACACACGCGCTGCTCCACACCACACACACACACACACACACACACACACACACTGCTCAACACACACACTGCTCAACACACACACACACACACTGCTCACACACACACACACACACACACACACACTGCTCATCACACACACACACACACACACATTGCTCCACACACACACACACACAGTGGTTACTAAGAAGGTTGTTTTTCACTTCTTGTATCTTCCATATTTGTGTAGAAAACTGATTCCAACAATGTCTCTCAGTACTGTGTCCATCATGTCCTTCTGAAAGGTGTCCAGGTGAACTCACCACAGAACAGGGTTCTGATGTAAGTAAGGCTGCAGTCTGGTGATGATGGGTGATTGCTACAGATCTTAATCAGATCAGGGAATGTTACCCTTCCGGGACTGTGTCTGCTGGCTAATTCAAAGGGAAGTGATTTGGTGGAACTGAGATTGAGGATTATACAGCTGTGTAATGAGGATCAAGGTTTTTTTTTTTTTGTAGACATGATTTCTCCAGATTACCTAATTAACACAGCAAAAGAGAAAATCAATCATTCTTAATGTGAAGCCCGTACTATCCTCCTCTCCCTGTACTGTATATCTGTTGTTACACAGCACTGATCTGACTCTCCCCTCTCCACCTCCCCTCTCCACCTCCCCTCTCCACCTCCCCTCTCCACCTCCCCTCTCCACCTCTCCTCTCCACCTCCCCTCTCCACCTCCCCTCTCCACCTCCCCTCTCCACCTCCTTCTCCTCCCCTCTCCACCTCCCCTCTCCACCTCCTCTCCACCTCCCCTCTCCACCTCCCCTCTCCACCTCCCCTCTCCACCTCCTTCTCCTCCCCCCTCTCCACCTCCCCTCTCCACCTCCTTCTCCTCCCCTCTCCAGCTGTCCAGGGACTGTAAGGTGGAGGTTCAGCGTATCCTCCACCAGAGGGCGCTGGACGTGAAGCTGGACCCTGAGCTGCAGAGACGCTGCATGACTGACCTGGGGAAGTGGTGCAGCGAGAAGACCGAGGCTGGCCAGGTGGGAGCCCTCACGCTCACACACGCTCACACGCTCACGCACGCTCACACACGCTCACACGCTCGCACGCTCACACACGCTCGCACGCTCACACACGCACGCTCACGCACGCTCACGCACGCTCGCACACGCTCACACACGCTGGCACACGCTGGCACACGCTCGCACACGCTCACACACGCAGAGCCATGTCAGTTGGTCAATAGGTGTTTGAGGTGATTGGCTTTTCTCCCTGTGTGACTGACCTGCTGTGATGTGTCCTGCTGTGATGTGATGTGTCCTGCTGTGATGTGACCTTTTGTGATGTGACCTACAGGAGCTGGACTGCCTGCAGGACCACCTGGAAGACCTCGTCCCAGAGTGCAGAGACGTGGCAGGAAACCTGACTGAGCTCTGGTCTGAGGTGAGAGCATAGGTACTCCTGAGGTCAGACCTACACAGAGATAGGTACTCCTGAGGTCAGACCTACACAGAGATAGGTACTCCTGAGGTCAGACCTACACAGAGATAGGTATTCCTGAGGTCAGACCTACACAGAGATAGGTACTCCTGAGGTCAGACCTACACAGAGATAGGTACTCCTGAGGTCAGACCTACACAGAGATAGGTACTCCTGAGGTCAGACCTACACAGAGATGGGTACTCCTGAGGTCAGACCTACACAGAGATGGGTACTCCTCTGAGGTCAGACCTACACAGAGATAGGTACTCCTGAGGTCAGACCTACACAGAGATAGGTACTCCTGAGGTCAGACCTACACAGAGATAGGTACTCCTGAGGTCAGACCTACACAGAGATAGGTACTCCTGAGGTCAGACCTACACAGAGATAGGTACTCCTGAGGTCAGACCTACACAGAGATGGGTACTCCTGAGGTCAGACCTACACAGAGATGGGTACTCCTGAGGTCAGACCTACACAGAGATGGGTACTCCTGAGGTCAGACCTACACAGAGATAGGTACTCCTGAGGTCAGAAATCTGTCCTACTAAAGATACTTAATCACTACGATAGGAATGAACTGTGGTCTGAGGTCAGACTCACACATGTCTTGTTAACATATGTACTACTCTGATCGCTACAGGAGGATTCAAGTGTGATGAGTGAGCCAGTTGAAGGAACTTGTGTGTGTCTCTCTGTCTCTCTCTCTCACTCTCTCTCTGTCTCTCTCTGACTCTCTCTCTCTGACTCTCTCTCTCACTCTCTCTCTGTCTCTCTCTGACTCTCTCTCTCTGACTCTCTCTCTCTGACTCTCTCTCTCTCTCTGACTCTCTCCTCTCTCTCTCTCTCTGTGTCTCTCTCTGACTCTCTCTCTCTGTCTCTCTCTCTCCTCTCTTACTCTCTCTCTCTCTCTGTGTCTCTCTCTCTGACTCTCTCTCTCTCTCTCTCTCTCTCTCTCTCTGTGTCTCTCTCTCTATCTCTCTCTCTCTCTCTCTCTCTCTCTCTGTCTCAGGACATCCAGATGGAGACCCTGCTGATGAGAGCCTGTGATCCCGTCATCCAGGCCCACTGTCACGTGAGTACCTGTAACCCTGCTCACGCCTTCGCCCAGAGCTACGCTCCCACGGTGCCTCTTCTGCATACAGGGGCAGAAGGGCGGAGTCCAGAGCTACGCTCCCACGGTGCCTCTTCTGTATACAGGGGCAGAAGGGCGGAGTTCTAACAGGGTCACAGTAACGTGCTTAAAATGACCTTTCTGTTGAAGAAGCTAAACAGCTCCCCCCCCCCCCCTTCCCCCCCCCAGGAGGTGGCTGATAACCAGATAGACACAGGGGACCTGATGGAGTGTCTGGTGCAGAATAAACACCAGAAGGAGATGAATGACAAGTGTGTCGTGGGCGTCACACACTTCCAACTGGTGAGTCTCTCTTTTACTCTCTGTGTGTCTCTGTGTGTCTCTGTGTGTCTCTGTGTGTCTGTGTGTCTGTCTGTGTCTATGTCTCTCTCTGTCTGTGTGTCTGTCTCTCTGTGTCTGTGTGTCTCTGTCTCTCTCTGTCTCTCTCTGTCTGTGTCTCTCTCTGTCTGTGTGTCTCTGTCTCTTTCTGTCTCTCTCTGTCTGTGTCTCTGTCTCTTTGTCTCTCTGTCTGTGTGTCTGTCTCTCTCTCTGTCTCTCTCTGTCTGTGTCTCTCTCTGTCTGTGTGTCTCTGTCTCTCTCTGTCTCTCTCTGTCTGTGTGTCTCTCTGTCTGTGTGTCTCTGTCTCTTTGTCTCTCTGTCTGTGTGTCTGTCTCTCTCTCTGTCTCTCTCTGTCTGTGTGTCTCTCTGTCTTTGTCTCTCTGTCTGTGTGTCTCTGTCTCTCTCTCTGTCTCTCTCTGTCTGTGTCTCTCTCTCTCTGTCTGTGTGTGTCTCTCTGTCTCTCTCTGTCTCTCTCTGTCTGTGTGTCTCTCTCTGTCTGGGTCTGTCTGTCTCTCTCTGTCTGGGTCTGTCTCTCTGTCTCTCTCACTTGACTTGTACTTTGACAATGTTTTGCTGCATTGTACTTGTCACACTGTCCTGGACAAGTGTTTCATGTCGAGCCCTCGTTCATGTGGCTGTCCCTGCCCTCTCCCCTCCGTGCTTCAGATCCAGATCAAGGACTTCCGCTTCTCCTACAAGTTCAAGATGGCGTGCAAGGAGGATGTGCTCAAACTGTGTCCCAACATCAAGAAGAAGTGAGCCTCCTCGCCTCCCAGGAGACCAGTCACTCCTCCTGGACTCACATCCATCAGTAGTTAGATGTGATTGGATGGATTAACGTGTGTGTGTGTGTGTGCAGGGTGGACGTGGTGGTGTATTAATGTGTGTGTGTGTGTGTGCAGGGTGGACGTGGTGGTGTATTAACGTGTGTTTGTGTGTGTGCAGGGTGGACGTGGTGGTGTATTAACGTGTGTGTGCAGGGTGGACGTGGTGGTGTATTAACCTGTGTGTGTGTGTGCAGGGTGGACGTGGTGGTGGTGTATTAACCTGTGTGTGTGTGCAGGGTGGACGTGGTGGTGTATTAACATGTGTGTGTGCAGGGTGGACGTGGTGGTGTATTAACGTGGGGGTGTGTGTGTGTGTGTGTGTGCAGGGTGGACGTGGTGGTGTATTAACGTGTGCGTGTGTGTGTGTGTGCAGGGTGGATGTGGTGGTGTGCCTCAGCACCACAGTGAGGAACGACACCCTGCAGGAGGCTCGGGAGCAGCGTGTGTCTGTCAGGTGTCGCAAGCAGCTGAGGGTGGAGGAGCTGGAGATGGTACGCACACGCACACACACACACGTCACATTACGCCACACACGCACACACGTCACATCACACACACACACACGTCACCTCACACACACACACACATCACACACACTGTGAGGGGGAGGTGAGGGGCTGGTTGTAACTGTGTTGTGGTGTCAGTCAGAGGACATCCGTCTGGAGCCAGAGCTGTACGACTCGTGTAAGCAGGACATCACCAGGCTGTGTCAGAACGTGGCCTTCGGAAACGCTCAGGTCAGCCTCTCTTTGTCTCTCTCCCTCTCTCTCCTCTCTCATTCTCGCTAGCGCTCTCCTTTCCCTTGTTCTTAAGTCAAGTAATTCCCATATTTGTCCTCTGGTCGTGTGTGTGTGTGTGTGTGTGCGCAGGTCATAGAGTGTCTGAAGGAGAACAAGAAACAGCTGAGCCAGCGCTGTCACCACCGTGTGTTCAGACTGCAGGAGGTGGAGATGCTGGACCCAGAGATGGACTACCAGCTCATGAGGGTCTGCAAGCAGATGATCAGGGTAGGCCCCGCGTAGACCTACACGCTGCTAGTACTACTACTACACACTACTACTACTATATATTACTGCTACACAGTACTTCTACTACACAGTAGTACTACTATACATTACTTCTACACAGTACTTCTACGATACAGTACTACTACTATTCTACAGTACTTCTACACAGTAGGGCTGGGCAATATATATAAAATGTTATATCTCAGTATTATATAAAAATTACGATATTGAATATATATCTCGATATGTTTGCATTTGCATTTAAATTATTTTCCTTTCCCCCTATTAGAAAAGAACAACTATTTAGATAGAAAAGCTATTGTTACAAAGTACAAAATGTGTAGTGCAAATTTATGCAGTTGCCATAACATGGTACTTGCAACTTGACAAAATGGACCTAACATGGAACCATTCATGCAGAGGTCCTTATGTGACAGGACAAAAAGAGAGTGCACGTGCGAGTGCAATGTTCAGTTTGTGTGTGTGTGAGGAGCCAGATGGTGATCTTAAAACACAAGTAACACAAGGACCAGCTTTTTTATATTCGATATTCACAATATTTTCAGCGATATTATCGCTAATATTCGATATATCGCCCAGCCCTACTACACAGTACTACTACTATACAGTACTTGTACTGTGTAGGACCTAGAAAGTACTACTACTATGCAGGACCCAGGCAGAGACCTGACCCCCGGCCCCTCCAGCTCCATGTACCAGCAGAGTTCTCCAGCTCCATGTACCAGCAGAGTTCTCCAGCTCCATGTACCAGCAGAGTTCTCCAGTCCAGCACACGTCCAACCTCAAGGCTGAAGCAGCCGTACTGTAGAAGGATCTAGATCTCTGATCTCTCCCAGTCTGACCATGATTGCAGCGTTGCGTCTGCGGGCGACACATTGACCCAGGAGACTGCTGCTGGACCAGAGCTACAGCACAGCGTTGTGAAGCTGGGGTTCCACACAGCATGACGGGGCCTGCTGCTGCCTGCTGTGGACTACCTTCTGAAATGGTGTGTGTGTGTGTGTGTGTGTGTTTCTCAGAGATTCTGCACCGAGGCCGATGCCAAAAACATGCTGCAGTGTCTGAAGCAGAACAAGAACAGTGAGCTGATGGATCCCAAGTGTAAACAGATGATCACCAAGAGACAGATCACCCAGAACACAGGTGTAAACACACGCATGCACACGCACATGCACACGCGCGCACATGCACACACACTCTAACCCGTCTCCCCCTGGGTGCTGCAGACTACAGGTTGAATCCAGTCCTGAGGAAGTCGTGTAAGGCCGACATCCCCAAGTTCTGCCAGAGCGTCCTGAACAAGGCTGCAGGAGACAGCGAGCTGGAGGGCCAGGTCATCTCCTGCCTCAAGCTCAAATACGCCGACCAGGTGACCATCACGGGGGTAGGGCAGGTGACCATCACGGGGGTAGGGCAGGGCAGGGGGCAGGGCAGGTGACCATCACGGGGGTAGGGCAGGGCAGGGGGCAGGGCAGGTGACCATCACGGGGGTAGGGCAGGTGACCATCACGGGGGCAGGGCAGGTGACCATCACGGGGGCAGGGGGCAGGGGGCAGGGGGCAGGGCAGGTGACCATCACGGGGGCAGGGGGCAGGGCAGGGCAGGCTGGAGTTTTCTTGTACACTTGTAAATGTTTTGGTTTTTATAGTCTACTACTCGTACTGTACGAGTGTGTGTCTCTACTCGCGTGTGTGTCCCTACCTAAGTGTGTTTCTCTACTCGCGTGTGTGTCCCTACCTAAGTGTGTGTCTCTACTCGCGTGTGTGTCCCTACCTAAGTGTGTGTCTCTACTCGCGTGTGTGTCCCTACCTAAGTGTGTGTTTTGCGTGTGTTTGCAGCGTCTGTCGCCGGACTGTGAGGACCAGATCAGGGTGGTTCTCCAGGAGTCAGCTCTGGACTACAGACTAGACCCTCAGCTCCAGATCCACTGCACTGAGGAGGTGAACCCCGCTCAGCTAACCTTACCTTACCTCACTACCCCTCATCTTACCTTACCTCACCTTACCTTACCTCAGCTCACTACCCCTCACCTTACCTTACCTCAGCTCACTACCCCTCATCTTACCTTACCTAACCTTACCTCACTACCCCTCATCTTACCTTACCTTACCTCAGCCCACTACCCCTCATCTTACCTCAGCTCACTACCCCTCATCTTACCTTACCTCACCTTACCTCGGCTCACTACCCCTCATCTTACCTCACCTTACCTTACCTCAGCCCACTACCCCTTACCTTACCTCACCTCACCTTACCTCAGCTCACTACCCCTCACCTTACCTCACTACCCCTCATCTTACCTTACCTCACCTCACCTTACCTCAGCTCACTACCCCTCATCTTACCTCACCTCACCTTACCTCAGCTCACTACCCCTCATCTTACCTTACCTCACCTCACCTTACCTCAGCTCACTACCCCTCATCTTACCTTACCTCACCTTACCTCAGCTCACTACCCCTCATCTTACCTTACCTCACCTTACCTTACCTCAGCCCACTACCCCTCATCTTACCTTACCTCAGCTCACTACCCCTCATCTTACCTCACCTTACCTTACCTCAGCTCACTACCCCTCATCTTACCTCACCTTACCTTACCTCAGCTCACTACCCCTCATCTTACCTCACCTTACCTTACCTCAGCTCACTACCCCTCATCTTACCTCACCTCACTACCCCTAACCTCACCTCAGCTAACCTCACTACCCCTAACCTCACCTTACCTCAGCTCACTACCCCTCATCTTACCTAACCTCACTACCCCTCACCTTACCTAACCTCACCACTCTTCACCTCACTACCCCTCACCACCCCTCATCTCAGCTCCAGAAACATCGCTAGCTTCTTTAATCAGGGCTTCTCTAGCTGAGGAAGAAATGAGGCCATGTAATGACTAGACAATGGAGGGAGTGAACACGCGTGTGTGTGTGTGTCCAGATCTCCCGTCTGTGTGCGGAGGAGGCAGCAGCGCAGGAGCAGACAGGTCAGGTGGAGGAGTGTCTGAAGGTCAACCTGCTCAAGATCAAACAGGAGGGCTGCAAAAAGGTGCCTGCTCGCTCTCACACACCCCCCCCCCCCTACCCTGACCTCCCTGTGCATATCCTGACCTCTCACCTCTCCTCTCCGCTGACCTGTGCCCTCCGTGTGTGGAGCAGGAGGTGTTGAACATCCTGAAGGAGAGCAAGGCAGACATCTTTGTGGACCCGGTCCTCCACACAGCCTGCGCCCTGGACATCAAACACCACTGTGCTGCCATCCCCCCTGGACGAGGACGCCGTGAGGACACGCACACACACATACATGCTCACACGCTCTCTCACACACACACGCTCTCTCACACACACACACGCTCACACACCCACGTGCACGCACGCTCTCACACACGCATACACATACATGCTCACACACGCTCTCTCACACACACACACGCTCTCTCACACACACACACACACACGCTCTCTCACACACACGCTCTCTCACACACACACACGCTCTCTCACACACACACACCCACATACATGCTCACACACGCTCTCTCACACACACACACACACACACCCACATACATGCTCGCACCCACATACTCACACACACGTGCAAGCAAACCAACCTCGTCCATGATTAAATGGGGTGTACACACATTCACTCTCCATCTGTGGTCTCTGTTTCAGAGATGTCCTGTCTAATGGAGTCTCTCCAGGACAAACGTGTTCGTCTGCAGCCGGAGTGTAAGAAGAGACTGCAGGATCGCATGGACATGTGGAGCTACGCAGCCAAGGTGAGGACACACACACACAGAGAGAGAATAAAGCAGAAGTATAAAGGGTTCTTCCTGAGATACCATCCAGTATCCTGGGTCCTAAAACCTTCTCCCTCTCTCTCCTTTCTCCTCCCCCCAGGTGGCCCCAGCGGAGGGCTTCTCTGACCTGGCCATGCAGGTGATGACCTCCCCCTCTAAGAACTACATCCTGGCCATGATCGGTCTGGGCGTGAGCGTGCTGTTCCTGCTCGGCCTGCTCTGCGGACGCATCACCAAGCGCGTCACTCAGGAGCTGAAGGACAGGTAGAGGACTGGCCCGGGGCCCCCCGGCCCCCCAGGTAGAGGACTGGCCCCCGGGGGCCCCCGGCCCCCCCCCCCCAAGAAGATGATCAGGAACAACCACCAATATGGAAAGGCTCTCTGTCCTTCCAGCATCCCTCTCTCCTCCCCCTTTTCCTCCTCCCGCCCTTTTCTATCTTTTTAGCTCTTTCTATCTTTGTGGTCTTCTTAACCTTCCCCACACACGGCTGGGAGGCAGAGGGAGGTTCTTGACTCAAAGCTTTGCAGTTGGAGGGCCGTGTTGGGACTGCGTCCACCCCTCCCCACCACTCCCAGCTGAGCCTCCCAGCGCTGCTGTGACTGAGCCCCCCTCCACCCTCAACCCTCCCACCTCCACCCTCCCCCCTCCCCGCCGTCCTGCAGGCTGACTGAAGACAAACCGACCACATGCTCAGACAACGTCTGAGTCACCATGAACGATTGTTTACTCATTGTGAATATTTGGAACACTTTTTTTTTTTTTTTTTCATTTTCTTTTTTTGTGTGTGTGCGCAGTTTTGCTGTTGGACTTCTCACATAGATGCAATCTTTAGTTTCCTGCTATGACTGGTAGTCCTGCTTGTCTGCTTGTCTGCTTGTCTGCTTGTCTGCTTGTCTGCTTGCGGGGGGTTCTCCAGCTTCCCGGGGGTGAAGGTGGTTCCCACAAAGGATTATGGGAAAAAGAAAAACATCTACTAACATCTTCTTCTTCTGATCCAAGTATTCCAAGACTTGGGGGCGTTTGTGTGTGTTTGTGCGCGCTGGTATTTGATGTGTGGGTGGACAGTATTGATTTTCTCCATTCACTCCTCAAGTCCTGTAGCGGGGGTGTGGTGTGCGAGGAGTTGTTGATATGTATGATATGATGTGCCCAGGGACTGCTGTGAGAGTGGAAGACTGATCCTCGCGTTCAGACACTCACACACTCACACTGGAAAAGGTGTTATTATAGTGGTCATGTATAATATCTATACTGGTAGAACTAGCAGCGTAAACATTTCAGTTGCCACCTCCACATTGCCTTGGTGCCTCGCACCATGACTGGGTTAGCATGAGCGCTATGGTGCCTCGCACCATGACTGGGTTAGCATGAGCGCTATGGTGCCTCGCACCATGACTGGGTTAGCATGGGAGCGCTATGGTGCCTCGCACCATGACTGGGTTAGCATGGGAGCGCTATGGTGCCTCGCACCATGACTGGGTTAGCTTAGAGCGCTATGGTGCCTCGCACCATGACTGGGTTAGCATAGGAGCGCTATGGTGCCTCGTACCATGACTGGGTTAGCATAGGAGCGCTATGGTGCCTCGCACCATGACTGGGTTAGCATGGGAGCGCTATGGTGCCTCGCACCATGACTGGGTTAGCATGGGAGCGCTATGGTGCCTCGCACCATGACTGGGTTAGCATGGGAGCGCTATGGTGCCTCGCACCATGACTGGGTTAGCATGGGAGCGCTATGGTGCCTCGCACCATGACTGGGTTAGCATGGGAGCGCTATGGTGCCTCGCACCATGACTGGGTTAGCATGAGCGCTAATTCAACATGAGCTGTGGTAGGGAGCGTTAGCTGGAGCACAGGGCTGGGACAGCAGGCTCCCTAAGGGTTTGCCCTCAAAAGGTACTTGGATGTTTCTAAGCATTTCAACTCTAGAACGATTCACTCCCAGTTTGAGTTCAGCGAGGGAGTAGCCTGGACCCCGGGGGGTGTGCTGGGGTAGTGCTCCTACCCTGTCCTGCATCCACGCCCTGCTCCCAGGGGCTCCACGCCCCAGGGCTCCACGCCCCGCTCCCCAGGGCTCCACGCCCCGCTCCCCAGGGGTCCACGCCCCGCTCCCCAGGGCTCCACGCCCCGCTCCCCAGGGCTCCACGCCCCGCTCCCCAGGGCTCCACGCCCCGCTCCCCAGGGCTCCACGCCCCGCTCCCCAGGGCTCCACACCCCGCTCCCAGGGGTCCACGCCCTCTCAGGCCAGACGAGGGCAGCAGGGTGTCACCAGGAGACTGAACACAGGTTGGGTTGAGGGGGTAAAACAATTGCAAATACCAACAAAAATAAAGAAACCAGATGTGAACATTTTGTTTTAAAATGATACTGGAACCATTGCACATTTTTTTTTTTTTTTTTTATATATCTATGAATATATATATATTGTTTGGTCATAGCCTTATTTATTTGTTTACTAATGGTCAAAGTTTGTAAGTCATTTTGTTGATGTGAATGTTGCTTTTGTTGCCTTTACTTACTGCCTGCTAAGTTTCCTCATTCCAGCTAGCTGACGGGGCAGATGCAGGATCCAGGGCCATCGGGGGGGGTTGTGTCATCTGAAGACAGTTACTGAAATCTCAAACACACAGGACCTGCCCAGTTCTTGTTAAGTCAAACATGACTAAATCCCTTGAGATGGAATGTAGGACAGCCGTTCTCTTCCACGTCAACGTTACTTTAGCAGATTCTTCCAGTTTTGTGTTCTTAGTTAATGGGGGGAAAAAAGTATGCTGTTAAATGATTTCAACTGTCAGTTGCCATTGTCATTGTTTTGATGTTGACTCGATCACTTCCTTGCTTGTAAAATGGCCTCTGTATGCTGTCCTGTTTCATGTTGATCTCTCAATGCGTGCCTACTCTTGACAATCCCAGAGGGGCACCAAGTGTACAGTGTCTGCACCTCTTCCCACAGCCTCCTGAAACGGGATTCTAAAACTAAACAAGCTGAAGGTGTGTGTGTGTGAGTCCCTGGAAGCTGTCAAACCCTGGGACAGCGCACGACTTCAAGGACGAAGTTTGAAGAACATGGTGTTTTCTACCAGCACTCTTGTGCTACAAATTCAGCATTACATATCGTCAAGTCATTCTATATATCTATCACTACTTAACTGTTCCTTGGTCTGTGGGAAGCTTTCATAAAGTCAAAAAGAAACTGACCATAACAAAGACTATTACACATGATTAAGATTTAAAAAATGTTTTTGTAATTGTGTACAAATGTATGGAGGTCTTTTGCTTTTCATCTTTGTTTATGCCATGTAACGGCTCATCACTGCATTTTATTAGTTTGGATTTTGTTACAATTTATTTTCTTTTTGGTTAGTTCTGTACAGATGACATTGGACAGTTTGTTAATAGTAAAATCTGCAGTTTTTTTACTGTACCGTCCCTTGTGCTTATTCCTGCTCTCCTTCACAACAGTCCCTCACAGCACAGCACAGCACAGTCCCTCACAGCACAGCACAGTCCCTCACAGCACAACACAGTCCCTCACAGCACAGCACAGTCCCTCACAGCACAACAAGTCCCTCACAGCACAACACAGTCCCTCACAGCACAACACAGTCACTCACAGCACAACACAGTCACTCACAGCACAACAGTCCCTCACAGCACAGCACAGTCCCTTCACAGCACAGCACAGTCCCCTCACAGCACAGCACAGCCCCTCACAGCACAGCACAGTCCCTCACAGCACTGCACAGCACAGTCCCTCACAGCACAGTCCCTCACAGCACAGCACAGTCCCTCACAGCACAGCACAGTCACTCACAGCACAACACAGTCCCTCACAGCACAGCACGGTCTGAAAGCACAGTCCCTCACAGCACAACACAGTCCCTCACAGCACAGCACGGTCCCTCAAAGCACAGTCCCTCGCAGCACAGCACAGTCCCTCACAGCACAGCACGGTCCCTCAAAGCACAGTCCCTCACAGCACAGCACGGTCCCTCAAAGCACAGTCCCTCACAGCACAGCACGGTCCCTCAAAGCACAGTCCCTCACAGCACAACACAGTCCCTCACAGCACAGTCCCTCGTGTGTGAAAGTCATTTTTTGTATTATAGCAGATCCATTATACATGAGGAGAGTGGTTCTTGCCTTGTGAAGTACTCTGCACTGTAGCTGTGAGAAAGAAGTATGATATTTGGAAAACATCCCACTGTATGTCTCTGGAATCAGCATGTCACACCACCCTGACCCCGCCTGTGGAGGTCAGGGTGAACCACAGGCGGATGAGACCAGACTGCTGTGGTTCATGGTGTTGTTCTGCCTGCTCCTTTGACAGTTTTGTGTGAACCTACGCCAGTGTACTCACCTTACCGTCGGGGGTGAAAGTGTGTAACTTTGCCTCACACGGTTCATTTGACATTTGATCAATGTTGTCGGATGTTTTTCTCCAAAGCGAGGAACAAACAGCATATGTGGTGCAGCAGGAGGATCACAAGTGTGGAGTGCAAACTGGGTTTCAGCGGTCTTGAGTTAAGGAACGTCTATGTTTACAGCAGAGAACTAACAACCATATATTTTGTGTGCGGGGATTGTCCACCAAGATGCCTTAGTAGCATGGATTTATGGAGTCTCAACCCAAGCGACAGCACTACATTTCCAAGGTAGTATGACTACAGGGGTCCCTGGTGCAGCCGTAGAGCTCATGTGGGTCTCAGGACACAGAGCCTCTGTGGTTGTTCAGCTCTTTACCTTGAGCACGTTCAGTACTGGACGGCCCGTGTGTGGATCCTTATGAATACACAAAGGATGGCTTTATGCATGGGGCTCAAAATATCCCCACTCAACGGGTAGCCATGTGAAGAGCAGACCTGTGACATTCTAGATGTCTGGATCATGTACGTGTGTGTGTGTGTGTGTGTAAGCCTCTCTCCAGACATCCATCAGATAGTGAGGCAGCTCCTGTGTGTGTGTGTGTGTGCGTGTGACACTGTAGTGATAAATTTCTTCCCGCTCGTCAACCCTGACCGCTTTTCAACATGTTTTAGCGGAGATGGATTTGTCTGTGTGAAAGGATCTTCACCACAGAACGTCACTCATCCAGAGAAATGGGACCAACACAACTGTTAAGAACGACAATCAGGTACGACATTAAAGCTGTTACATGCTGTACAGTTTGTCAAACAGCACAGCATTTTGTTAATTTAAAGGCATCTGTTGTGGTTCTTTACAAAATGATGACTTGAAGACAAGTATTTGGTATAATAACCTTTAATTACAACTTTTGGTGGATACATGTTTATTGTGTAGTGGTGCCACTTTAGGGTACAATGGAAACAAACTAGTATGTGTACACAAATACCATAGACACAAAACAATAAATATAATCATAAGCCGAGCAGTTTGTGAAACTGATTTATGTTTGTGGTCCCCAAAAAAAAGATTCCTTGATGCTGCCTTAATTGCACTATACGCTATTCTGTTCACTCAATACTATCTCAAACTTATGAGAAGAAAAACACGTTTAAAAAGCTGGTATTCACAGGCTGCATTGGCAGAGTGACTGGTCTCCATGACACCCTCCAGCCCTCATGGTTTTATAACAGCCTCAGGAGCCAGTCCTCCAGAGTCCTCTGCTCTTCTCAACCGTCCAACAGTGGTTCTATTCTAATCTTCTCTACTAGCTCCCTCACTTTTCTCTCTCCACAGTGCTGTCCTATCCTCTCCCCCTCCTCCATCCTCCCATCCTCTCCCCCCTCCTCCATCCTCCTCCATCCTCCTCTCCCCTCTCCTCACCCCTCCTCCATCCTCTCCTCCATCCTCCTCTCCTCACCCCTCCTCCATCCTCTCCATCCATCCTCTAGAAGGCGTAGGGAGAGACAAACAGGGTGACCTTGGTGAGGTATTTCCCCAGCATGGCTCGTCTCTCCAGCTCACTCATCTCCACCTCGGCCTCCAGGGTTGCGGGGCCCTTTACGGGGCTGACCAGCAGCAGGGTCCCTGTCTGCCGGCTGGAGCGCTGCACGCTGAAGTGGCCCCGCCCTCGGCCGCCCACCAGCCCGAAACGAAGCGTGTCGCCCAGGACGCGGGCGGCAGACACCCTGAACAGCACCCTGGGGGCGGACATGTTGGACACCACGGACAGGAAGTGGAAGGAGATGGAGTTGTAAGCCTGGGAGCAGGCCTCGTCCCCAACCAGACAAGGGTTCCTCTCACATCGCCTGGTGGGGAGGGAGGGGGGGGGGAGGGAGGGAGGGGGGAGGGGGGGGATTGGTGGGGGTGGTAGAGTAGCTTAAGGAATTGGATGGTTTTCACTCTCTAGATTTAGGCTTGACTTCTGAGAAAGAATGTTGTTGTGTCTCGTGAATTCGAAGTTTACAGACTTGAAACAATGAAGCCTGAACGCAAGACGGACCCTCAGCTCAGCGGAGGAGTTAGATGAACGAGGTCACGCCAGTCAAATTACATGTCTGAGGTGCGGTAACAGGAAAATTAAAACTCTTTCCTCCGCTGCAAAATTGTTTGTTTGGTTCTCTAATCTGCCAGAATGATTGAGAGAACACAACATGACCTCCCTGAGGGAAGTCTGTGTGGTACTGTAACCCTCGCCAAAACAAAAATATGCTTGGGTTCCGATGTCAGCAGTTTTACTGAGACGTGTGAGTGTCTTACATGGGGGACGTCTTGATGTACGAGGCGTGAGTGTCTTACATGGGGGACGTCTTGATGTACGAGGCGTGTGAGTGTCTTACATGGGGGACGTCTTGATGTACGAGGCGTGTGAGTGTCTTACATGGGGGACGTCTTGATGTACGAGGCGTGTGAGTGTCTTACATGGGGGACGTCTTGATGTACGAGGCGTGTGAGTGTCTTACATGGGGGACGTCTTGATGTACGAGGCGTGTGAGTGTCTTACATGGGGGACGTCTTGATGTACGAGGCGTGTGAGTGTCTTACATGGGGGACGTCTTGATGTACGAGGCGTGTGAGTGTCTTACATGGGGGACGTCTTGATGTACGAGGCGTGTGTGAGTGTCTTACATGGGGGACGTCTTGATGTACGAGGCGTGAGTGTCTTACATGGGGGACGTCTTGATGTACGAGGCGTGTGAGTGTCTTACATGGGGGACGTCTTGATGTACGAGGCGTGAGTGTCTTACATGGGGGACGTCTTGATGTACGAGGCGTGTGAGTGTCTTACATGGGGGACGTCTTGATGTACGAGGCGTGTGAGTGTCTTACATGGGGGACATCTTGATGTACGAGGCGTGTGTGAGTGTCTTACATGGGGGACATCTTGATGTACGAGGCGTGAGTGTCTTACATGGGGGACGTCTTGATGTACGAGGCGTGTGTGAGTGTCTTACATGGGGGACGTCTTGATGTACGAGGCGTGAGTGTCTTACATGGGGGACGTCTTGATGTACGAGGCGTGTGAGTGTCTTACATGGGGGACGTCTTGATGTACGAGGCGTGTGAGTGTCTTACATGGGGGACGTCTTGATGTACGAGGCGTGTGAGTGTCTTACATGGGGGACGTCTTGATGTACGAGGCGTGTGTGAGTGTCTTACATGGGGGACGTCTTGATGTACGAGGCGTGAGTGTCTTACATGGGGGACGTCTTGATGTACGAGGCGTGTGAGTGTCTTACATGGGGGACGTCTTGATGTACGAGGCGTGAGTGTCTTACATGGGGGACGTCTTGATGTACGAGGCGTGAGTGTCTTACATGGGGGACGTCTTGATGTACGAGGCGTGTGAGTGTCTTACATGGGGGACGTCTTGATGTATGAGGCGTGAGTGTCTTACATGGGGGACGTCTTGATGTACGAGGCGTGTGTGAGTGTCTTACATGGGGGACGTCTTGATGTACGAGGCGTGAGTGTCTTACATGGGGGACGTCTTGATGTACGAGGCATGAGTGTCTTACATGGGGGACGTCTTGATGTACGAGGCGTGTGTGAGTGTCTTACATGGGGGACGTCTTGATGTACGAGGCGTGTGTGAGTGTCTTACATGGGGGACGTCTTGATGTACGAGGCGTTCAGGACCTGAGGACACTCCACCGTGGCACACTGGAAGCCCCCGTACGTGTTGACGCACAGCTGGTCCTGGCTGCAGTTATGCAGTCCACTCTCACACTCGTCAATATCTGCACGCACACACACGCACCAGGAAGGGATGGAGGGAGGAGGAAAGAAGGACTTAACAACAAAGAGAAGAACACAAGCAGCACTTGCCCAACGTGGAGAAGGGTTCAGGGGGCAAACTGACTTCACCACACATTAAAGCCAAAGTCTCTTAAGACTACGGTGGATGATCAAGGTTCTCAGCTAAAAGATATAAGATCAGAGCCCCGGTGGTAGAAGCAGACCTTTGCAGTTGCGGCTGTCCCTGGTCATGTTGTAGCCTCTGGGACACACACAGTGGAAGCTGCCGGGGGTGTTGATGCAGGTGAACACACACAGACGACCCGGCTGACCCAGGGGGAACAGCTCACACTCGTCGATGTCTGAAACACACATCTCGGTTTGAAACCCCCCTGCTCTGCCTCAGTGCTGCTGGATGACGGTTTGAAACCCCCCTGCTCTGCCCCCAGTGCTGCTGGATGACGGTTTGAAACCCCCCTGCTCTGCCCCCAGTGCTGCTGGATGACGGTTTGAAACCCCCCTGCTCTGCCCCAGTGCTGCTGGATGACGGTTTGAAACCCCCCTGCTCTGCCCCAGTGCTGCTGGATGACGGTTTGAAACCCCCCTGCTCTGCCTCAGTGCTTGCTGGATGACGGTTTGAAACCCCCCTGCTCTGCCCCAGTGCTGCTGCAGACTCACCTGTGCAGACGTTGCTGTCGCGGCCTGAGATGGTGAAGCCCAGATCACAGGTGCAGTGGGAGGAGCCTTGAAACTGGGTACAGCGAGAGGGACGGATGAAGGCCGAGAGGGGAGGGGAGGAGGAGGAGGGGGACGAGGAGGAGGGGGACGAGGAGGTGGGGGAGACCGTGACAGAGGAGGAGGAGGAGGAGAAAGGCAGGGATGGGTTGGTGCTGCTCAAGACTGGGAAAAGACAGAGAGGAGACATTATACAAACAACATACATACAAACTCTATGATTTAGTTTCCTAAACATGGATCAAGCAAGAACATGTTTTCAGTGGAGATCACTCTTCGTTTAGGAGTAGGCTTAATCCATGGCTGGGAAACCGAGCCTATATTTACTATTGTAATATACTGTAGTATCAGATGCTGTGAGTGTGTCCAGGAGCAGGCGAGACTCACCCCTGCAGGCTGGCTGCTGTCCACTCCAGCGCAAGGCCTCCAGACACACCCGGGTCTGCGGCCCCACAAGCTCAAAGCCAGGCTTGCACACAAAGTGCACCTCGTGTCCCACCGCAAACACCCTGCCCAACCTCCTGCCGTTGATCAGACTGTCAGGTTTGGGGCAGGTGGCTGGACCGGAGCAGGGGCGAGAGAGAGGAACACAGAGAGGAACACAGAGAGGAGTCACATACAGGGGTGTCGTATGGCGAGGGGCGCACAAGCTGTTTTATGCATGTAAACACAAGTGTATTCAAAGTTCACTACAAAATACTGAAAACACGTTTGTATTTCTTCTTGAGTTTCCAGATTGGATGGAGCTCTTCTCAGATCAGTCTCATATTCATGGTTCTATGAGCATTTTGCTTCCATATTCTGACCTGCTGTAAAGGCTTTGTTACGGGGCGTTTTTCCCTGAAAAGAGTTTTGATCTGGAGCCTTGTTACAACACGTGCGTGCCCAGAGACGGTTCAATGTAACCCTCTGGTCGTACCCACGGAAGCAACACAACCAATCTACACCTCTGGATTGAGCTCCAGCGCGCTCTGCTCGCTGCCAAGACGCTCTCTCACCGTCCCTGTGGGGCGTGGCCACGGGAGTGGTCAGGGCCGAGGCCTGTCTGGTGCTGTTCTGCAGGGCGGTCAGCCTCCTTCTCAGGGAACGCAGGTTCTGCTGGTAGGACGCCTCGTGGGCCACCAGCATCTTCTCCACTTGGCGCAGAGAGATCTGCAGCTCCTGGCTGGACGTACACTCCTGCACGGTTTACATTATTCTTACTATCATTTTTTGTTATCTCATTGGCAAAAAAAAAACTAACATGCCTTTTACTTACAGTACTTGTTTTATCTTTCTTTATATTTCTACTTACTGTGTTTATTGTTGCACCAACCTACCAAAGCAAACTAATAACGAGTCTCGTTTTTTTTTGGCCGAGCGAGTGAGAGGTCATGCGGGGTCAGACGTACATAGCAGAGAAGTTGACCTCTTAGTTACTCGTGGTGGGCGACTGCACAATCGGTGTATCAGACACGGTAATTACACGCAGCGATTCCAGTCCTGTTTCCATCCCCATCTCTATCTCTATCTCTGTTGTTCTCTTTTGTATTGAAATTGTTTCACAAAAGGTTCAAAGAGAATCAGTTATAGAATTTTCTTCTGAATACAATATTGATCAACAGTTACAGTAATGATAGTTAATTGTCGTAGTAATGATGCCAACCTTTTATATCAGTGATGTGGGTTTCCAATTGAAAATAGCTACTGCCTATCGTTTCACCCGTGTACGACTTCTCATTCACAGAAACAAATAGGATGCTTAAGTATTTACAGACGCATGATTACAAGGTGTCACGTCTATTGAAGTAGGCCTATCACCTGTATGAGAATGGGCTATGCGCCAAATAAAAAAATATGTATTCAAGAAAGAAAGAATTCCGAGGATTTGGGGATATAAAACTCCCATAACCTCCTAACACATCTCAAATAACCTGAAATTAGCAATTGTACACATTAGAAAGAATACTAGACATAAAGGTTATTAGCCTAGCTCTTGTGTGATCTATTTCTTTCCACACTTGTGAAACTACATTTAGCCTACGTATGTTTGCACAAGCTCCAGCAAAATAACTGTAACAATACCGATTTCGTTTTTAACTAGGTTAGGCTATACATGATTGTAAACGAAGAAATACTTAGGTTATATTTGTCAACCAGACTGACGTGATGCAGACTATAAAAACTCACCTGCCCAGAAGTAGCGTAGAGGTGGTGCACACCAAATATCACCATAACAACACAAATCTGATTCATTCTGGACAATACCCGTGTTTCACCGGTTTCACCACACTGACTTTGATCGTGGACTTGTAAAGATTGTAGATTGTCGATTTAAAAGCAACTACATAAAGATGGAGAACTTTTGAATACTGAAAAGAAATAACCCAATGCAATTAAGAATTTGCCTTGTAAGAAAAAGTAGTCATTCAAGCCCGTCCGACCTAAACTACTACTGTAAAGCTAAAACATCTGAACTTTTCGAGAGCAGTTGCCAAATTTCTGTTTAAGCTCAGCCTCCCAATTCGACTATTTCAACGCCAAGACGAATAGCTGAGTTTAGCCAAGTGGGTTGTGCATCTATCCAGCGGTGGAACCGTGGCTCTGAATTTTGATAACCAGTCATAGACTCTCAAAATAGAGTTAGATTATAAGGGTGAGTTTGACAGCTTCTAGTTGGAGGTTTGTCGTCTTTTAATCATTCTCTGGACAAAGTATATTCAGATAACGACAGACTATTCTAAACGAACTGCTTCTTCGACAAAAAAACAAATCGCCGATATAAATAGTGGAATGCCTCAATGCTTGGTGCATGTGATTGTGCACAAAGATGTGCGGAATTTGTGGTTGGTGCAATGTTTACAATCTCCACAAGGTGATGCATTTGCCCTTCAAGTAGATTTAGTGTCTGACTTGAGGTATTTTAATCTTTTGGTTGAGTAAACGACATTGTTAGTGATAGGCCTATACATCTTTTAATAAATGAAGATGCAGAAATGACAAAGTAGACCTAAGTGTTTCCCACTCTGCTGTTCTATACATGATATAACATCTTCCAATATGCCTGATTTGTTTCCAAGGATTGATTGAACATTTAATATTCTTGTACTTGTTTTATTAATCGATGAACCATAGACCCAAAGTAGCAGGGTTGATGAACTGCTGTTGTTCACAGCTTTCCAGGCTTATGTAAGAGTGCTGTCAGTCTGTGTTTGTCTGCGAGTGTGTATGTGTGTGTGGATGTGTGTGTCTGCCTGTGTGTGTCGAGGAATGGGTGTGGTTGTGTGTGTGGATGGGTGTGTTTGTGTGTGAGTGTGTCTGTGGGTTGTGTGTGTGTGGATGCGTGTGTGTGTGGATGGATGGATGGGTGTGTGTGGGTGTGTGTGGGTGGGTTGGTGGATGGATGGGTGTGCATACTCACTACGCAGAATGAAAACCTCTAAGCCTGCATAAAACGGAGGGATTTAGGAGAGGACATGATTGGAAACCGGGACAATGACATTAGGATTAACTGTCAGGCTAACGAAAGCAATATTTTCCTGCAGAGTTTGACTTCGAAGCAGCATTGTTTGGCAAAATAAAATACAATTACTCAGCCTGCTGGCGATTGGAGAAAGGGATGACAATTACAATCCTCTTTGAAAAAGACTGTCTTTTAATAACTTTCACTACAGGCCAGAGAACGA
>CM042870.1:20584462-21054462 GCA_023658055.1 Thaleichthys pacificus
AAATGTCCTCAGATAGTGCAGTTTGGGATGAGTGACAAGGTGGGGCAGGTGTCGTTCGACCTGCCGCGCCAGGGAGAGATGGTGATGGAGAAGCCATACAGCGAGGCCACAGCGGAGCTCATCGACCAGGAGGTCAGAGACCTGGTGGACCGGGCCTACCAGAGGACCCTGGAGCTCGTCCTGGACAAGAAGGACATGGTGGACATGGTGAGACAGGGAATATACACACACACACACACACTTTTTATTAATACAATTATATTTCACGCCCACTTCCTCAGTTAACCATCTTCATAACTCACTGTTCTAGATGGATATTCTTTCCAAAAAAAATTCTAGAACACAGAATAGAAGCCTCATGAACTTGTTCTAGAACACAGGATACAAGTGTGTGTGGTCCCTTTCTCCGCCCTCAGGTGGGGAAGCGTCTGCTCGATAAGGAGGTGCTGGACAAAGCCGACATGCTGGAGCTGCTGGGGCCACGCCCCTTCGAGGAGAAGTCCACCTACGAGGACTTTGTGGAGGGGACAGGCAGCTTCGAGGAGGACACCAGTCTGCCAGAGGGCCTGAAGAACTGGAACCAGGAGCAAGGGGACAGCGCTGAGGACACGGCTCCAGAGAAGGAGAAGCAGGCGGTGTAACAGAGAGACACAGTCTCCCAGCGCAGCGCAGCGCAGGGCAGGGCCAAGGCATATTGTCTTGCCTCTGACAGTATTATCACTATGGCAGACTTGTAAAGCGATGGGCGTCTTTCAATGCCTTATATTTCGCCATACCTGGGGGGGGGGGGGGCTGTGGGGGGGGGGGGCTGTGGGGGGGGGCTGTGTCAGGAGAATATCAAAGGCAAATGTGGACACATTCGTGCAAACGTTGTAATTGGGAGATGTGTTCTTTTAGCAGTTTATCTTATTTTTGATTTGCCCTACATGTATGAGACGATGTAAATCTAATGTATTTGCACTGTTTTTTTTTATAGATTCACATATTTATTTCAGTAAAAGGAATTTACTGCCTGTACAACTCTGCTCAGCGGTGAATCTCCACACATGTAGAAAGACTTGAAGCACTAGATGATGGTGTTGGTATTTAAGATGATGGTTCATCTGGAGGAGGGAAGAAGGTACTGCACTTCAGGGTTGTGAAGTCCTGCTCTACAGCTGGAACAATACACTGTAACTGTTAGAAATGTATCAATACTGAAATAAATGACGTTACTCAAGCATGTGAAGGCCAAAGCTATGACGACATGACAATAGATTTGTTACGGTTCACAAGGCTACATGGAGGGAAGCATCTCTTCTCTGGGAGCGGAACGTGAATGTCTAGTGGCTGCCATGTCGCTCTGCTGTGGTTGTGAATGTATACACACTCTGCTCTGGCAGCTAGCAAGTCGATACCTCAAATCACATCTGTTTATTAAGTCTGCAGGTCCTTGATTTTCAAATACATTTACCTTCTGCTACCTATTCAGATTCAGACAACTTTCTTTTTTTTGATCCCAAGAAGGGCAATTCATTTGCAGCTTGTCAAGTCCATACACACAACTTCACTCACCTGTCAACATACACACAACTTCACACACTCACCGGCAGGTACTGTCGGTCATACACAGACCAACCTATATAGGTCAAGGCAAGAGAACAGCATAAAAAATGTGCTATCATTCATATACATAGTTCTTATAAATAACTGAGTTCAAAATTATGTAGCAGTCATTTAAAATAACTACTGTCTGTGTGAAATGGCCTCACAGCGAAAGAAATGAAGGACTTAATGTAGCGATTTGTTCTCTTAGAGGGCACATTGAGACGCTGACTGAGGGCTTTACAGTGAGGTCACCGGACAGCGTCCTGCATCAGTCAGTGTTTCACAGCACTTCTCTTTTTCTTGGATAACAGTCTTCCAGGGTCATCTGTCTTGCCCCCAACCACCCTCACACTGAAGATACTATTTAACAACAATGTGTTTGTAGAGTGTTTGCTTAAATGTAAATGTTATGCCAGGTTAGTCTGGCTCTCCTCAGTCACAGGTGCAGTGCTTCCTGTGAAACCTTTCCAGAGAAAGGTTATCTAGAAAAGCTAAGGCTATGCACAAATGTATTTGTTCAAGAAATTAAATGCAACAAAACGTTTTCATGAATTCATGATTCTAAACCTGGCACATACACATGAATTGCCTACATGTTATTTTTGAAATGCAAAATTTATTACACAGAGCATGTTAAAGGAAATAAATGAAAAAATCCTGTTGATATGCTGTCAACCTTTTGGTAATCAGAGTGGAGGTTGTGTGTAGTGTTGAGGCCAATCAGGGAGGTGTGTGAGGTCTGGAGGTGCTGGAGTAGGAAACCATGCTGCAGGGAAGTTCCAGGGCTGAGGGATGTGTTCTTGATGGAACATCTCTGATGGTCTGGAGACTCTCTACTGGAGAACACCCAGGGGAAGGGGAGGGGGCAGGGGAGGGGGGGGGGGGAATGAAGGATGGGATGGATGGATGTGAATGTTTTTATGGGGTGAAGGGTGGGATTGGTTTGATGGGTCTTGCGTGTTTGTAGGATGAATGGTTGGAGGGATGAATAGATAGATATAGATAGAGGGATACAGAGAGAGGGAGAGTGCAATAGAGAGAGAAAGAGAGAGAGAGATTGATTTATGTTGTAATGTATGTTTGAAGGATAATGGTTGTAGGGGTGGTTAGACAGAGTAGAGAGAGATACAGAGAGAGAGAGAGAGATTGATGTATGTTGTAATGTATGTTTGAAGGATAATGGTTGTAGGGGTGGATAGACAGACAGAAAAATTAGATTGATGAATTGATAGAGTAGAGAGAGATACAGAGAGAGAGAGAGAGAGAGAGAGAGAGAGAGAGAGATGGAAACAGTTAAGGGTGGATGGGGGGAGGGGTAAGTAGGTATTGGGTGATCTCCTCGTTTAGGTGTTGAAAGAGAGAGAGAGGACACATCATCTTCCCTAGAACCCTAATCCTGCATGTCTTGGGCCTCGGACTATCCGGACCCGTCTCCTCTCAGGATCTTCCTCTTGTTTCCAGACAGAATTTCAAGATCTTCCTCCTCAAAGATCTGGCCGAAGTCAGGCAGGAATACCCTCTCCTCCTGGGTGTTGTGGCTGAGCATCCACACGTGCTCTGCTGGGGTGCTGGAGCAGGGCACGAGGAACTGGCTGAACGAGTACTGCTCGGCCATGGGACCCAGCATCCTCTCAGGAGAGGAGGTCCCCTCCTCCATGTCATTGGCTCTACTCTTGGAGAACCGAGCCAGCTGCTCCTCACTGGCCTGAGGCGTCTGCGGGGCCGGACTCTTGCCGTCTCCGTCAGGCGGGTGGCGAAAGATCGTCGGGAGGAGACCCGATTTCTCCTTTCCGCTGACGTCCTGGGAGCCCTCTGAAGCCTGTCCAGCACACGCTTTCAGACGCCGGCCCTTTTTGGAGGTCCGCTTGTGTGGTTTGGTGCTGGTGGGTGGAGCCACAACCAGGTTGCTGGCAGGGTTGGACAGTTTGGACCGGTGAGCTGACTTCTGGCTCCTGTCTGCGGAAGCTGCGTTGTTGATGGGTGGAGCAATCAGAAGGTAGCTAGGACGCCGGCTGCCCACCAGACTGGTAGGAAGAGAGGGCAGAGAATCCGGGGACACCTTTGTTTGCTCTGTAGAGAAATCAAACCTTGGTTAGCGTGCCTGGCGGCAGCTTCTAGTCTAGCTCCAGTAGGTGTAGTGGGTGCCAGAAGGTTAGAGAATGTATCGAGGTTAGCATTCAAGAACTTACTTTGTAGGACGATACGTGTAGATGACACAGGGCAGGAAACTTCCACCTGGGAGTCCAGCGTTGCGGTGCGTGAGACGGCCGGTGCCACGGCCGGTGCCACGATGACAGGGAGGACCGTGGTCTTGGGGGCCTTCTCAGACGCGGCGGCGAGATGTCTGGACAGACGCTTGCCTGCGAGTGGAGGATGGCTGCCCTGGGGGCCGAGCAGGGGCGGACGGTGTCCCTGGGGGCCGAGCAGGGGCGGACGGTGTCCCTGGGAGCCGAGCAGGGGGACACAGCGGAGGGAACGGCTGCCTCTGCTCTGTGGGAACCTGCTTCAGTCCAGTTTTGGGCCTGAACTCAAGTTTGGAGTCGGGCTGGACGTTTGAAGCTTTGTTTGAAGTCAAACGAACCATAGAACTGGACTTGGAACTGCAACTAGGGGGCCGAGGAACTTTCAGTTTGGCCTCTTTCTTACCGGGCTGACTCCCACAGACGCCCAGCGCCTGCGTCCTCAGAGGAGGCAGGCGAGTCTTTGCTACTGGAGCATCGGACGAGGTGTCTTCTGGTACAGACGCCAAACCAGAGCTGGTCTTACCAGGTAACTTTGGGTTCCTGGTGGGCACATCCCTGGACTGTTTCCCTGGTTCAGGCTCCTTTCTTTTCCTGGATGTGGTTATTGAGGGAAAGCAAGGCGCCCCTGGAAGGGACGCCCCGGTATCTTCTTTCTTTCCTTTATTCATGACTGCAAAGGAAGGTGAGAAGGGGGATACACTCTCCAAACATCAAACTGCAAACATCAGGACACTTCATAGAACTGATTAGAAAAACGTGATTTTACCAATCAGTTTACTAATCTAGCTATTTAAAGTCTAATTTAGTACTCACCTCGGTCATTAGTAGGTCATGCATCCTGTGATATGATGACACAATCTGAGTTCAGCAAACGTCTCACACTTTTACACCTGCCCTTCAAGCGAACACGCTGAACGATGGGTGAACGATAATTGATTTATTCTCCGGTATCTGAAAACACATTTGGCTGATTAATAACTATTCTCTGAGAAAGATACAATTTTCCTAAAGAAAATATCACGTTAGATAATACTATAAAACTATCGAAAACCAAGATGAACAACTTTGACTTTGAACGTTATCACAGTCCCATTCTACGCCAAACTTCCCAGGTACCGTCAACATATTTAACAAAACCATTTAACACAAAAGTAGATTGTGAGTTAGTTTTAAGGCTATAACTTTTCTTGGCAGATTCATCCCAGACCTCAATATTTGTTACTTACCCACGGAATCTTCTGTTACTTGTGCTGTTAAGTGTCTCCGCTTTCCACGGCGTGGCGTCTCCACATGTATCACACAGGAACGATGCTCAAACGTATGACCTAAATGATATACACATGCATTTATATGCTCGGCTACATTGTGACGTCACGTATTGTAGGCTACTCATGGCTGTGTTACGTCACGAATGGGTTATTGGTTTTATACAATGGTCACATCAATGGAACACTCTGGAAACACATATATCACAATCCGGGTTAGATCGATTTTTGTTCCATCTCCTGCTGCCAAGAAGAAAAAGCTCCAAAACTATGTCCGTTGCTATGCAACTTCTGTATAACCTCGCGTCCAGTTTATCTGTGCCGGTGTTCACAATCACAGCTACAATAGCTGGGTGACACTTCCAAGCAGCTAACTAGAGCTAGTTTACCCAAAAAATACACGACAAGCAGGCCAACACATTGAACTGACATATTTGCCATATTTACAAAGACGAATTTGAGTAAATACGTTATGCAGTAGCCTAATAATAAGCGTGCCTCCGAGTCTAAGTAGGCCTATGGCTTGACACCTTTCTGGTTATGAAATCGCAACTGTGGCGGTTTGAGGGGCCATTTAGGAAATTCAGACTGTCCCTTATACAAACACATCTTAAACACATACACATTCACATATAAAACGTTTACAAACATCCATACTTCGAAAACGTACATCCAACATGTGAAATGCTCGCATAAGACACATGAAACGCATTCACATGTGAAATGTTCACACGCATATTCATACTACTGAAAACTTACATAGCTACACATAGGCCTACATATTAAATGCTGGCACAGACGCATGTGAAACACATTTACACTCATATATGAAACGCTCAAGTCTTTTAAGGATGAGTAAGAAGCTTTTGATAGATCTAGAAAGTCAAGAAAGCAGGGTTCTGGAAATTGATCGAGTGCGAAGATTTTTTGCTATAACTTTTTGGCAGATTCATCACGACCTTTCAATATTTGTTACTTACCCACGGTATCTTCTGTTACTTGTGCTGTGAAGTGTCTCCGCTTTACACGGCGTGGCGTCTCCACATGTATCACACAGGAACGATGCTCAAACGTATGAAATAAATGATTTGCACATGCATTTATATGCTCGGCTATATTATGACGTCACATATTGTGGTACTCATGGATGTGTTACGTCACAAATGGTTTATTGGTCGAGGGCGAATATTTTTTGCCGTCGCTTCCTTTCATGGCAAGACACAATAATAGCCTACAGCCCTGCCCTGAAATGCACCCCCAATGTCATTTATGTTCTGTATATCCCAGCATCAAATGATTCTTACTTGTACATTGAGGGGACTAGTATGAGTAACCAGAGTAAGTTTCATGCATGTGACACTTTCCTAGTCATAGTTAGCAGGGGGTGCATTTCTTGGCAAGACACAATACAGCCCTGCCCTGAAATGCACCCCCTGCTAACCTGTGAGAACATTTGCTTTGATGTTGATACGTAGAGGTTTTAGTACTTGCAAGAAATGCACCCCCTGCTAACTCTGACTAGGAAAGTAACAACAGTCTATTTACTAAATAATGCAAAGAAACAGGATTCCAGCAAGACATTTTTATTCAGGATATCCTTTAATCACTTGTGTTGTACTGGGTTGAATCTAGCTGAGTATCCCACCAGTTATGTTATTACATTTCGATCTATTAACGTTGTTTATTTTCGCTTTCTTTTAAAAAATGTATTTTCTTATTTACGAAAACTCTAATTTCACCTGACACCAAGATAACCTGACATTGTTATTAACGCGATTGGCTTAAAGGTTCAACAATGATTTAAGATAAATTGTCAATTAATTCTCAAAACATCCTAAAGCCCGTTATCCCCAGGCTATGCCATTTTTTGGCAACAGTCGCAAAACAAGCTTGTCATTCACACTGTTGCATCACTAAAATCACCTGATTATCTTATCTTATCTCTTATCTTACATCACCCATAGAGCTCAATCAACATTAAGGAATTAAGCTTTTAATTCATAAACCCCAAAAACTCTCACAAGGATAGGAGGGAGAAGGGAAAAGACAGCTTCTTTATAAATTCAATAATCTGGATACATTCTTAAAGCACGATGGCATAACCCTATGATATGTGCATCCTTAAAAAGACTGACGTCAGTGTCAGGTAGTGTAACCCTGTCTGGTATATCCTTACAGGGAGACACTATTCATGCTGCTTCTACAGTTTGATCCCATATCAAGTGTTTCAAAACTGCGTTAAATAGTAACATACATTTAAGATTTGCCACAATCATCTTTGCAATTAAAAATAAGTGAAACATCGAAACCTTTATAGTCTTCAATGATGCGGTCAGTACTGTAATCCTCTGCAAAGCTATTTCATAACAGTGAATATTAATATTCAGTGGGTAACATTAATTAATATGAATTCAGCATCAGACAGCAACAATCTGATAAGGTACTTGCAGATCTCTGCTTTTGAGTAGTCAACTAAGTTCAACTGGTGACACTAAAACTGTCTTGTGACATCTTCTGGACAATCAAACTGCTGCTCAGAAAGTAACAGGAAGTTCCAGAGAAAATAACACGTAATTAAACAACAATATCAAACCAAACCTCATTCAATATTTCATAAAGGAAAATCACATAGAAATGGGATTGAAAGCTGTGGGTATGAAAGCAATTAAACTTGCAATATGAATTTATTTCAATGTAAAAAAAAGAATCTGAAGCAAATAGTCAAGGTTCGGAAATTCACGTTGCTCCTATCAAACAGTAAAATTCAGATCCAAAGAAATTCAATTAAAAAAACTAAAGCTTCAGAAATTAAAATAGAACAAAATTCAGGCTGGTAAAATTCCAATGGTGAAATTCAGATCCCAAAAATAAGAACCCCAAAAATGATAAGAATTTGAATTTCAGAAGCTTGAATTTTTATTTATTTCATTTTTTGATCTGAATTTTACTGTTCTAATTTGAGCAACCTGAATTTCTGAACCTTGAGTTCTTGGATTCGGAATTCTTTTTTTTATACATTGAAATAAATTCACATTTCAATTTTAAAGAGGTGAATTCATAACCAACGGTGGCGTTTAAATTTCAATATTAACTATGCCTTTTAAAATTCCAAACATGTCACTGATTTGCTTCCATACATGGGGGTACTTTTGACACAAATCAGTATCAATTAATAAATGCATCTACAAGTTATGGTATCAAAATTATAAAGTGGCTACATTCCTATGTTACTATGAATGTTCATACTGTAATTTATGGCCACAATTCTTCCAAGTGTCCAAGTGTCCTTCCACCAGGCTGCACAGCAACAAGCTTGCCAGCAGAGGGCGCTGTTCATCAGCCGCATAACATTGTCCTAGTGCTTCCTCTGAAAGAAAGCTTGCATGATCACCTCCAGGATGTCACTCCAGAGCACTCATATGAAGGAGAAGAAATATCTTTCTGTCTTTTGTTGACTACTGAGCCTCTTCCACCTCACTGTGGGGAAAATAATCCCTTCTATAAAAAAGCCCTTGTTGTTTAGTTGTTCTAGAGACTCCTCTGTCCGCTCCTCTGTCTGTAGATCCTCTACACAGGTAAAGAACGTACAAAAATACAAAAAACAAAGTAGAAACTGTTTAGCTTGCGTTCTCCCGCCGATCCATGACAACCAGGAGAGGCTGTGATTGGTCACGTCCACCTGTGGAGAACCAATGAGCAAGCCAGGGAGACCAGGAACAGGGTGGCTGATAGGGTAATCTCACAGGCCCCGCCACAGTCTTTGGCATTTTCCTGCAACAGGACAGAAAAGACAAACAGGCATCAGTATGAATTCAGCCAATACTGAGTTACTGACAAAAGAACAGTGAATTAATACTAAAATGTAAATGTTGCTGGGAGACCTTGGGATGGTAGGAGTGGCAGGACTCGGGGCGGCGTCGAACCTTTTGAGACTTCATCCTGTTACACTTGACTGAAGCATTATGTACACTGGAGTTAAGTATACACCGGGCGCACAAAATCATTAACAAACAATACTTATAGTACATATTAGTAGGCCTACTTTTAAGATATTTATTCTATATAAAAAATATTAGATACGCAGTTCGATAGGTAAAGCTCAGTGATAGAGTCATCAACTTGACATCAAGAGACCACCAGGTTGAAACCCCCACAGGTAGCCTTGCATCTGCTCAATACATCCATCATCATTCTCATCCCCACGAGCGTCATCCTGACCGTCACACAAAGGAAGGATATATTTGATCTCTTTGGGCTCCAGGAGGATGGATGAGTACTGGCGTGAGCAGTCACAGTCCGCCTGGACCACCATCAGCAGCAGGTTACTGTCAGGTACCTTCTGCACCACGAACATCCTGCAACACAACACACTCAGGACCAGACACATCCTGCAACACGACACACTCAGGACCAGACACATCCTGCAACACGACACACTCAGGACCAGACACATCCTGCAACACACTCAGGACCAGACACATCCTGCAACACAACACACTCAGGACCAGACACATCCTGCAACACGACACACTCAGGACCAGACACATCCTGCAACACGACACACTCAGGACCAGACACATCCTGCAACACACTCAGGACCAGACACATCCTGCAACACGACACACTCAGGACCAGACACATCCTGCAACACACTCAGGACCAGACACATCCTGCAACACAACACACTCAGGACCAGACACATCCTGCAACACGACACACTCAGGACCAGACACATCCTGCAACACGACACACTCAGGACCAGACACATCCTGCAACACACTCAGGACCAGACACATCCTGCAACACAACACACTCAGGACCAGACACATCCTGCAACACGACACGCTCAGGACCAGACACATCCTGCAACACAACACACTCAGGACCAGACACATCCTGCAACACAACACGCTCAGGACCATCCAGGAACATTGACTTTACTTATAAAGAGGTATCAACACGGCCACGATTATGTAAGAACTGTGTGTGTTTGTGTTTGTATGTGTGCGTCTGTATTACGGTTCTTACTTCTGACAGCGTCCACATTTAATGAGGCTGTTGGTCTCTTGGATGGAGTAGTCGTACATAAAGCCAGGGTACGCTGTGTCACAGGGCTGCATGGCATCCACCTTCTTCTGCTTGTGGGCTGAGAAACAAACCACACACAATACATCTCAGTGCAAGCTCAAAAACCTGCATTTCACTCACTCACATCACACAACACTCACACACACACACACTCAAAAAACTATGATGATGAATGTTTTTGAAATGTCATTCCAAGCACAGAAGTTGCCCCTAACACTCACTGTGTCTACGGCACAGGCTACTGAGGAGGCCCCAGTGTCACTCACTTGTGTGGTAGCCAGCCTTGCCTGTGAGGTGGGGCCAAGGCGGAGGAGGGGCGGAGGAATGAGCAGCGCAGGATGGATGATGGAGTGCAGAGAGGTGGATGAACATGGAGGTGGATGAACATGGCATATGAAATCAGCACAAAGCCAAAGCACCGTGAGATTGAAATGACCATTGATATGAGAGACAGTGAACTGTGAATGACAGAGACGACCACACAGAGAACATTGTGGGGTGGTTCAGAGTGGGGTCAGGATGTTTCACACTGTGCACACACACACACACACACACACCCCATCTTGTTTGTGGACCTTCCCATGTGAGGCGTGTCTCTGAACCTGGTCTAAACCCTGGTGTTTTCACAGGCTTTTGTTGCTCAAAGCACCAACAGAATGTCTCACCTTCGACAAAGTAATCTGAGTGCCACAGCCCACAGAAGTTGAAGTCCAGAATAAACCTGTTTGAGGAGTATGGGAAAATGACACTGTCACAAGACGCTGACGAGATGACAATAAGGTCTGTATAACAAATCCAGGCCTATTGTACAGGTGACAGACGAGACAAAAGATGGTGCTTACATCAACATGTTAGAGAAAAGCCACCTCAGGATCGCTGCGAGGCCGTAGAATGGCTGTGGAACATTAGGAGGAACAATAACAAGCAGAGGATCAGGAACAATGGATTCAAGGACGACCAACTGAACTGGTGGAACGAAAAGGAACTAGCAACAGAAAACCATACGTGTCAAATCACCGGTTCTGATAGTGTATATTATAGATAGATGATACTGTCTATTATAGATACTACAGACACTACTAAAGACAGACAGACACAAGAAACAGACAGACATGATAGACTGTCTGTCCGTCCATCGTGTCTGTATGTGTCTGCATCTGTCTATCAGTGTGTCTGTCTGTCTGTCTGTCTGTCTGTCTATCTGTCTGTCAGTCTGCCTATCTATCAGTGTGTCTGTCTATCTGTCTGTCAGTCTGCCTATCTATCAGTCTATCTGTCTGTCAGTCTGCCTATCTATCAGTGTGTCTGTCTGTCTGTCCATCTATCTGTCCCTCCCTCCCTCCATGTGTTTGATACTTACGCTGAGTAGTGGGCGGGCGCTGCTGGCATGATGGTGGCTGGTTCTGCACATGCCCTGATAATCAAACAGCGAAACTCTGTAGGAGAAACACAAACTCCGAGGTTTAGAACCACTCCGTCTTCCCAAACCTCTGATAGCATCACGTCATGATTTATTCAGAACATGCAGCTATATGTAGCCTCACGTACTTCTTGTACATGCCAGACTTGATCAGAGAAGCCATCACAGACCCATCCACTTCACCGAAGAACCTTCCCACCTGCCAAGGAGGACCGACAGACAACAGACAAATACATTTGATTTCCCATGTTCTGTTTACTCTGAGAGAGTATGCAGAACATGTCAAAATACATCTTTTACAATGATCCAATGCATTGTACATCCTATATGAATTCATGCACTGTAGAGAACCTCATTTCAACAACTCGAGTTGAATAGCAACTCAACAAAGAGTCCTAGTGCCGGGCGTATGCATTACTTAAACAATACACATGAAATCCATTACAGGAAGCTCAGTGTGTGCATACAATGTGTGCTAGCAACCATGTTTACATCCCTAACAACATGAAGAACGAATGTTTAGACTCCAAAGTAACCAAACCGACTCAACTAGTTCTCTTTTCTTTCAACTGTACATGTGTTTAGCGTTGCTGCTCCTGTGCCCTGTGTTTACGCTAGCCTCTTCAAACACATGAACATGACTGGATGTTGTGTTACAGGGCATTCAACACCACAGACTCATAACATCGGCCTCTGCCTGTCTCGTCTAAGCAGCAAACACATCACTGTACTGTGTGAATTATTCAGCCTACTTTATTTCAGCAATACTGTCCGCATTCACAGGTTCCCCTCCTCTCTCTCTCCTGTTCTCTGAAACTGCGACTGACACTTTATTTCAATCTCAGAGAGGAAGGGAATTTCCCTGTGGGTTTTTAAGAGATGCAGTGTTGGTGAGTGTCAGCTCCCAGAAGCCTCGGCTCTGAATGGAACTTGACGCTCTATTTACCTGGCAGGAAAACGCAGTGGCATAGCAACAACACAGCATTTCTGAGAGCGAAAACGCTGCTTTGCTCCGTTCTGGACTGAAGGTGACAGAGACCTGTGGTCCTGCAGCACAAGCAGAACGGACGGAGAAGCCTCATCACAACACACACGTTCCTGCAGTCTAGAAGCCATCGTTAGCCTCGTATTGTGCTTCACTACGGTCTCCAGTACTTGGGTCTGTGACCCATTTCTTAAAGTCAGCACTCCCTCTATTTTTCCACTGATTAAATATTTACCGTGCTCTGCAATGTTGGGCCTGATCCCTCTCCCCTGAAACAGGGATCCTCTCCCTGTTCCCACACAACTTTAGTCCAACCCTCAGCACAACGTTGGCAGTAGCACTTCATCATAAATATCTGCTTAGTAAGACATAAACATATTGAATAAGGGAGCTGGTTTAAATGTGTGCATCCCTGGGCTGGTAGTGTCTCATCTTAGTGAGCGAGGCTGGCTCTGATGGCAGTGCTGGAGTGATCATTCAGGGGAACTACAGCTGATAGGATCAACAAGACCTGCAGGGTGTCCTGTCAAGACCAGGTCCTGTCAAGACCTGCATGGTGTCCTGTCAAGACCTGCATGGTGTCCTGTATGTACTGTTGAGATGTGTGTGGTCTTGTTTAACTACCCTTGGGAGCGACCAGAATTCCCCACAGGATAATAAACTGACAATAACAAAAATGACATTGTGAGAACATATTCTTGGGCCCAACAACTTCAAGTGCTGTTTCTAGGGGGGTTTAGGAGGTTAAGGTTAAGGGTTGTGGATAACACGCTACTGAATTGGAGTGAATTCTCTGTCCTCACTAGGATAGTAAAACAAACCAATGTGTGTGTTTCACTTGCATGTGTGTTTTCCGACATGCAAGTTCCCACTGTTCTTCAAACCACTTTATGGACATAACAGTCATGGTGCCGGCCGGGCTGAACACAGCTCCGTACTGTGACCCCAGGAGCACCGCGCCCCACGTCCAGCTAAACGGGTCAGCATGCAGGCGAATCCTGGCAGGGCAGCGGTGGGCCAGCTGTCTGACAGGACGACAATCTGGGCAGCGGGGGAGGGGGGGCAGAGGGCAGGTCACCCTGGACAGTATGGGATGGGCCCCACTCCCTCCCCTCCAGTCACAGATGATGTCAGTGTATGGCAGTTAATGAGCCAACGCGCTAATCTCTCTCTGGGGTTAGTAGTCCACGCTAATCTGGTGTGTGGAAGGCTGTGCTGTGGTAATCTGGTGTGCGGAGGGCTGTGCTGTGGCAATCTTGTGTTTGGAGGGCGGTGCTGTGGTACTGGGGGGTACAAACACCCCCCGACTGTTTAACTGTGGAATCCTTGTTCTTTACCGTTTCAGTGCCATCTTCATTTTTTTACGTTAAACAAATGAATGGACTCCCCACCCGCCAAGTGTGTCATGCCTGGCCACCCCCCTACCACAGAGCATGATGGGAAGCTGGGCGATGGAGTTAGCCTTTAGCCGTTAGCGCTGAGCCCCTAATGCGCCTGACAGGGATTAGGACATAAGTGTCCACAAATCCTATGAGTGCTCCAGATGTTGTTCATGTACGACCTTATGAGATGCCAGCAACCACGTCATACAATGCTCTTTTTCTCTCTGTCTGTCTGTCTGTCTGCCCCCCCCCCCCTCTCTCTCTCTCTCTCTCTCTCTCTCTCTCTCTCTCTCTCTCTCTCTCTCTCTCTCTCTGTGTCTCTCTCTCTCTCTCTCTCTGTCCCCTCCCCCTCTCTCTCTCTGTGTCTCTCTCTCTCTCTCTCTGTCTCTCTCTCTCTCTCTCTGTGTCTCTGTCTCTCTGTGTCTCTCTCTCTCTGTGTCTCTCTCTCTCTCTCTCTCTGTGTCTCTCTCTCTCTCTCTCTCTCTCTCTGTGGAGCTCAGACATGTACCATACATCAAAAACAGTGCTGAGGGGCAAAGTCTAAACAGAACCTCCAGTACATCTCCAGCTTCCTCATCATCCAGAACAATGGATCATCTTTACATGACATCAAGTCCAAATCTCACAACAATCAGAGTTACTGTGGGGGATGTGCAAAAGAATCCCATCAGATGGGATGTTTCACTATCATGGTGGTTAGATACGCGTACAACAGTTTGCCATGGTTAGCTGGTTGTTGCTGAAAGGGTGTTTAGATAGCAGTGAGGATGTATGATCCTGTCCTGTGCCTGTGTTGGTCAGAGTGTTGTCCTCACCTCTGCCCTCTCCTTAGACACCACGATGAAGCCGTTGTTGTCGACCAGGTAACAGTTAAGGTCCTACAGGCACAAATTGGGAAACATTAGTACATTAAACTCCTTTTTATTTTATTTTTTTACAAAATTACATAACAACTATTCATCTAAATGTGCTATTTCAGAACATAGTGTGTATGTTAAGACAGCACGACCAACGCCGAGCTGTGGACTCCTACTGATTGAAGAGCGAAAAGTGAAAGACTCTGAAGTAAACAGCGTGGTGTAACCCTGACTGCAGTTTCGAGCCCCTCCCCATGGCTGACCCTCTAATCGTACAGTACACAGTGGTTCAGGCTATTCATAGGTCCGTTTAATTACAATTTACCACAAGGATATAATTATTCATTAAGTGAATGCATGTTTAGGATCAGTACTTACAATACTTTCACAGCTGAGAGGACAGACCCCTTCAATATCACTGCACTGTAGAGAGAGAGAGAGAGACAAAGAGAGAGATAGAAAGAGATGGATGAGAGACAGAAAGAGAAGGATGAGAGTGATAGAAAGAGAGATATTTGGGAAGGATGTCAGAGGGGTCAGGGTCAGTCTTTAGGTCGTGTCCCACAGTCAGATTAATCATGACGGCTTTGGATGAAGTCCTCCAGGATCGACACAGTCTCCCGTCACACGACCAGGACAAACCTCCCCATCAACACCTCTCCATTATCTACAGACAAGAACTCATATGGATGGAAAGCAAATGGTGCTGGCTACTTACATCAGTGCCGTCAGGCTGTGGGTGAGAGAGGGAGAGCAGGAGAGAAGGAGAGAGGAGGTAAAACAAGAGGGAGACAATGAGGGAAATACATGGATCATAGTTTGACTGAAAGAAGATGGACAATAGCTCCAGACACAACAGCTGGAAATATCTGAAGTTTATTTTCAGTTAAAATGTCTTTCAGTTAAAAAGTCTGTACCAGTTCATGTCCTCTAGGGGCCAATGTATTTTAGCATTTAGCATTTACAGCTTTATAAATGTTGCCCACCTATACAGCTATTCCAGATCATTCAAATGTTTGTGCACAGTACAGTAAATTCACACAGATATCCTGCCATTTATTTCAATGTAGCTCTGCGACATGATGGTGTCATCGATCACCAGGGTGGAGGGAGGGAGGTGGAAGTTGGCCAAGCATGTCGAAAAACATTTTGTGTTTCTGCCGGTCTGTGTGCTAGTCTGTGTGTGTGTGTGACTGGATGTCTGTGTGTGTGTGTCTGTGAGTGTGTGTGTGTGTAAGCACACCCTCATATTCATCCCTCACCTGTTTAGCGATAGCCCAGAGTCTCCTCTCCAGCAAGTCCAAGGACATCTGCACCCCGACGGCTAGAAACACAAACGCCCCCAGGTGAGACCCACCGAGCAACATCCACTTCCTGACTCTACCTTCTCTGAGACCCACCGAGCAACATCCACTTCCTGACTCTACCTTCTCTGTGACCCACCGAGCAACAACCACTTCCTGACTTTACCTTCTCTGAGACCCACCGAGCAACATCCACTTCCTGACTCTACCTTCTCTGAGACCCACCGAGCAACATCCACTTCCTGACTCTACCTTCTCTGAGACCCACCGAGCAACATCCACTTCCTGACTCTACCTTCTCTGTGACCCACCGAGCAACATCCACTTCCTGACTCTACCTTCTCTGTGACCCACCGAGCAACAACCACTTCCTGACTCTACCTTCTCTGTGACCCACCGAGCAACAACCACTTCCTGACTCTACCTTCTCTGTGACCCACCGAGCAACAACCACTTCCTGACTCTACCTTCTCTGTGACCCACCGAACAACATCCACTTCCTGACTCTACCTTCTCTGTGACCCACTGAGCAACATCCACTTCCTGACTCTACCTTCTCTGAGACCCACCGAGCAACATCCACTTCCTGACTCTACCTTCTCTGTGACCCACCGAGCAACATCCACTTCCTGACTCTACCTTCTCTGTGACCCACCGAGCAACATCCACTTCCTGACTTTACCTTCTCTGAGACCCACCGAGCAACATCCACTTCCTGACTCTACCTTCTCTGAGACCCACCGAGCAACATCCACTTCCTGACTTTACCTTCTCTGAGACCCACTGAGCAACATCCACTTCCTGACTTTACCTTCTCTGTGACCCACCGAGCAACATCCACTTCCTGACTTTACCTTCTCTGTGACCCACCGAGCAACATCCACTTCCTGACTTTACCTTCTCTGTGACCCACCGAGCAACATCCACTTCCTGACTTGACCTTCTCTGTGACCCACCGAGCAACATCCACTTCCTGACTCTACCTTCTCTGAGACCCACCGAGCAACATCCACTTCCTGACTTGACCTTCTCTGTGACCCACCGAGCAACATCCACTTCCTGACTTGACCTTGTCTGTGAGTGTCTGCTATAGAGGGAAGAAACTACAGCGTGACAGGAAATCGATCAGGCCTTCAGTTCACCTTTGAGCTGTTGGGTGCTGAGCCCCTTCTGGCCCCTGCTGGCTGCATGCTAATGCCCCCTGAGCAAACACACAGAGCGGTGATACAGGTGAGCCTGTCGCACGGGTGGGCGGTGTTTACACTGAGGATGTTTAACCAGTTCAACAGGGTTACAGCAACACGATGACACCTTCAAATTACTTTCTGATGACTTCTGATTGGTTCGGATTTGGACGAGAGCCAACCGGCAGGCTCATCCACACTACACAGACCCCGCCCAGCATGACAGAGCGACCAATGACACAGCAGCATGAGTCAAGGGCAGCGTGTGAGCCCCGTAATGATGTGGTGATGTCACAGGGTCTCTGCAGCCAGTCTGCAGGTGATTTGACTGTTTCAGCTGCAGTGGGTCCTCCACACACACACACACACACACACACACACACACACACACACACACACACACACACACACACACACACACACACACACACACACACACACACACACACACACACACACACACACACACACACACACACTAACTGTTCACAGTAATGACAGAACTCAACCATGCACACACACAACAACAAACACACACACAAATGACCTTCACTCTATTCTTTTGGGGCAGAATGATTCTCAGCCTAGTGTTCAAGCTTTGCATCAGTCTCCTCTATGAAGCACTGGGCTATATCAGCTGATGCTCCCTCCCTCCCTCCTCCCTCCCTCCCTCCCTCCCTCCCTCCCTCCCTCCCTCCCTCCCTCCCTCCCTCCCTCCCTCCCTCCCTCCCTCCCTCCCTCCCTCCCTCCCTCCCTCCCTCCCTCCCTCCCTCCCTCCCTTTCTCATTTTCCCTCTTACTCACACACACTCACAACCTCTCATTCAGTGAGAGCTCGCACAGCTGCAACACACTCCAATGTTGCTATTTTTATCAACCTCAGCTTAGTGCACTCAGACACACACACACACAGAGCACTCACATTTACGGTACCGTACGGTGCTCACCCAGGATCTCAGAAGACATGTGCCGTCCTGCTCAAACTACAGAGTGTTAACTCTCTCCTGCAAACACACTCTCTCTCACACACACACAGCCTCCCCCCCAGAGCGACAGAGCGACTGCACAGAGGAGCAGTCTGACCGCCTGGACGACCCAGAGGAAAGAGAACTGAAGTGAGGAGCTGTGCTCAGAGACAGGTCAGCTCCGGACAGAGCAGGAGCCAGATGTGCTACTTCAGCAGGACCGCAGCCCTTCACAGCCCGGCACCCTGAGGTCTGCAGACAGGACACAGCACTGAACAGCCCCGGCACCCTGAGGTCTGCAGACAGGACACAGCACTGAACAGCCCCGGCACCCTGAGGTCTGCAGACAGGACACAGCACTGAACAGCCCCGGCACCCTGAGGTCTGCAGACAGGACACAGCACTGAACAGCCCCGGCACCCTGAGGTCTGCAGACAGGACACAGCACTGAACAGCCCCGGCACCCTGAGGTCTGCAGACGGGACACAGCACTGAACAGGAGGAACCAGGAGGATCTCCTGTCATCTTCTGAGGAACGACGAGAGCAGAGAAACCTTCCTCCCTCACAGACACTACAGGCGCCGCGATCACAAGTCCCTCCACACTTCTGAAAGCAGATGGTGAGTTCTGGACATGTGCAGATGTGTGTGAAGGTGTTTAGGTGTGTGTGTGTGCAATGTTTACACACTTCTGCAGCTGATGTGGAAGTATCTGTGTAAAGAACGTTGTTCCCTCCTGTGTACATACACATGTATGTTCAATCTTCCTGTTTGCGTGCTCTTTGGGATTGTGAGTTTCACAGGCAAGATCCTTGTTGTCGCTCCACTATATTCAGGGAGAGCAACTATTGACCGTTACTGTGTCCCTCAGGGTACAGACAGAGTTAATCCATATGCTTTGGGACACTGAGGTACAGTGGCAGTAGCTCGGAGGCTTTGGGACACTGAGGTACAGTGGCAGTAGCTCGTATGCTTGGGACACTGAGGTACAGTGGCAGTAGCTCGGAGGCTATTGGGACACTGAGGTACAGTGGCAGTAGCTCGAGGCTTTGGGACACTGAGGTACAGTGGCAGTAGCTCGTATGCTTTGGGACACTGAGGTACAGTGGCAGTAGCTCGTAGGCTTTGGGACACTGAGGTACAGTGGCAGTAGCTCGGAGGCTTTGGGACACTGAGGTACAGTGGCAGTAGCTCGGAGGCTATGGGACACTGAGGTACAGTGGCAGTAGCTCGGAGGCTTTGGGACACTGAGGTACAGTGGCAGTAGCTCGGATGCTTTGGGACACTGAGGTACAGTGGCAGTAGCTCGTATGCTTTGGGACACTGAGGTACAGTGGCAGTAGCTCGGAGGCTTTGGGACACTGAGGTACAGTGGCAGTAGCTCGGAGGCTTTGGGACACTGAGGTACAGTGGCAGTAGCTCGGAGGCTATGGGACACTGAGGTACAGTGGCAGTAGCTCGGAGGCTTTGGGACACTGAGGTACAGTGGCAGTAGCTCGGAGGCTATGCACAGTAAAAAGACTGCAGATAGAAGGTATCCATGTGAGAAAAATTATTAAAATATTTGGGATCCAGATACAGTAACATATAATCGGGGTTTTGCTCATGTGTGTTCAGCCTCCATCTGCAGCCACAATATCTGCAGCCACAATATCACAATATCTATATCACACCTATCATCCAACTCACTGAGGATTGAGCTACTGGTTCATATCTCAGACAGAATATGTTGCTGCACATTCCTGACCTGCCAGTCTCTGTGTGTGTGTGTGTGTGGTGGACTGAGGGGGCACTTGCAGGTGATCCTCTCTAACAGACCCCCTGGTGAGATCACACGGGGGAGCCCAGGACTGCACTGAAGGGGAATCTGTGACGACCAGTTTGTGTCCACACAGGTGCTGGTCGAGCCAGCCCTGCCCTGCTCTGAGTGAGAGGACACTTCAGGTGCCAGTCCTGCCCTGCTCTGAGTGAGAGGACACTTCAGGTGCCAGCCCTGCCCTGCTCTGAGTGAGAGGACACTTCAGGTGCCAGCCCTGCCCTGCTCTGAGTGAGAGGACACTTCAGGTGCCAGCCCTGCCCTGCTCTGAGTGAGAGGACACTTCAGGTGCCAGCCCTGCCCTGCTCTGAGTGAGAAGACACTTAATTATTGATGCCAGCTCTTGTTGTTGTAGTGTCTTCCTGTTCAAGCTTTACTTAGATGCTCGGGATTGAGTCAGAGATTAGTGGCTCCTGAGAATCTGTTGAAATCCATCAGTCTCGTGTTGCCTCTGTGTGTCAGCTGACTACGTGGACGAGCCAGGAGCCTCGGCTCGGCCGCCCGCCCGCCGAGAGGCCAGGAGGCCGGAGAACACAGGAAGGGCCAGATGAAAGGCTGAGTGATAGAAGAGAGATGAAGTGAGAGTAAACGGGAGAGAAAGAGAGTGAAGGAGAGAGAGAGGGAGCCCGGAGAGAAGTAGGAGAGAGTGAAGGAGAGAGAGAGGGAGCCCGGAGAGAAGTAGGAGAAAGTGAAGGAGAGAGAGAGATAAGAGAGAGCGTTAGTGTGTGGATGAATAAATGGAAGGAGAATGGCCAGAGGCCTCTTCTGTTAAAAGCTGTATAAAGACAAAATGACATACAACAGCCTCACTCTAAATCTAACCTATTTTATAGTCCTCAGCTTAGGGCAGTGTGTGTGTGTACAGTATCTTTGTGTGTGTGTGTACAGTATGTGTGTGTGTACAGTATCTTTGTGTGTGTGTGTACAGTATGTGTGTGTGTACAGTATCTTTGTGTGTGTGTTTGTGTGTGAGACTGTGCGTAAGTATGCGTTTCTGTCATTTTCAGTGTGATTATTTGTGCTCCAAACATAAGTCTAAAAGAAATGAAAAGCCAGTGGTTGAGGTCTGTGTGCTGTTAGTGTGTGTGTCCTGGTGGACTGTGTGCTGTTAGTGTGTGTGTCCTGGTGGACTGTGTGCTGTTAGTGTGTGTGTCCTGGTGGACTGTGTGCTGTTAGTGTGTGTGTCCTGGTGGACTGTGTGCTGTTAGTGTGTGTGTCCTGGTGGACTGTGTGCTGTTAGTGTGTGTGTCCTGGTGGACTGTGTGCTGTTAGTGTGTGTGTCCTGGTGGACTGTGTGCTGCTAGTGTGTGTGTCCTGGTGGACTCCTACACGGTGCCAGGAGCCAGAGACCACGTCTGGTTATGTAAACTGCTCCGCAGGGGAGTGCAGTCTCTCATCACACCACTAGGTGGGATGGACTCGTCTTCCTTTAGCTTAGTAACATTTGTATCAGAGATTTTCACCTTTAAAGTTGGACCTCCCTTTATATAACGACTGAGGGCTGGGAGGCTGGTCTGGCTGAGGGCTGGGAGGCTGGTCTGGCTGAGGGCTGGGAGGCTAGTCTGGCTGCCCCGGGGGAGCAGGGAGATATGTGGGTCAAGAGGTTTGACACCGATCAGGTGTAAACACACCTGGCCATCTGAGAGGAGTCATCCTAACCGCAGAGACACCCGACCACACACTCAAGTCTCAGGTCTCTGATCAGGACCTCTCAGGTCTCTGAGCAGGACCAGGGGCAGGGGCAGCTGACACCAGTGAGGTATTGATGACGAACCATTAGATCACCGTGTCGCTGACTTATCCCCTGATCCTCTCTTTGTTTAAGATATATTTTTGGGCCTTTCCTTAGCTGTATTAGACAGAGACTGTTGAGACTGACAAGAAATGTAGAGGAGAGAGAAAGAGAGAGAGGGGGAGAGAGAGAGAGAGAGAGGGGGAGAGAGAGAGAAAGAGAGAGAGAGAGAGAGGGGGAGAGAGAGAGAGAGAGGGGGAGAGAGAGAGGGGGAGAGAGAGAGAGAGGGGGGGGGGAGAGAGAGAGAGAGAGAGAGAGAGAGAGAGGGGGAGAGAGAGAGAGAGGGGGGGGAGAGAGAGAGAGAGGGGGGGGGGGAGAGAGAGAGAGAGAGAGAGAGGGGGGGGGGAGAGAGAGAGAGAGAGAGAGGGGGGAAGAGAGAGAGAGAGAGAGGGGGAGAGAGAGAGACATGCAGAAATGGCCTGGGCGAGAGTCGCACCCGGGTCGCTGCGTTAGGGCCTCTCCCTGTACAGTACACGCCCTCCCGATTCTTTGTAACGACACCACCAGACACCCCACACAGGCCTATCACAACATCCGTCATCCTCAGTTCCACCCGACCACACCTTGGCCACGCACACACACCTGTGTTAACGAGGGTTACATTTACATTTAGTCATTTAGCAGACGCTCTTATCCAGAGCGACTTACAGTAAGTACAGGGACATTCCCCCCCGAGGCAAGTAGGGTGAAGTGCCTTGCCCAAGGACACAACATCATTTTGCACGGCCGGGAATCGAACTGGCAATCTTCAGATTACTAGCCCGATTCCCTAACCGCTTAGCCACCTGACTCCCCTGACGGGTTCCTCACACACACCTGTGTTAACGAGGGTTCCTCACACACACCTGTGTTAACGAGGGTTCCTCACACACACCTGTGTTAACGAGGGTTCCTCACACACCTGTGTTAACGAGGGTTCCTCACACACCTGTGTTAACGAGGGTTCCTCACACACCTGTGTTAACGAGGGTTCCTCACACACCTGTGTTAACGAGGGTTCCTCACACACCTGTGTTAACGAGGGTTCCTCACACACCGGAGGCTTGGGCGCCACGTTCCGGCTCATGCGGAAGAAACTATGTGCCCGGCCGGGGGAGCATGAGAGCAGCGTCTGAAAGGAGACGCACGAGAGAGACTGAGTGCCGCCCGCTCTTTGTGGAGAGATGACAAAGGGAGGACCTTGAAGCAGCTCTCTAAAAGCAGCTCTGTAAAGCAGCGCTCTAAAGCAGCTCTGTAAAGCAGCTCTGTAAAGCAACGCTCTAAAGCAGTCACGGACGCTAGCTGGATGGAGTCGCTTTCTCTCCCCCTCAAAGCGCCTGAGAGACCAGAAGGAGCCGTCAGGGCCCTTCCTGCCTCACATACAGTGCAGAGATGCATTTACTGTAAGCTCGTCTACTGTATCTTCAATGCAAATTGAAAAGTCGGATGGAAAACGATTCAAGGTTTTCCGAATGGGCATTCTAGAAAAACACCTTGTGTATGGTGCAAAGGATTCAGCTGGATCATTACTTCTGCCAAACATCTTCATCACACATCACACACCCCAATCAACACCTCGTTTGATGTCTCATTGATGACAATCTCAACCTCTCTCTGTATTTCTCTCCTCCCTCACCCCCTCTCCCCCTCCCTCTCCGTCCCGTCATAAGGAGGGCCAGAGGCACTGAGGCAGTGGGTGCCAGGGCCGGTCTAGGTGGCACCAGGGAGGGCATCACAGGCATGTGGCCTCCTGCCTGTCCTCGGAGCGCCTGCCTGGGCAGAGTGGGTAAGTGGGCGGCAATGATAAACACCGAATCCAGAGAATGACACAGCAGAACTTTTCCAAGCTGCTGTTCTCCAACTCATATATCTGGCACTCGGGGAGGATTTTGTGAATGGTTTAGTTTACAGAAACTATCGATATTGAATTGATGAGTGTCTCCCTCCCCCCCCCCAGGCTGTGCGGCCCTGCCCAGCATATTGCTCGTCTTGCTGGGGGTGGCAGGCGCAGCCAGAAGCTGCCCCTCCCTCTGCAGCTGCTCCGGAAACATCACCGACTGCTCTGGGCTGGGCCTGCTCTACCTCACCCCCCTTCAGCCTCTCCTCCCCTCCGACACCCTCGTCCTCCGACTACCTCACAACAACCTCTCCTCGCTGGGCGCTGGGGACCTGGGCGAGCTCCCCCTCCTGGAGGCCCTGGATCTGTCCAACAACCAGCTCGGCAGCCTCCACCCCGGGGCCTTCTCAGGGCTGGGCTCCCTGCAGTGGCTCAACCTGTCGGGGAACTTTCTGGGTCCGCTCCGTCTGCCGGCGGAGCGCAGGAACCTGACGGAGCCCCAGGAGGGCGGGGCCCCGCGGGGGCTGAGCGCGGAGCTGTTCCAGGGCCTGCTGCAGCTGAAAGGCCTGGACCTGTCCTACAACGGCCTGGTGGCCCTGCCTGGGAGCCTGCTGGAGGGGCTGCAGGGCCTGGTCTGGCTGTCTCTGGCCAGGAACAGGCTGCGGGCCCTGGATAGGGCCTCCTTCGAGCCCCTGGAGAGCCTGCAGCAGCTCCAGCTGGAGGGCAACCCCTGGGAGTGTGACTGCAAGCTGAGGGACTTTAAGCACTGGATGGAGTGGATGCTGTACAGGGGTGAGCTGGGGGGGCAACTACAGCACACAGGGGGGAGCTGGGGGGCAACTACAGCACACAGGGGGGAGCTGGGGGGCAACTACAGCACACAGGGGGGAGCTGAGGGGGGCAACTACAGCACACAGGGGGGAGATGGGGGGCAACTACAGCACACAGGGGGGAGCTGGGGGGGCAACTACTGCACACAGGGGGGAGCTGGGGGGCAACTACAGCACACAGGGGGGAGCTGAGGGGGCAACTACAGCACACAGGGGGGAGATGGGGGGCAACTACAGCACACAGGGGGGAGCTGGGGGGGCAACTACTGCACACAGGGGGGAGCTGGGGGGCAACTACAGCACACAGGGGGGAGCTGGGGGGGCAACTACAGCACACAGGGGGGAGCTGGGGGGCAACTACAGCACACAGGGGGGAGCTGGGGGGGCAACTACAGCACACAGGGGGGAGCTGAGGGGGCAACTACAGCACACAGGGGTGAGCTGGGAGGGCAACTACAGCACACAGGGGGGAGCTGAGGGGGGCAACTACAGCACACAGGGGGGAACTGAGGGGGCAACTACAGCACACAGGGGGGAGATGGGAGGGCAACTACAGCACACAGGGGGGAGCTGAGGGGGCAACTACAGCACACAGGGGGGAAGCTGAGGGGGCAACTACAGCACACAGGGGGGAGATGGGGGGCAACTACAGCACACAGGGGGGAGCTGAGGGGGCAACTACAGCACACAGGGGGGAGCTGGGGGGCAACTACAGCACACAGGGGGGAGCTGGGGGGCAACTACAGCACACAGGGGGGAGCTGGGGGGCAACTACAGCACACAGGGGGGAGCTGGGGGGCAACTACAGCACACAGGGCGGTGTGGTCACATTCTCTATCGGGTTATCAGGTATTTTGGGGGCTGGGAGGTACTTAGTGAAGACACCAGGAATGACATTCATTGTGATGGTTTTGAGTGGGTCCTTGTCTCTGTGTTCCAGACGGCCAGGTGGACGAGGTCCGGTGCAGCCTCCCCAGGGAGCTGAAGGGCCGGGACATCCGCAGCGTTCCCGTGGAGATGTTCAACTACTGCCTCCAGCAGGAGCCCCCGGCCAAGGGCCCCGTCTACGGGCCCCTGGACCCCCGGGGCAACCGGCCCCCCTGCATCGGCCGGGCCAACGTCGCCAACCAAGCGGGAGGCGGAGAGGACTGCACCCGCCAGCGTCACCGGCCAGCCAGCGTGCGGCGGGCGGCGGGCACGCAGATCGTGGCGGGGGTGGTGTGTGGGGTGGTGTGTGTGATGATGGTGGTAGCAGCAACCTATGGCTGTATATACGCCTTGCTCATGGCCAAGTACCAACGAGAGCTGAAGAACCGCGGGCAGCCTCTGATGGCGGAGTCCAGGGCCGACAACGACCCTGAGGACGCCACGGCCTCCTCCCCGGACTCCCTGGAGGAGCCGGGGACCAAAGAGGCCAGCGGGATCGTCCACGGATACCGAATCAGCAGCTTTTAACCCAAGCCTGCTTGTAATACTACAATTCCCCACGCTGAGAATTCTGGGTGATTGAGTTTTCCCCGGCTGTCTCTCTCTTCAGGGTGGTTCTAGGGGAGGGAGTGTTTGGAGCAAGAGGTTTTCTGCTGTGCCCGACTGTCTAGCAGCCGGGGGGAGCTGGAAGACAGGAAGTCATCTCTTGCTGCAACAGGAACCCTGCAGTTCTTCCGACCGTGTCGAAGTGTTCCCTGTAGGCCACATCAGCTCCAGAGCTGAGACTAAGACACCTTCCTTTATACATCTTACTTTTATCGTTTGTGATCTGGCCAACTTTGTGTTTGAGGCTACATCTTAACCTTAACAAGCCCAAGTCATGTGACCGAGCATCAAACAAGCCCAAGTCATGTGACCGAGCATCACACAAGCCCAAGTCATGTGACCGAGCATCAAACAAGCCCAAGTCATGTGACCGAGCATCACACAAGCCCAAGTCATGTGACCGAGCATCAAACAAGCCCAAGTCATGTGACCGAGCATCACACAAGCCCAAGTCATGTGACCGAGCATCACACAAGCCCAAGTCATGTGACCGAGCATCACACCTGACTGGGCTGGGTTTCTCTCCTATTGTTGACTAAACTATCTGTATTTTCATGTCATGTGTTATTTAACATCCTGAACCAACTGCTGTTCCTCTGATTCAGTTACAGTCAAAACAAAATAAACCAACAGTCAATCATAAACGTGCTAAGAAATTAAACAGTTTAGTATTGTGTTGTTGGTTCAATCCCTAAAAGTCGAAAAATGTTCAAACCTGCAGACACATTCACATAGACATATACTGTAGTAGCCTGTAATAGGTGTGGTATATAACAGTATACTGCACTCACAACTCTTAAAGCAGACTTTAGAATGATACTGCCCTCTAGAGGACAACAGTAGTACAGCAGCAGCTGATATGCAGTCAAGTAACACCTGGACGAGGCCTAGTCACACCAAAACAGCATACTCCACATGTGAATGTGTGTATGAGATAATCATCTGCCCAAATCTGCATACTACTATAAAGTGCAGCAGGGGAGAAGGTTTGTTTTCAAATGTAGATGGGACAGCTTTTTGGATGCAGCCATTGAATGTTATTTTCTTAATAAAAACATGGAGGGGGACAGATTTGCCGTGTTCCCGTGTTCCCTGTATAATGAAACCTGCTCCCCTGCAGTATAGCAGTAAAGCATCAACAGAATAGATTCTCCCAAAATTATATTCTTATAAGAACTAATGTATCTTTTCTGAACGGTGTGCAGGTTTGTTAATTCTTTATGTTTCTCAATGCACATGCAATACAAGCACTTTGTTTTTGCCGCTGCATCAATAAAGGTTTGGAACTGTCATTGGAGTGCTGTTAACCGTGCAGAAAACAATAAACTATTTATTTATCTAGACTGTGTCCTGTCATAAGGCCTTCCATCCAGCTTGATCAGATGTGTTATCTAGACTGTGTCCTGTCATACGAGCTTCCATCCAGCGTGATCAGATGTGTTATCTAGACTGTGTCCTGTCATACGAGCTTCCATCCAGCGTGATCAGATGTGTTATCTAGACTGTGTCCTGTCATAAGAGCTTCCATCCAGCGTGATCAGATGTGTTTCAGCCTGTTGCAGTCCAGACCTGACGTCGGCAGAGACGCTTCATGGTTCAGGCCACAACTCAACTCCTTTAGTCATGTAAGTATAACAACAGCTCACAACATCAGGTAAGAAAACCTTCAGATGAGAATTCCACCAGAGCCTCAGCGCAGCCAAGTCAAGCTCTAACACCATTTCAAAACACCCAACAAATGACGCTGCTACGTTAATATGATAAACCAGCCTGTCTCAGCCCTGGTCCTCATGTTTCCCTGCTCCAACACACCTGATGAAGGGGTCGTTATCAAACTTCTGCTGGAGCAGGGAAACACCCAAACATGCAGGGCAGTGGGTCCTGAGGACCAGGGCTGAGGGAGGTGAACATGCAGGGCAGTGGGTCCTGAGGACCAGGGCTGAGCGAGGTGAACATGCAGGGCAGTGGGTCCTGAGGACCAGGGCTGAGCGAGGTGAACATGCAGGGCAGTGGGTCCTGAGGACCAGGGCTGAGGGAGGTGGAACATGCAGGGCAGTGGGTCCTGAGGACCAGGGCTGAGGGAGGTGAACATGCAGGGCAGTGGGTCCTGAGGACCAGGGCTGAGGGAGGTGGACATGCAGGGCAGTGGGTCCTGAGGACCAGGGCTGAGGGAGGTGGACATGCAGGGCAGTGGGTCCTGAGGACCAGGGCTGAGGGAGGTGGAACATGCAGGGCAGTGGGTCCTGAGGACCAGGGCTGAGGGAGGTGGACATGCAGGGCAGTGGGTCCTGAGGACCAGGGCTGAGGGAGGTGGACATGCAGGGCAGTGGGTCCTGAGGACCAGGGCTGAGGGAGGTGGACATGCAGGGCAGTGGGTCCTGAGGACCAGGGCTGAGGGAGGTGGACATGCAGGGCAGTGGGTCCTGAGGACCAGGGCTGAGGGAGGTGGACATGCAGGGCAGTGGGTCCTGAGGACCAGGGCTGAGGGAGGTGGACATGCAGGGCAGTGGGTCCTGAGGACCAGGGCTGAGGGAGGTGGACATGCAGGGCAGTGGGTCCTGAGGACCAGGGCTGAGGGAGGTAGACATGCAGGGCAGTGGGTCCTGAGGACCAGGGCTGAGGGAGGTGGACATGCAGGGCAGTGGGTCCTGAGGACCAGGGCTGAGGGAGGTGGACATGCAGGGCAGTGGGTCCTGAGGACCAGGGCTGAGGGAGGTGGACATGCAGGGCAGTGGGTCCTGAGGACCAGGGCTGAGGGAGGTGGACATGCAGGGCAGTGGGTCCTGAGGACCAGGGCTGAGGGAGGTGGACATGCAGGGCAGTGGGTCCTGAGGACCAGGGCTGAGGGAGGTGGACATGCAGGGCAGTGGGTCCTGAGGACCAGGGCTGAGGGAGGTAGACATGCAGGGCAGTGGGTCCTGAGGACCAGGGCTGAGGGAGGTGGACATGCAGGGCAGTGGGTCCTGAGGACCAGGGCTGAGGGAGGTGGACATAAACGTTTCCTACGTTAAACCAGCTACAGACATCTCACCTCCAACCATGGCGGTCTTGCCTTTAGAAGTCACAGTTACTGCGGTAACAGCAACAACAAACTTCCCACCCCCTGTATGAACAAAACAAAACAACACTTACTACATAAATCATCATCACTCATGCTGAATTTCACTCAAACACATGATGTCCTTTGTCAGTGGACAGTTAGAGGGAGACAATGTGAGTGAGGCAGTGTGAGGGAGAGAGTGTGAGGGAGAGAGTGTGAGGGAGGCAGTGTGAGGAACCTTTGGTGTTCTCCTCCATGGGGACGTAGTAGTAGAACTGGCCTGGCCTGTTCTCCACAGCCAGCCGGTACCAGATGGGGAAGTGGTCCACAGTGAACAGGTTGGCCTTGTCAACTGGAGTCAGGAACTTCCTGTTGGAGGAGGAAAACATGAGAAACTGGAGGCTAGAAGAAGCTGAGGGGAGATGAAGAGAGATGTGAGGAGAGATGTGAGAAGAGATGAAGAGAGATGAGAGGAAAGATGAAGAGAGATGTGAGGAGAGATGAAGAGAGATGTGAGGAGAGATGAAGAGAGATGTGAGGAGAGATGAATAGAGATGAAGAGAGATGAGAGGAGAGATGAAGAGAGATGTGAGGAGAGATTAAGAGAAATGTGAGGAGAGATGAAGAGAGATGTGAGGAGAGATGAATAGAGATGAAGAGAGAGAAGAGAGATGTGAGGAGAGATGAATAGAGATGTGAGGAGAGATGAAGAGAGATGTGAGGAGAGATGAAGAGAGATGTGAGGAGAAATGAAGAGAGATGAGAGGAGAGAGAAGAGAGATGTGAGTAGAGATGAAGAGAGATGTGAGGAGAGATGTGAGGAGAGATGAAGAGAGATGTGAGGAGAGATGAAGAGAGATGAGAGGAGAGATGAAGAGAGATGAGGAGAGATGAAGAGAGATGTGAGGAGAGATGAAGAGAGATGTGAAGAGAGATGAGAGGAGAGATGAAGAGAGATGTGAGGAGAGATGAAGAGATGTGAGGAGAGATGAAGAGAGATGAGAGGACAGGTGAAGAGAGATGAGAGGAGATGAAGAGAGATAAGAGGATAGATAAAAGAAATGTGAGGAGAGATGAAGAGAGATGTGAGGAGAGATGAAGAGAGATGAGAGGACAGGTGAAGAGAGATGTGAGGAGAGAGAAGAGAGGAGATGAAGAGATGAGTAGGTCAGTGCTTGTGTGACTCACTTGGCCACCCTGGTCTCCACCCCGGCGTATCTGAGGACCCTGAGCAGACCAGAGCGTGTCCCCAGGAAGGCTGCCTCCAGCCCTGGCTCCAGCCTGCACACACACGGAGAGAACACCTTACTAACCGCACTCTAGCCTTCATACATACAGCTGCTTTTTACTGAGAGAAATCTCTTCATCAAGAGAGATCTGTTCAACCAAAGCAAAGGGGAACAAACACAAAAAAAACACAGTGCATTAAAAAACACGAAAATCATTATTAAATGATATTTTGACTGCATCAGTCATGAAAACTTGTCTCTATCTACAGTTCATCCTCCAGGCTGACCCATACGACCCGCTCAAAGGTGATTGGTTACCCGTTAGGATCAAGCAGCAGTGCTGTCCAATAAGCTTCCATGGGCGCCGTTACCACGGCATCAAAGAGAGTCTGCTGCAGAAGCAACTCGTCACCTAGGAGACAGGAAGTCAGAAGAGGTCGTCCAATCAGGAAGTGAATACAACATATTCACGTGTCTCGATGTGTATGCTGTGTGTGTATTAACTTGTACATTGACGAGTATATGCATGTATATTAATGTTTTAATGTGTATATTTATGTGTATAATAATGTGTATGTGTATTAATTTGTATTTGTATGTGTCTGTGTGTATACTCATGTTTATCTGAAATCTGTGTATATTAATGTGTATATTAATGAGTATGTGTGTATATTAATAGCTGTGTATGTGTATATGAATTAGGGCTGCACAATTAATCGAATTTTAATCACTGATCACGATTTTGGCTTCCCACGATCAAATTCGCATGATCAAGCGATATGTAAAATATTAGTATTATATATATTAGTATTTTTTGGCAAAGCTAGCGCTCCGTAAACCATAGGTGCGTTCAACATCGGCTGCGGCTGCATGAAACGACCAGCGAGGAGTTACTGCTTGCAGTTGGTGAGGAGTTATAAACTGCTGCGTAAAGTCGGACATTCCTGCTTCTCGTGGTTTGCTGCGTTGACGTCGGTCATGGCCGATCAAGTGCTGTTTCCTTACTTTATCACTGACGAACTGCATGGTATAACTAGAGATGGTACAATTTCTGGGGAAATTGTATGGTGTGCTTGCTTGCATCGGTTGCAGATGGGTCCGTTTATTAACTGTAATTTTTACAACTGATATTTCTGTATATTTTATATAAAAATGCCTACTTATTATTTATGAAGATTGCATAGATTTAAAAGCATAGCCTACATTTGTTGCTGCTCATGTACAATTCAAAATACAAAAAGTGAAGTGTAGCATGTCCCTGTACTTAGTGTAGTCGCTCTGGATACGGGCGTCTGCTAAATGACTAAATGTAGAATTAACCTAACCTATATGACTTAAACGTCACCTTAAGTTTTTCCCTTCTACAGTAGTGATATTTTCAAGCATTTAGCCCACTCATATTGCATATTCATTCATTAAGAACCACCTTTGAAACAAGCTGAACCCCCTTGAAACAAGCTATTCTAAGTAACAACGCTGTCACCGGCAGTATTAGATAGAATAGCGATTGAAACAGTACAGTACCATCTGCTAACTGAAAATATGCCCCCAAAAAACGTAAATAAGCTTGACATTTATTTAGGGGGAACTGGCTAATTCAAAAGAAGTTTGCTGGAAGCGATCATTGTCAGTAACAATGCCAAATACGACCATTTGATCTTAGACTAGAGCCCTGCACTGTGGAGAAGCTGACCTCGGTAAATTGTGCTAAGCTAGCCTAGCTGCTGTTGCTACAGTAGCCAAACTTAAGGGGATTGTTTGAATGCGCCGGAAATGAAAAACGTTTATTTTGACATAAAGTTTAGGCTGTGGCATTGAAGACAGCGACACACAGTTTAAATACATTATTTAATGTGAAATTACTTACTGTACATGCAAGTCTTGAATTACTTAAATGTATGATGCTGCCAGTAGCCTACTGTGCGCAACAGTCTTACTACATCTATGCATGTCGTAGTTATGCGTCGTTGCTAACGTGTGCTGACGTTGTGACATTGGGCTTGCACTGATTCCCTTTGGCGACAAAAGGCACTTTTTGCCACAAAAACGTAATTTCAATTTAAACCGTGCAACGGAACTTGAATAAAAATACAAGCAACGCAATGGCAATCCTTAGGGGTGGGAAAAGAATAAAATTAATAATAATATATATGTGAGAGAACAATGGTTGTGCTCGCCGAAGGCGTGAGCACACCCAATTAGCCCATGTGAAAGTTGTTTTGGTTCAAATCAACAAATAATCGTCATAATTAATCGGGATCTCAATATCTCAATATATATCAAAATAATCGTGATTATCATTTTGGACATAATCGTGCAGCCCTAATATGAATAGCTGTGTACTGTATGTGAGGACGCCACTCACACTCCAGGTCAGGCTCCTTGCCCTGCAGGTAGCGGATGATGGCCTGCAGCTGGGTGTATTTGCGGTGATGAGGGTCGACGTCTATCTCACAGTACGTCCTGTGGAGGAGCAGAGTTACAGGAACATACAGGGGGCTGGGGGGGAGGAAGGGGGCTGGGGGGGGGAGGAAGGGGGCTGGGGGGGGGAGGGAAGGGGGCTGGGGGGGAGGAAGGGGGCTGGGGGGGGGCTGTGGGGCCCTGATGCGTTCTGGACTCACCACTCTGCAGCGATGCTCAGGTCAGGGGAGGTGAGGTCATGCAGTCCTGAGGGGAGAGGATGGTCTCCGTGAGATCACCAGCGTTTGAGGTTTTATTCACATAGCAGACATTTATCCAGCCTGATAAACTGAGTTCTAACTGTGTCGGTGATCAGAGTTGAGGAGCGGTCTGTGTTTCAGGTCTGACTAAACGAGACAAGGTTCCCAGGTCTGAGCCAGGCTGGCAGGAGAGTGAAGGAGAGGAGACAAACAAACAAGCTGGATTTTCTGTCCTGGTGGGGCCCGACCAATGACTCCCATTCAAACTTGTGTTAACTCTAACCTTAAGCCATAAGGCAATTCTAACCATAACTCTAAACCCCTGAAAAAAACGTTTGAAGTTCTGAGGCCCTGCAGAAGAGCCCCACAAGGTCAAGTTTTTCAAGTTTCACTAGACTGAGGACGTTTGGTGTGTTAAACAAGACTACCATGCACACGCACTCCACACACACACACACACACACACTTACCCTCCTCTACGGACACATTCCCTAGGACCATCAGCTGGCCGTGCCCTTGAGTCAACACCATACCGAAGCTGGGAGACAGAGGAGGGATACAGATATTCAAAGATGAAAAGATCCCTGTTTTCATTTAAGAACAGGATGTCAGAGTGGAGACATGTACACATGTTGTGCGACTTCTGTCGAAGCTTTTAAAAAGCAATTGAAGACTCTGCTATTCAAGCAGGCTTTTAGTTAGTCGAGGAGTTTTTATGGTTGTTTGTTATGTTTTCTTTTTAAAATGTTCTTGTATCTTAATTTGTGGTGTTGTATTGAATTTTGTTGTGAAGAACTTTGTGACTTTTATCTGTGAGAGATGCTATACAAATAAACTTTACTTACTTACTTACTTTCATATACACACACGCCAGTAAACGAGAAATTAGACTTAACCCACACTGGGGTTTAGATTAGCTACAGCAGGCTTCCTATAGTTCACATATAGTCCATGAACGAGGAGATATAAGGTATTGTGAGTTTTGACTGTTACCTGAAAGGAGTCTCATCGATGTTGGTGTAGAAATAATTGTTGATTAAGAACAAGGGTCTTTTCTCTTTATCTACCGACGCCCTGATGTTTAAAGTGAGGCTTCCCATCTCCCCCTTCACCATGGCTGTTCTCAACTGGAGATAACACACACACACACACGTGTTATGTCTGGGCCCAGACGTGTCTGAGATGTGCTGAGAGGTGTGTGTGTGTTGGTGTGTGTGTGTTGGTTGGTGTGTGTGTGTTGACTCACGGTCTCCTGCGTGTCCTCCCACTCCACCTCCGCCAGGTCCACACTGTTGTAGTTGGGTTTGGGCTTCAGCTTCTTCCCATCTTTATACTGGAGGACAGAGACAAGGAGCAGGGAAGAGACAAGGAGCAGGGAGGAGACAAGGAGACAGGAGGAGAGAAGGAGCAGGGAGGAGACAAGGAGCAGGGAGGAGACAAGGAGCAGGGAGGAGACAAGGAGCAGGAGGAGACAAGGAGCAGGGAGGAGACAAGGAGCAGAGAGGAGACAAGGAGCAGAGAGGAGACAAGGAGCAGAGAGGAGACAAGGAGCAGGGAGGAGACAAGGAGCAGGGAGGAGACAAGGAGCAGAGAGGAGACAAGGAGCAGAGAGGAGACAAGGAGCAGAGAGGAGACAAGGAGCAGGGAGGAGACAAGGAGCAGGGAGGAGACAAGGAGCAGAGAGGAGACAAGGAGCAGAGGAGGAGACAAGGAGCAGGGAGGAGACAAGGAGCAGGGAGGAGACAAGGAGCAGGGAGGAGACAAGGAGCAGGGAGGAGACAAGGAGCAGGGAGGAGACAAGGAGCAGAGAGGAGACAAGGAGCAGGAGAGGAGACAAGGAGCAGAGAGGAGACAAGGAGCAGAGAGGAGACAAGGAGCAGGGAGGAGACAAGGAGCAGGGAGGAGACAAGGAGCAGGGAAGAGACAAGGAGCAGGGAGGAGACAAGGAGCAGAGAGGAGACAAGGAGCAGGAGAGGAGACAAGGAGCAGGGAGGAGACAAGGAGCAGGGAGGAGACAAGGAGCAGGAGAGGAGACAAGGAGCAGAGAGGAGACAAGGAGCAGGGAGGAGACAAGGAGCAGAGAGGAGACAAGGAGCAGAGAGGAGACAAGGAGCAGAGAGGAGACAAGGAGCAGAGAGGAGACAAGGAGCAGGGAAGAGACAAGGAGCAGGGAAGAGATAAGGAGCAGGGAAGAGACAAGGAGCAGGGAGGAGACAAGGAGCAGGGAGGAGACAAGGAGCAGAGAGGAGACAAGGAGCAGAGAGGAGACAAGGAGCAGGGAAGAGACAAGGAGCAGGGAGGAGACAAGGAGCAGAGAGGAGACAAGGAGCAGAGAGGAGACAACGAGCAGGGAGGAGACAAGGAGCAGAGAGGAGACAAGGAGCAGAGAGGAGACAAGGAGCAGAGAGGAGACAACGAGCAGGGAGGAGACAAGGAGCAGAGAGGAGACAAGGAGCAGGGAGGAGACAAGGAGCAGAGAGGAGACAAAGAGCAGGGAGGAGACAAGGAGCAGGGAGGAGACAAGGAGACAAGGAGCAGGGAGGAGACAAGGAGACAAGGAGCAGGGAGGAGACAAGGAGACAAGGAGCAGACAAGGAGCAGGGAGGAGACAAGGAGCAGACAAGGAGCAGGAAGGAGCAGGGAGGAAGGAGGAGATGAGAGAATGGAGGATAGAAGGACAAGCTACATGAGATATGTAACACATAGACACTAAAGGATAAAAACAAGAAACGATCATCTGTCTGCTTCCAGAGGGACTCACAGAGACAGAAGTCAAAGAGACTGCAACTTTATTATAATAATGTGTTCATTTGGCAGACACTTTATCTAAAGCAACATGAAAGGTAGGAGGGGGGATTTGAACTTGTAACCTCTTGATCTGCAGTCAAATGCTCTACCCATCCCTAAGCAGAGAAAGAAACTTGAATCACCAGAGGTCGAAGGTCAGGGTGGGACAGGATGTAGCCGTTGTTGGTGACCAGGAAGGCGTAACCATGGGGACCCAGCTGATAGGCAGAAACACAGAATCATCCAGGATTAAAGGATTAAATGTGAAAAAAGCTCAAATAAATTGAAGTCAAGCTATTCTTTTCTTCATGAAGCCGCCGGCAGACTGACCATGTATCTGGGCGCCAGCTTCATCACCTCCAGCAGGGGGATGTCCGACCCCACCACCCCCAGCAGGATCCCGTGGGACAGCTGGGGACACATCACACAACATCAGGTCACCAAGACGACATCACACAACACCAGGTCACCAAGACGACATCACACAACATCAGGTCACCAAGACAACACGTCACACAACACCAGGTCACCAAGACGACATCACACAACACCAGGTCACCAAGACAACACATCACACAACACCAGGTCACCAAGACAACACGTCACACAAAACCAGGTCACCAAGGCGACATCACACAACACCAGGTCACCAAGACGACATCACACAACACCAGGTCACCAAGACGACATCACACAACACCAGGTCACCAAGACAACACGTCACACAACAGCAGGTCACCAAGACAACACGTCATACAACACCAGGTCACCAAGACCACATCACACAACACCAGGTCACCAAGACGACACATCATACAACACCAGGTCACCAAGACGACATCACACAACACCAGGTCACCAAGACGACACATCACACAACACCAGGTCACCAAGACGACACATCACACAACACCAGGTCACCAAGACGACACATCACACAACACCAGGTCAACAAGACGACATGCTTTTTATGGTGAACAAAATAAAAGGAAATTCAACTGATTAACCATCACCCTGACTTTACTGATGCACCAACAAGGTGTTGGGTGGTGTTATTCTGTTCAAGTTACAGTAGACCCACACAGCTGCAGAGCTGTAGAAGGTGTACTTGAGTAAACCTCGTTCAGGAGTCATGACCAAACCACCACTGCAGCAGCACCATAACACCTCAAAAACAGGATCAATGACCTCTTTTACAGTGATGCTTGGAAGTGCCTCTACTCTACTTAAGGGAGTCAGGTGGCTGGTTAGGGAATCGGGCTAGTAATCTGAAGGTTGCCAGTTCGATTCCCGGCCGTGCCCAAATGACATTGTGTCCTTGGGCAAGGCACTTCACCCTACTTGCCTCGGGGGGGAATGTCCCTGTACTTACTGTAAGTGGCTCTGGATAAGAGTGCCTGCTAAATGACTACATGTAAATGTAAATGTCCTCCTCGTCTGTGAGGATCTACTCACAGTCTCCTTCTTCTTGCTGAAGACGGGCATGGCCACCGAGGTCATGAGCAACAGACTCTGAGCCTTGGTGTTGAAGAGCTGAGGGCGAGAGAGGGTCGTTACCATCACAGCCTCTCCAACATCCTCCCTGCTGCATTAAGCTCCAACATCAGCACGTAAGACAGCATGATCGGCCCACTACGGGTTCCTGCAGTTCAGTCTCCGTCCAGGAGAGGGGGCTGGAGCACTAGGGACGTCTATGAAGGTTCTGAGGGGAGACTTAAGCTTCAGCTACTAGGAGAGGAGAGAAATCTGTTTTTGTTCTTCACAACACAGGGGGTATGCAGTAACTGTTGTATACTCTGTTCACAGCGTGAGGTGTGACCAGTGCCTACAGCTGATCTATTGCGGATTTATTGACCAGACTAGTCTAGGTTTTACCTCCTTGGTATTGGGAAGCTGTCAATGGGTCAGTACGACGTCCATGGAGCCGTGAGACAACAAGAAGCAGTCGCAACAGACCAATGAGTGACAAGGATGACATGACACACGCTCAGGAAAAACACGAAGTACCAGACAAGGTGGGTCATGTGGAATGTAGAGTGAGGTATGAGCTGGCGTGTTGCTGATGAAGAGATCCTAGCGGAAGGTGATGAGCTGTGAGGGCCACAGCTGGTCATCTCACCACTGTGTCCATGTAGGCCTCAGTCCAGATGATGTCATGGTTGTGGTTGATGACCATGGGCCGGCTCAGAACATGCAGGTACTCCATGACGTTCTCCTGGACGTCTGCCAGCGTGGAGACGTGTGTGTAGTAACCTGCACACACACACACACACACATGCAGGTACACACACACAGTATTCTTAGACATCTGAGGCCACACAATATACTCTCCTTGATTGTTACAGGCTCTCCACTATTATCAGTGAACTATAACTCCCACACCAACACTTCTTATCTGGGAGTTTTTAAACCCACACACCTTTGTTGTTACAGGCTATCCACTTGGTGTTGTCAGCAAACGTCATCTCTCTGCCGATGAGGTAGGTGAACACCCTCACCTGAACACAGACACAGGTGAGCTCTCATGACGACACGTACGGCCACAGACATGGGGCCCACAACAAGCCACAGAAGGCAAACTTAACCATGGTAACACTGAACTGTTCTGTTCTGACAGAGATGCTGTCACAACACAACACACCAAGAGGAGAGAGTGTAGAGAGCAGGGTGGAGAGAGCAGGGTGGAGAGAGCAGGGTGGAGAGAGCAGGGTGGAGAGAGCAGGGTGGAGAGAGCAGGGTGGAGAGAGCAGGGTGTAGAGAGCAGGGTGGAGAGAGCAGGATGGAGAGAGCAGGGTGGAGAGAGCAGGGTGGAGAGAGCAGGATGGAGAGAGCAGGGTGGAGAGAGCAGGGTGGAGAGAGCAGGGTGGAGAGAGCAGGGTGGAGAGAGCAGGATGGAGAGAGCAGGGTGGAGAGAGCAGGGTGGAGAGAGCAGGGTGGAGAGAGCAGGGTGTAGAGAGCAGGGTGGAGAGAGCAGGATGGAGAGAGCAGGGTGGAGAGAGCAGGCAGCTTTAGCCTACCCTGCGATCTGGCCAGTTGAACTCCTCGAACACGGACTGGAAGTCCTCCATGGCTCCGTCTGTGATCAGCATGATGGCCTGGTTACACAGGCTGCCCTGGCCCTTGGTGGAGGCCTGGAGGAAGCCACACGCAGGGTGTGATACCCACTCAACATGGTACTGCCCACGTGGGAGAGTGTGTGATGCTGTGTGTGTGATGCTGTGCGTACGTGTTGGTGTGTGAGTGCGTGTGGGAACATATTTTATCAGGGGGGTGCTGGGGGGGCTTAATGTTGCGGGGGGGGGGGGGGGGGGGGGATTTTCAAGTCATCATCATTTAAATTCTCGTGCTGTCAGCAGGGGGTAATGGGGGTTTGATGAATGAGTGCGTGTGAGTGCGTGTGTGTGTGTATTGGTGTGTGTGGTGGAGGAGGAGGGGGCGTAGAGACAAACCTCGTTGAGGATTTTGAAGGCTTCCTTCATGGCCACCTTGATCTTAGCCTCTCCTTTCACATGCAGCTCATCCACAAGAACCTTGAAGTGCTTCACACAGGAGAGAGAAAAGGACTCTTGGAGAGGGAACACCATTCGCACGCACTTCACATGGACATACAGTAGAACAGCAAGAATGAAGGACCATGGACAGGAGATGAACAGGACACCCACACCGACCTAGACCCCACAGGACAGACCCAAACAGGTCACGCTCCCCTGACACTTTGTTGGTTCCCACAGAACACTCCTAGAAGCGTCTTGGTGTTTGTGGTTAGTTAACCTAAGCTGAGCAGATAATGGCTTTTGGGCTTCTTTCCAAGACCTCCTAACTGAGACCGGGGAAGCCGATAGGCAGGTTAACCTCTCAGACAGACACAGAGGAAACTCGCTTCACCTAACCTGCAGCTGGACACACAGACTGAGGTAGGCCCACTGGGACTGGACACAAACATACACATACACACAAACACACATGCAGACACACACACACATGCAGACACACGCATGCACAAACGTACGCATACACACACAAACAGACAAGTACGCACATCCAAAAATACACAAACAAACACGGACATCATTTCTCTTGGCCGTAACTCGGAAATGGAAACAGTAGTCTGAGAGCAGGGTCAAAGGTTCAGAGGAAAATCCCAGAGTGACCTGGCCTGGTCTCCAGGATGGACTGTTTAAGGAACTAGGTCAGAACCACGTTGAGCCGACTTTGCTCCCCTCAGCAGCAGCATCTGCCCCTCCCTCTCCTAGCCGGGTGGACGGAGAGCTGACAGAGTGACTCCACAGCAAGCAGAAGACGCCTCGGTCTTATCGGGAAGTTAGCCCGCTTGTGGATCAGCTACACTTAGCTTAACTGAAGCAGATAATGGACTTACCTCGCGGTTGTCCAAGTCAGCCTGAACCAGAGTGCCTCTGAAACAAGGCTCCACATAACGGACGTAGTCTGTGTACTGTGGGAGACACAGGAAAGACCTTGTTTTATAAAAATGTTTATTATTGTAAAAATGACCGCTTATGAATGTTCACTGTAAGGATTATTAGAAACGTGCATGGCGGGGCTGACAATAAAAAGTGGAGTGAAATGGGACTCGATGATCTCACGGCTATGACGTTGACAAAGTCGTTCTCTCCCAGAGTGTCCAGGATGGTGTTGATCGTGTGTTTGGCGATTGTCATCTTCAACCCTTTCATACTTCCACTGATGTCAACCAGGATTATGATGTCTTTTGGTGAAGTTGCAGCTTGAATGTACCTTAGAGATCGAAAGAGACAGGTCATGTAATGCACCGTGTTGTGACAACCTCTCACAACAGTGATCTGTATTAGCACACAAATGGCCTCTCCATACCGTACGTATTATTTTTAAGAGCATAAACTCTCCCATATGGTGCCCAAGAGGCCCACACCGACTTGGCTATTGAGCTATTAGTCACTTAAGCAGCAGCTTAAAGACTTCCATGCGGATCAGGGTCTCGCTGTCTCTGCGTTGGCTGTCTGTTGCTGCGGTCTGCCCAGTATTGGGTGATATCCATGTACCTAATCTGTGTGTGTAGCCAGGGCCAGCTGAGGCCCTGCTAACGACCTGAATACTGAGAGGACAGGCGGCAGGTAGCTGAGGTCAGACCTGTAGGGAGCTGCTAGCTTTAGTGTGACGTGAGTATCGAGGATGGGAAAGCCATGGGCCTCGCCTCGCAAACACGTTGCTATTACTGTATTCAATAAATGTGGAAAAAACTAACCCCCCCCCAAAAAGATGCCGCAACTATCGAACTCTCTTGATAAAAATGTGGTGTATGATTTAAACTCCCATCCACAAGGTATCCTCTACCACTAAACAACTCTTGGAATGAACATTTTGACCTCGTGTTAGTCTACTCTCTTTACTAGCGGTTATCTTTATCTTACCAGTTACGGTTCCTGCAATCAAAGGCTGCTACACCATTGGCATCTGGTGTCCACTTGATACCTGAAAGAATAATGTTTAACATATTACGTTTAGTCATTTCTGTATCGTTTTAAGGATGTTAAGCACTATTTGTTTCATTAGCATTGAAATTCGGGCTTTCACTAGTATTTTGCTAAATTAATCATCTGAAATATAATCCTTTACCAGGGTAAATTCTGAAAAATCCTGAAGAGCTGCCAAAGTACTGCCAGGTGAGTGTCGGATCCTTCTGGAAGTTGCTAATGAAGATGTCGTTTAGAGCTTCTGACATGTAGATTCCATTAAGAATGTTGGGATCTTCAACAGAGAAACCCCACCGCAGAAATATGAGACAAACCATCATTTTTGTTGAAATTGTATAATTTAAGAGAATTCTGTGTAGTTATTCCCCTAAAGTGAAAACAAAAGTCTAATGCTTTTTCTTATATTTATGTCCCCAAAAATGTCAGCCCTTAAATAAACAGACTGGAGTCTGTGAAAGTTTGTCACTAGTGAGTTTTTTTTCACACTCCTCTACTAAAGTTGGAAGTTGCGCACTTCTGAAAAATCTGACATTGAAACAGTCCTTGGCAAACTAGATTAATGTTGTCACAAATTAGAGCAACTAGTCCTTCTTGTTGTCTAGTGCTTCTATTAGGCTATTCAGCTAAATGTTTTGATTATTTATTTATTTTGTGGCAACCATGTTGTGAAAAACGTCTGAACAAGCGCTAGAAAGCCTAGTAAGACTAGAGAAATGGGTAACACTTTAGAATAATGGTCCGTTGTTAACGAGTAGCTATGCAGGAAGTAATAGGTAGTTCTACATTACATACTATTAACTAATATGGAACCAAGATTAACTAAGCAGTAAGTAATAGCAAATTTAGTACAAAGGTAGTTCCTTGGTAGGTGTTTGATTATTACTAAATAAATATATCCTCATTGAGAACTTGTCAACTATGACCAATTAAGAAAGAATAACCAATTAATTACTAATCACAAAAGTAACATGTCTAAAAAGTGAACAGTTGTGGGTTTTTTACTCTTAACATGGTCATACCATCTCAGAAGCTTGTGCCTTTGTACTAAATTTGCTATTACTTACTGCTTAGTTAATCTTGGTTCCATATTAGTTAATAGTATTAAGTTCGGTGTTAATGTAGAACTACCTATTACTTCCTGCATAGTTACTCGTTAACAACGGACCATTATTCTAAAGTGTTACCGTGAAATGTATAAACATAAGGGATGTCACATGTTTGACTGTTAGTCCGACCCACCTTTGTTGTAGACATTGGTGGGCACCTGCACGTCGCTCTGCAGCGTGTTGACCAGAAGTTTGTTGAAATGCTTGTTTTCCTCCAGAGGAAACTCCCCTCCCAGCGGTATAAAGTTTCCCTCATCGTCCATCGTGTTAATCATCATGGAGTTGAAGTAGTCAAACTGCAGGAGATATAGAAAACGCACAGTATGTCACAATGCTGCATTCGAGAAACCGGCCTAGTTAATATTCAAATGTTAGTAGGGCTTCTTTACATGGTTTCTTTACAGCATTGCTCTTAATGTTTTTGTCTCCACAAAAAAACGTGTACAGAGTATGTATACAGGTTCCTGTGGTGACAAACCTGTAATGTTGCGTTGAATTCGTGGTACAAATCTGCGTCTTCAGCCGACTCTGCCAACCTCTGAGGAAACAAACACACATGGAAGATTTACATTTAGAAGGAAACGTTAAATATCAAACTGAAATATGTACAGTATTGTGCAAAAAGTATTTGGCAGAAATAAAAAAAAGTACAAGTAAAGCAAAATTGCTTTAAGAAATAATTAAATGAAAAGGCCAAACAACATTGTTCTGTCAACATTGTACAATTTTAAAGACAATAGCCATGTAAAAAATCTTCACAGCACTGTAATGCTAAAAAATAAGTGTTTCCTCAGTCACCTTGACTGACTTCATCTTGCGTCCCCAGCATGGCCTCGATCTCATCTGATATATCCTTCACCAGCCCCCTGCCGTCCAACTCCACGATCTTAACGATGGGCTCCACATCTTTGAGTTTCTGGGGGAAGATAATAAAAATTTATTTTTTTATTTTTTTATTTAAATTTTTATTAAATCATCAATAAAAACTTTTGTTTTGTTTTGGGTTAGGTTAAATTAGTTAGGTTGGGTTAGGTACATTTGATACAGTTTCCACTGTTTCACTTGTGTCTTCATATAGGCTAACTTGTTATGCCCATCTCACTAGGTTTGGGTGAATAAAACCAATGTTTTCACTCCACAGTTTGATGTGATGGACCTTGAGGAGTGAAGTACATCGATCAGGACATCGGTGTGGGACTAGAACGCTTCTAGCTTTCCTCTTATTTTAGTTGTTAATTAAAGCTAGTCACAAATCCCAATTAATCTAAGCAACCCACATTCTGGGGACTTAAGGTAAGTGGAGGTAACCTGCTTGTGGGTAAATACAGACTTGATTCCACACTGGAGAGATTTTAGCAACAGGTAGGATTATACGTAATGAAGATTTGTTTTAATGATATGCTCTAATCAGCGCAGGTCTCTCAGTATGATATTGAGCACTGAACTATAAAATAAGCCAAATATTAGAATGCAACGATTCTTTGACTGAACTGTTTTACTATTCGACCTGAAATAATTTACTGTGAGCTAAGACTTATAAACAGAAGTCGAACATGGACGTGGTCGTCTAAAATAAGAACTAGGCTGTCCACCAAATCCTGATGAGCATGATGGGGAAGAGAGCTTGGGCATTAATGTGATCTTGTTAGGGCGTGTCTGTCGCTCAGGGCCACTGTGTCAAAGACAATCCTGACCAGCATTCACACCCACACACACACACACACACACACACACACACACACACACACACACACACACACACACACACACACACACACAAACATGGGGATACCCTACAAGTTGCATCACCTGGCACTGTTCTCACAACTGGATGATTTTAAATCACCCAGGTGGAGGTAGGAATAGAGTCTAGGGCAGAGTGTAGGGCAGAGTCTAGGGCAGAGTGTAGGGCAGAGTCTAGGGCAGAGTGTAGGGCAGAGTGTAGGGCAGAGTGTAGGGCAGAGTCTAGGGCAGAGTCTAGGGCAGAGTGTAGGGCAGAGTGTAGGGCAGAGTCTAGGGCAGAGTGTAGGGCAGAGTCTAGGGCAGAGTGTAGGGCAGAGTGTAGGGCAGAGTCTAGGGCAGAGTGTAGGGCAGAGTCTAGGGCAGAGTGTAGGGCAGAGTGTAGGGCAGAGTCTAGGGCAGAGTGTAGGGCAGAGTGTAGGGCAAAGTGTAGGGCAGAGTGTAGGGCAGAGTGTAGGGCAGAGTGTAGGGCAGAGTGTAGGCAGAGTGTAGGGTATCACCAGGGGCCTACTGAGGAACCGTGAACATTTTAGAGAGTTTTCGGGAAACCAGGAGAGGGGTAACATCCCACTGTCATGTCTTTCATTGAGTTCCTTCTAAGAGCTGCCAGTGCTGTACATGTTAGCCCAACAAGCTGCCAGTGCTGTATATGTTAGCCCAACAAGCTGCCAGTGCTGAATATGTTAGCCCAACAAGCAGTGCTGTATATGTTAGCCCAACAAGCTGCCAGTGCTGAATATGTTAGCCCAACAAGCAGTGCTGAATATGTTAGCCCAACAAGCAGTGCTGTATATGTTAGCCCAACAAGCTGCCAGTGCTGTATATGTTAGCCCAACAAGCTGCCAGTGCTGTACATGTTAGCCCAACAAGCTGCCAGTGCTGTAAATGTTAGCCCAACAAGCTGCCAGTGCTGTACATGTTAGCCCAACAAGCTGCCAGTGCTGTATATGTTAGCCCAACAAGCTGCCTGTGCTGTATATGTTAGCCCAACAAGCTGCCAGTGCTGAATATGTTAGCCCAACAAGCTGCCTGTGCTGTATATGTTAGCCCAACAAGCTGCCAGTGCTGTATATGTTAGCCCAACAAGCTGCCTGTGCTTATATGTTAGCCCAACAAGCTGCCTGTGCTGTATATGTTAGGCCCAACAAGCTGCCAGTGCTGTATATGTTAGCCCAACCAGCTGCCAGTGCTGTATATGTTAGCCCAACAAGCTGCCTGTGCTGTATTATGTTAGCCCAACAAGCTGCCAGTGCTGTACATGTTAGCCCAACAAGCTGCAGTGCTGTATATGTTAGCCCAACCAGCTGCCAGTGCTGTATATGTTAGCCAACAAGCTGCCAGTGCTGAATATGTTAGCCCAACAAGCTGCCAGTGCTGTATATGTTAGCCCAACAAGCTGCCAGTGCTGTATGTTAGCAGATGAAGGGTAGATTTAAACCTAATTCTGTTTAGATTTTTTTTTTTATTGCCCATCTTCCTCCCCCTATAAAAATAGTACATGGTTTGTCCCAGTTGAACAAAACATAAAAATGTGGTACAAAGGCAAGACAAAGCATAGATACACAGCAGTGTGTAGGGGCCCCACTGCTGTGTATGGATGCTTTGTCCCCCTACTAGGGGGTCAGATGGCTGAGTGGTGAGGGAGTTGGGCTATTAATCAGAAGGTTGTTGGGTTGATTCCCGGCCGTGCAAAATTATGTTGTGTCCTTGGGCAAGGCACTTCACCCTACTTGCCTCGGGGGGGAATGTCCCTGTACTGTCCCTGTACTGTCCCTGTACTGTCCCTGCCGCTGTGGATAAGAGCGTCTGCTAAATGACTAAATGTAAATGTACTTACTGTAAGTCGCTCTGGATAAGAGCGTCTGCTAAATGACTACATGTAAATGTAATGTAACTCAAACGCTTACCTTTTGTAGAAGGAGAGATCCAGAGAATTTTGTAGAAACCTCACGCAGTTGCACAGACAGTGTACTGGCCCATTTCTGGACCCTGAAACAAAGACAGATATTTCAGAAAAAAAACGATAATCTACTGCAGTGTCCTTTTCCTGATGACACAGGACAAACACAATCATCACTTAATTTTGCGCTTTCTGTGTCTAAATCCAGACTGTTCAGAGTTTTTAAAAAAGGCCAGTAAAATCACAAGAGTAAAACCGAGAGGATAATCTGTTCACTGTAGATGTGGGTCAGTAGTGTTCCAGGTGTGTCCTCAAGCACATGAAGGGATTCTGCAGAAACTATTGAACATCAATAATATACAGATAGATCTATCCCCAATCATGTTGGGATTGTGTGTCTTGTGTGCAGTTCCTATTGCACACTCAGATATGGGATTGTATCAAGATTTCTTTCCAGGAATACGTATACAACATTTTTAACATAATAAATGTGAAATTATGATACCACAAACAATGCGTTTAAAGAGGCTTAACCCCAATAAACAGAGGCCAGGTGGAGGTGGATGAGGTAGCTACTCTAGCCCTAGCTTAGCCTAGCCTAGCCTAGCCTACTCTAGCCCTATCTTAGCCTAGCCTAGCCTACTCTAGCCCTATCTTAGCCTAGCCTAGCCTACTCTAGCTCTAGCTTAGCCTAGCCTAGCCTACTCTAGCCCTAGTTTAGCCTAGCAAATATCAAGCCCATCCCAGTGTAGCTTGCGGGAGCCTGGCAGAGAGAAGAGCAGAGAAGGTCACAGGTGCTGAAGACCAGAGCACTCACAGGATTACGACAGTCGCCCATCTCAGGATCAGATGAAGAATACCAACATTACACACATCCACACAGTTCGGTTTTGATGCGACAGGGTTTAAGCAGTGTGTTTGTCATTGGCCTCTGTCAGTCCATATGGCACTGTGGAACTTCAACTTCTACTGTCGGTCAATCCCCAGACAACACATAATTTTCAAAGATTACCGGGTCAGCCAGGGTACTGCTCATCAATGGAGCAGATTTGTGTCAGTCCAAGCTCAGAAGTGCCTTGCTCAAGAGCACACATGAGAGCACGCTTCCCTTCACTGACCTGCTGCGTTCACACTAGACTGGGTCATGTAGCCCATCATATGAAACCTACTCAATAAAACTCTGACAGCCCTGAATGGGCAAACTTTCATGGGGATTAAAACCCTTTCTGATTCTGATGAATCGGTTCCTACGAGTCTTTCTCAATTCTGTACAAGTCCGGGGCACAGTTATAGCTATGTTTCATTATTCACTTTTTGAAAGTGGCAAATCTACACCTTCCCATTTTTCATAAAGAAAATTGTTATTGCAATAGTTCTGAAACAAAGCTGTCCCACCCACAACAGAAAACAAACCTACGCCCCGGCTACACGTTAAGACCGATCCTGGTTGTGATGGCAGCGTTGCTGTGACATCACCACCAGCGGGCTGCGGAGGCACGTCAGGTGGGGCTCCACTCATCACATGTGCTTCCTGTTAGAACACGGCATCCAACCTCCACAGCCATCTGTGGGCCAGTCTGGTTCCCTGGCAACGGTTCCTACCCCGGCGACCCTGGGGGGGGGGCCCAGTAGTGCTTTCACTCAGGTCTCACGACTGCCCATTCCCCTTTCAACTACATACTGCCGAAAAACATTTGTTGTACTAGCCTGTGAAGAAAAAAAAACTAATAGCTGATGCCGTAATAGTTTATGCAAGCGGTACAAGCTTGCTGTGTGAGCCCGAAATTGTGAGACAATAATTTTTTTTTAAAGCAATGGGGTCATGCGGTTGCGTCTGATAGACTGGATTAAAAACCGATGGGCTGGTTAGCTCTGTAAGCTTTTGGCCACTCTGACGAGAGATAGCTTTGGGTCAGTGTGATAGTTAACCTGGATCAGGGCTTTACATCTAAGCTCCTGTGAATATCCAGTTTGTGCTGTGGTGCTGCAGTGGTTTGGGAGATGTAATCTGCGTAACATAAGAGGACACAGCACAGAACAAGCAGATTTCCCCCCTAGTACCTTAGAGAATACCACTGCTCATCATTAAAGGCCCCAAGGAAGAGATGAATCGCCCCAAGGGATGCAGGGAAATGTAGTGAAATGTGACTAACGCTGAGCAGACCGAGTGGTCTAACAACGCTTGATATCTTTCAGCTGAGTAAAAGCGTGGCTGAATTCCACATGGGCTTGGAAGGATTTCGCCGATGGAAAATCCGAGCTCTGTCAATAACAAATCACATCAAATCATGTTATCCGGCGTTGCCTTGCGCGTCCTCTTGTGCAGAGGGGTGAGTGCGCGGACATTCGGCGGGCAGAGAGAGGACTCAGGCACAATTAATCTCCTTAACACATGGGAGTTTTTGGGCGCTGTGATTTGGGTGACAGTTGGATGCAGTTCAATTCTAGCAGGAGAGGAGAGGCGTATCAGGGTCACTGTGCAATCAGTCCCTCAGGCAGCAGCTGCAGACTGACAACAAGCTCCAGTCCCTCTGACACGGTCAGGGAGGCCGGCTGAGAGGAATCAAACCCTGTGGTGCGACGAGCTGGGATCTGATGGGAAACTGTGGGCTTTTTAGAGCTCTCTCAGATCCAAGCATATTGTACTTTTCCTTGCGAAGGGTTGAAAGTAATCAGCTTAGTTTTAAGCAAAAAACTGTTGATGTGATCGTCTATAAGGCTGCCTCCCCTTGTCTCTCGCAACCTGAGGTTTGAACCTCTGGAAAATATATTTTCCCTAAATGTTTTAAATGTCGCAGGGTTATGATTTGCGTGTGTAGTTGGACCTGACTGACTGACTGACCTGACTGGACCTGACTGGACCTGACTGAAACTCAGACCCTTCTAATGGGCCTTCCTCCAACGCCTGTGATGACCATAACAAAGTTCTGATCAACTAACTGACTGAACCCTGATGTTGAACATCTGAAGACATCTACCACCTTGAGATTGTCAATCACGTTGTGAATCCTAAATAGGGATAAAGCAGACCACCAGATACAGGAGATTTTACACATGTGCCAGCCAGGTATGTTTCAGTTACAACCACTCTAGCACTCAGGGTCTGGGTTTGGGGGGCAGCAGGGTCTGGGGGGCAGCAGGGTCTGGATTTGGGGAGCAGCAGGGTCTGGGGGGCAGCAGGGTCTGGGTTTGGGGAGCAGCAGGGTCTGGGTTTGGGGGGCAGCAGGGTCTGGGTTTGGGGGGCAGCAGGGTCTGGGTTTGGGGAGCAGCAGGGTCTGGGTTTGGGGGGCAGCAGGGTCTGGGTTTGGGGGGCAGCAGGGTCTGGGTTTGGGGGGCAGCAGGGTCTGGGTTTGGGGGGCAGCAGGGTCTGGGTTTGGGGGGCAGCAGGGTCTGGGTTTGGGGGGCAGCAGGGTCTGGGTTTGGGGGGCAGCAGGGTCTGGGTTTGGGGGGCAGCAGGGTCTGGGTTTGGGGGGCAGCAGGGTCTGGGTTTGGGGGGCAGCAGGGTCTGGGTTTGGGGGGCAGCAGGGTCTGGGTTTGGGGGGCAGCAGGGTCTGGGTTTGGGGGGCAGCAGGGTCTGGGTTTGGGGGGCAGCAGGGTCTGGGTTTGGGGGGCAGCAGGGTCTGGGTTTGGGGGGCAGCAGGGTCTGGGTTTGGGGGGCAGCAGGGTCTGGGTTTGGGGGGCAGCAGGAGGCCACTTCCACAACACTTACGTCTCTGGAGGTATCTTCATCTGAGCGTGTGTGGTGAGACAGAGCCAGTGAAGACACAGGACCCACAGTCCCAGTCTCAGCCCTCCTCCAGTCCTGGGTTCCACCCTGACTTCGCCGACCGAAGGCATCATCCGTACCGAAAAGTCCATAGTAATGTCTTAACACCCAATCAGGTCCACTTCCATATCCATACGCCTTAGGAAAGTGATGAGAGATATTCCAGAAAAGGTTTTCTCATGTTGGCTAAAGCAAGCACAGGATATCTTCCCGGCTGATGACGTTGAAGGAAAGAGCCAGTGTGTCCTCCGCTCTTCCAACCACCGTCACCTTCATCCTGCTGTCCATGATCCACTCATCCTCTGAAGACTCCACCACCGTCGCTCAAATCCTCAGTCCCACAACCCGTTGGAGTAACCCTGAATGGAGCCCAGGTGAAAACGAACCCAGCCGCAAACTCTCAAAACAGGAAGAACAGGAACCAAACACCAAAAGAGAATGTTCCAGCTCGTCCAGCTTCCTGGCTGATCCCTGTCGGTCGCTGCGAGCTCAGAGCAGGTCACTGTCCAGACAGAAACACTGTCACAGCCAGGGGGGGGGGGCGGGGTATAACAGCCATCGATATTCTGAGTTGATGCGCTGCCTCCTCTGTCGCTCAGTTCAGAGCGTAATCTACTGGGATTAAACTCCCTTACCACCGAGATGGGGAGCAGAGGGGAGTGAGGGGAGGGGTGTGAGGGGAGAGGAGGGGAGAGGAGGGGAGGGGAGAGGAGGGGTGGAGAGACAGAGGGCGGAAATACAGACAAGGAACAGGAGGGCACGAGGGGAGGGTTGGAAAAGGGGAGGGTTGGAAGAGGGGAGGGTTGGAAGAGGGGAGGGTTGGAAGAGGGGGGTTTGTTATATCTAAGAGGATTATTGTGATTTCTGGAGACAGGACTTGTCCATCCAATCATAGGTAGTGAAATAAAAGCCTGAAAGGTTTGTTTGACTGAGAGAGAGGGACATAGAGCCTAATGCTGCCTCCCAACACTAACAACCTCACGCTCAACTCTCTGGCACTGAGCGAGGGATCAGATCAGCGTGGAGAAGAGCTGTTTTGGCTGAGCACACCACAAACACGTGTGTCATAAGACTCTCTCTACAGGGGATTTTCCTTTCAAACTTTCTTTTTTGATTGTCTACAATATTTTTTTTCATTTGAAGTTTGAATATGATGATTTGTATCCACTGGTATTTTATGCAGTTCTGCTCACTGCTTTGAAGCCTACGTTTGGATGCTGAGAGATCCGGTATATTAGTGGAACTCCAATAGGGGGATGCTAAATTTAATCTTTTAAAAACCCTATTAGGGGACTAAGCCGGTTCTACAGTGACCTATTCTATCTCATTAAGAGCATTTCTTACCCATGACATTCATCATAGAAAAGGATTTTGATTCCCAATCTATTTTGGTCATGTCCACAAGTGAGTATCTGTCCCTAATAGAGCAGTTTCTTATCTGCTGTGTTCTAGAGCAACACAGATAAGCAGCCATTCTATGGTTTAAAAGTTGAAAGTGAAAAGTTACACAATGTCATAATTGTTCCCATGTGTCTGATCATGAAGGCATTACAATTATGCAAGAAATGTAGTCGTTTTCACTTTTTCTTCTCTAATGATCTTGAAGCGTACTGGATTGTGGAGCTCCGACTGGAGTTCCATGCTCACGCCTCACTGCAGGGAAATGAGTTAGCCAACAGCTCCCCCTGCAGACAGGAGAGTGCACGTGCACCAACAGCTCCCCCTGCAGACAGGAGAGTGCACGTGCACCAACAGCTCCCCCTGCAGACAGGAGAGTGCACGTGCACCAACAGCTCCCCCTGCAGACAGGAGAGTGCACGTGCACCTCAGGCAGTGGGCAGCACACCATATCCTAGCTGGATTCATCACAGTGCTAAGCACATGGCCTGTACTGTAGATTAGAAGGGTCCAATGCTAGGTTATACTCTGCATACATCTACAGAGATATTTAGGATATTCATTGGATAAACAAATATATAGACTGGAATTTAATCATTTTACATTAACAGTTGCTTTAGGAAGTGATTGTTGTTAATTACTGGTTAAAAATAACATCATGATCGGTTTTGTTACAAGGTGTTAACCCAAACAGCCTAAAAGAGAATTCTCAGCATGATGATAAGAATCCTGTATCCTATATCAGAATATCATTTTCTGTTAAATTGGTTGTTGGTGGACAGCCTTCTGTTGCTGCAGAGGGGAACTCAGATGTCCTGACAGGGCTGTAGTACTCACTGTAAGCCCGGTGTTATGTTCCTCTTCCCAGCAACCAGAGCTGTGCTCTTTGACCGACGCACAGCGTGGCTGAGTAAATCACCCGCAGATATCACCCACACTGGGATGCACCACAGGCACCCCATCACAGCAGCTACATTACCAAATGAAAAGTCTTACCCAGAACTGTCAATAATGTTGTGATTCATGTGGCATGTGGGGACAAACTGTAGCTGCCTATACTGTAACACCAGTGTACACCAGCAAGAATAAAACCTGGCCCTGGATAACTAACTATCCCCAGAAATCAAACTAGAATATAATGAAATACATAATTCTATCTTTAAAAACGAATTTATGAAAATAAGTTTAGTCCCTGTTTGTATATGCAGGCTGATCCTGACCAGGGAACATGATGAGGAATCATCTCTGTTCTAACCTCACACTGGACACAGGGACGTCAGATGTCTTAGAATTAAAATTTTATTTATTGCAACTTTATTGCACATGTTCATTCTGTAAACAGTACAGCTTGTGTTCCCCTCTCACACTGACATGCCCTGCCAAAGCACTATGCAGAATATGAACTAAGGTCAACTGATCAGGGGACACCAGCATAACATCCCACTCACATATGTAAGAGCTCTACTTTCAGTAAACTTTACTTTCAGTGCCGAACTTACGTAAGAACATCTTAATTTCATCAAGCTATACTTGCCGGGAACATATTTTATTGCCTGAAGACTTAGGGTTAGGGTTGCCCAAGAGATGTGCTTATTATTCAGAAACTGCTAAATCAACTTTGTCTCAACAGAATACAGCCGACAAGACTGAAGAGATCTCTGGAACGCCTGCTGATCCTTTCCTGGGTAGCCTGCTTTATCCAGAACATCAAATGGACTACCCTCTCTCCTCCAACTGCTGGTGTAACCCATCACGTACCATCATGTCTGGCTAGCAAAGTCCTCAAGCCCTCTGATATGGGGGACTTAGTCAGCCTCCTGTAGAACAATAGCTGCATTGATGCGATCTGGCCCCCTCGCGGTCCCTACCCCTCAGAGACTAGCGGTGGCCAAACAGTCGGGGTTGATGGGGTTTAGGGGCTAATAGGGGGGCGGCAGGGCTTCGGTACAGAGGCTGAACCCTGCAGCTGTTGCCTGGCACACTTCAGCCTCGGGGAGGAACGACAGAACATGTCAGAGCCAAGCGGCCTGCTGTGGGCGCTGGTGGAGTTCTGTCAGTGCATGTGGAGATGCTGGTGGGGAGGGGGGTTAGTGGGGGGAGGGAGGCTGGTGGGGAGGGGGGTCAGCAGAGGAATGGAGGCTGGTGGGGAGGGGGGTTAGTGGGGAGAGGGAGGCTGGTGGGGAGGGGGGTTAGTGGGGAGAGGGAGGCTGGTGGGGAGGGGGTTAGTGGGGGAGGGAGGCTGGTGGGGAGGGGGGTCAGCAGAGGAAGGGAGGCTGGTGGGGAGGGGGGTCAGCAGAGGAAGGGAGGCTGGTGGGGAGGGGGGTCAGCAGAGGAAGGGAGGCTGGTGGGGAGGGGGGTCAGCAGAGGAAGGGAGGCTGGTGGGGAGGGGGTCAGCAGAGGAAGGGAGGCTGGTGGGGAGGGGGGTCAGCAGAGGAAGGGAGGCTGGTGGGGAGGGGGGTTAGCGGGGGGAGGGAGGCTGGTGGGGAGGGGGGTTAGTGGGGAGAGGGAGGCTGGTGGGGAGGGGGGTTAGTGGGGGGAGGGAGGCTGGTGGGGAGGGGGGTTAGTGGGGGGAGGGAGGCTGGTGGGGAGGGGGGTTAGTGGGGGGAGGGAGGCTGGTGGGGAGGGGGGTCAGCAGAGGAAGGGAGGCTGGTGGGGAGGGGGGTCAGCAGAGGAAGGGAGGCTGGTGGGGAGGGGGTTAGTGGGAGAGGAGGGAGGCTGGTGGGGAGGGGGGTTAGTGGGGGGGAGGGAGGCTGGTGGGGAGGGGGGTTAGTGGGGGGAGGGAGGCTGGTGGGGAGGGGGGTTAGTGGGGAGAGGGAGGCTGGTGGGGAGGGGGGTTAGTGGGGGGCGGCGAGACAGGGTGGAGGTGAAAGGGGAGTTAGCAGAGGGAGGGAGGTTGATGCTGGTGGTGTACGTAGAGAGGCAGAGAGAGAGGCAGAGAGAAAGAGGCAGGGAGGCAGGGAGGGAGAATGCTGCTGGTAGTGGTGACCCCTACGGTGCTACCGGTATCCCAGGCCTTGATCCAAATATGCCCTCCATCTACCCTGCCAGCCTTGGCCATCGAGCTGGCCCCAGCTGTTGAGTCCCCACCCTACAGTCCTGCAGACCTACAGTCCCACCTCTGGTGCCCCTGAGAGCCAGGCCCCCCGAAGGCTCTGCTGAGGCAGGAAGACCCACACTGTCTGAAATGAATGTGGTTCAGGGATGATGCCTATCAGCAATGACAAGCTAAAGAGGAGATCTCAAGGCTGGTACTGATAACCTGTCAACAGATGCTGATATACTACCGGTTGGAAAAAACGGCTTGTCCATCTTCCACTTACCACAGCATAAAAACACACCTGGGCATGAAGGACTTGGAATGTGCAGCCAGACACAGTTCACCAGGGCATCAGGTTAGCAGTGTGGTCCTGGGGGGGGGGGTTCAGCCCCGTGTTCAGCCAGTCAGGTTCCTGCCGAGGGGGAGGTGCGGGTGGAGGTGGAGGACCCTGGAGCTGAGTCACGGTAATTAAAGACACTAAAAATACGGCAGCATTTGTTTAAGTTAATGGGCTATGTGCTACAAGTATACCCACCACAGTGCTACCAGGCAGAAGACGTCTAGGGTTTCCTCTGCTGAGAGGGCAGGATGACGGGCATGACAGGTCAGGAAAGGGCCCGGGGGGAGAGGGGCCTGGGGGAGGGGGGCCTGGGGGAGGGGGCCCAGGGGAGGGGGCCTGGGGAGGGGGGCCCAGGGGAGGGTGCCAGGGGAGGGGGGCCAGGGGAGGGGGGCCAGGAGGGAGGGGAGGGCACAAGGGGCTAGGGTGACAGGCCTCTAGCCCCTGCCCTAGCAACAGAGAGAGGAAGACACACTCTGGAATATTCCGATGACACTGCATGAAGGTGTCAGGGTGCTGCAGTGATCTCAGTAGACCTTTCATGTGTGTCGGGAAAACTATTTTTAATATATACTTTCATTAACTGAAATGATAATAGTACATTTTATTATAGATTTTTGTTGCAATTAACATTCAATGCACTAGGTTATAGACTGTATAATAGGTTCATACAGTCTTCCTATCAAAGCACAGTAGGGATAATGTTTACAAATTACTCTGATTCACTAATCTTATCGATGTCCTTACTTATATATATATATATATATATGTAAATTGTTTACCTCTAATACTTAACTACACAAGCATGTAGTCTCAAGCAACATTCAGATACAACAAATGGATGTTTACTGTAGGAACCAATATTTTACAAATGTTAGAAATATGTTGAAGTAGCAAACATTTGACCAATATGACTGTATATGACAACTAGAGAGGATACGATTTCTGGACATATTGTGCTTGCGTCTGCCACAGCGGGGGCAGTTTATTTAACCTCAAGCCTATTGTTTAAACTAAATTAATATCAATTGTCCATAATGTTTAAATACTTGGAGAAAGATAAGAGTTTTCATGGAGTGTAGTTACTTTTTCATGTTACTAAAGACAAACACAACTGACATTACTGTGTCTTTGAAAAAGTGTGTTTATTATTGATGAAGATTATTATACAGACTAAAAAGTATACAACACAGTCTGCTTTTGTGGCTTCTTGTTTAAAGGTAAGACTAGTTATATTGCTACTTACATAGCTTGCTAAAACTAAAATACATGGTGTTGATGGTACAGGAAACAGCTATATGCAATATTATCAACCTGTACCTGTGGTGTTTGTTCTGACAGCAGCTAGGCTAGCCATTTGCAGTTTAGAAATCTACTAACCAGCTAAGCTAACTAAAACTGTGAAACAGCTGCAGCAGAATATATAGATACAGTAGCTATGTTTCTTGCAATGTCACCACTAGGGCTGGGCGATATATCGAATATTAACGATAATATCGCAATAATTTTGACGACAATGTAAAATTTGAAAATATCGTGAATATCGAATATAATTTTGTATTTTTTGTTGCTGATCCTTGTGTTGCTTGTGTTTTAAGATCAACGTCTGGTTCTTCTGTGTTCACACAGATACACACAGACACACACACACACACATACACACAGATACACACAGACACACACACACACACAGATACACACAGACACACACACACACACACACACACAGATACACACAGACACACACAAACACACACACAGACACCTGTGTGTGCACATGCTCACAAAGAGCATGTTCACAAACTGAAAATTGCACAGGCACTCTCTTTTGCTCTTTTTTTGTCCTGTCACATAAGGACCTCTGCATGAATTGTGAGGTCCATTTTGTCAAGTTACAAGTACCATGTTATGGCAACTGCTTAAATTTGCACTACACATTTTGTACTTTGTAACAATAGCTGTTCTATTCAAATTGTTTTTGTTGTTTTCTAATGGGGGGAGAAAATCATTTTTTTTTATTATTTAAATGCAAATGCAAACATATCGAGATATATATCGAATATCGTAAAGATTTTGACAATAAATAGGATATCAATTTTTTTTTTAATATCGCCCAGCCCTAATCACCACCCTGGTCTGTACTGTTTGTCAGTTGTATTTAGCTATGTAGGCTTGACTATGTTTCACCGGTCACTGAAAATACATGAAGCTCCACCAGACAGACAGTGCCAGTAAACCACTCCAGTCGGCCATTGTTGCTAATAGTACACCAGTTTGTGACGTCATATGCCAGCAGTAGCTAGCTAGCTAGCTCCGGTTGTACTTTTCGCCAAAATAAATCAATCAATTTCCTAACCCAACAGAACCTTTGACAAAGTAATAACAACGCATATTTTGACATGATTTTGTCTAAGTAGGACAAGTTAGGGTGGGTAAAATAATAAACATAGCCCATGTGACACAACAATAGTGTGCCTTGCTAATATCATATTCAATATAGTAGCCTATGTTAAAGGAAACATAAACAAAGTGGCACCCAGTCCCACATTATAACATGTCTCCACACAATAATCCACAATCAATTATCTTATTGAGAAAATGACGGTGCATTGCACTAACGTTAACGGATTCCTCTCCACACACACCAAACACACACATCAAAAAAACACACACACACGCACACAGCGTGACATTGATCTGGCCTGAGCCTCGTTTGCACGTGCTTGCTGGCTTACATACTGATCCCTGTGCATATTACATCACCACAGTCAAATATCAAGTTGCTCAGAAGTTGAAATATTCATGGCGACATCTGTTTAATTAAACTGCAGTGTCTAAACGTTCTGTGCCAAACCACGAGTGCCAGGGGGTTTAAGATCCTGCCACAAGTCATGCGTTTCCCCCCCTCGCTCCAGACTGTTCTCTTTTCTCTTCCAGATGAACTGCGCTTATCTCACAGTTGGTTTATTATTTATCCGTCGGCATTAGTCCAACAGTTGCTGTTCTGCCCCCCCCTCCCCAGCTCTGTGTCGGCACCTGCAGCTGTCATTTCTGCAGTCGCCACGGCTACTGCTCCCCACTCCCCCCCAACCCTCCGTAAGGCCTTCCTCCGTGGAGAGGTTCGCTGGGGAGCAGAGGGACGGTACAAGGACTTCAAGTGTAAGAGGTTTTTACCTCAAGTTAAGACTTAAACTCAAAGTCTGTAAAGATGATTTTCTGAACATGGGACTTCCGTACTCTAGTTGAGACAAAAATCACAACGACTGTAGCCAACTTTTTAGTGCACAAGAGAGGGCCCTAATTCCACTCTGTTTACAAGCAGTGAACAGCACATTGTAACACAACACATCATCACAGGCTGAGCAGTTGCCAACGTTGTCATAGTTGTGGCGCCAAACATCCTTCATACTCGATTCTCCTGGTTGTCTCCTTGATCCCCTCCCTCTCCTCCCCATGCAGGCCCTGATCCTGGGCCATAAAGGCCCCAAGCTGACACAATAAAGAGGAGCCTCTTCTCCAAACCAGGGCCCTGATGGGAAGGTAAACAGCAGGCTGCCTGTGTGGCCCCTCAGTAAACCTGTCCGCGTGTCAGACGGGGCGCTGCCACTTGCCTCGCACGTAAACCAGCCAGTAAACCAGCCAGTAAACCAGCCCTTTACCTTCACCATGGAGACAATAACCCGTACCCACAGATGGTTTTTCACTCGTGAGGTGAGCGACTTGACAAAAACAGAATGTCCCCATCTTCCCCCGCTAAAAGGCCTTCACGTTTGTTGAACCCCGAATGTGGTGGTCTTAACAGGTTTCAACTTCATCTTTAAGTGAACGGGCTGGGGTGTAGGGTTGCTAGCTGTGGGGGCTAAGGTCAAGTACTGTCTTTACATGGATCTTCAGTGAGGCTTGTAGAAACGTGGTGTTGTCTTGTGTTTCATGGAAGCCGACCGCGCACCAGGTTTAAAGAGGAGGGAAACGAGAGACCTGAGTCGCCATCCAGAACACACGTGTCAAGGTGGATGCTGTGGCCATGCAGACAGACGTCTGCATGGCCACAGCATCCACCTTGACACGTCTGCATGGCCACAGCATGCACCTTGACACGTCCGCATGGCCACAGCATGCACCTTGCCACTTGGCTTTACTTGAAAACTAATTTGATAAAGGTTCAGTTATTGCTGACAGATTAGACCAGTGGCAATAATTTCCAAGGACGGACAGGATGAGACATTCAGTACCTTCCAACCACAAACAAACAACAAGCGGCACTATCAGTAGAGTTAAGATAACAGAAGTGCTCAAGTTTAGGAGGACCAGAGGAGGATCCAACACCTCCCAACAGGATGATTCCTCTTCATGCTCTCCTGGAGGGCCTACATACACCACACACACACACACACACACACACACACACACACACACACACACACACACACACACACACACACACACACACACACACACACACACACACACACACACTACACACACACACACACTACACACTACACTACACACACACACACACACACACACACACACACCACACACACTACACACACACACACACACTACACACACACACACAGACACACACACAGACACACAGACACACACACAGACACACACACAACACACACACACTATGTGTGTAGGAGGGTACACTGTACAGAGCACATGGTCTCCATCAGTTCACCAGCAACCACAAACCACCGTGAACTCTGAGGTTTTCACAATAAGTGAGAAACAAATTCCTTCTTGCCTACTCAGAGAAAGAAACATTACCCAGCTGACCATAAACAAGCAATGATATAGTCTCACTGTTAAAATACCTCTTTAATTCCTTAAACAGGCTATATCTTGAAAGCAGATTTGGTGAGTGGTGTTAACTAGATGAGAAGAATGTTTATCCATACTAGTGGTGAATCAGTTCAATACAAAATATTTGACACCTAGATTAATATTGAGGCTTGAGAATAGTTACAATATTATATTCTACACAACCAATTATCATTGTTTACTGTTTGAAAACACAACATAAAAGGTTTAAGCAACTCAAATCTATTGTACACGAAAGAGACGCAAGCATGTGCCAGGCTAGGAGACGTATAGTATGTAACATTTATCACAGGGAACACTGGATTGTACACAGACTAATACAAAAGCTACTGAATCACTCTGAAGGGAAATATTTGATCGGGTAAGTAAGTAAGTAAGTAAGTAAAGTTTATTTGTATAGCACCTCTCGCAGATAAAATCACAAAGTGCTTCACAACAAAATGCAATATAACACTACAAATAAAGAATACAGAACATTTAAATAGAAATAGAAACATGACAGACAGCCATAAAAACCCCTCAACTAACTAAAAGCCTGCTTGAATAGCAAAGTCTTGAGTTGCTTTTTAAAAGCTTCGACAGAAGTTGCACACCGTAGAAAGGGAGGCAAGGCCTGCCACAACCTAGAGTGCCACTGCTCGGAATGATCGTGGGTGTAACAAACTAAAGTTGAGGAGTTACATGTGCCCCCCCCCCCCCCCCCCACACACACACACTCACACCTCCCCCCCTCTCCACCTGCAGGGGTCAGTAGGAGCATGCTGAACTCAGCATCACACAAACTCACACTCAGAGCCACTGGCACGACATCAACCTCTCCCTCTCTCTCTCTTTCCCCATCTCTCTCAGTCTCTCTCTCTTTCTGTCTGTCTCTCTCCTTGTCTGTCCCTTTCTCCTACTCTCTCTCTCTCTCCCTCTCTCTGAACGCTGTCAATAAAAGATTCCAACTTGGCAAGATTGAGAGATTCTACAGATAGAGCGGGCTATTAACACACAAGAGCGCCTCAGTGCACCAGAGCCCTCCCTGCTGCCTGGTGTTCAGTTACTAAGACCATTTTCAGGGGTTTTAGAGTCTTCCTGTGGAAATCAAGATATTCTCTGTGGTAAAATGATTCACGTTGAAGGTCTGACCAAAGCAAATCCTGATCTCCGTGGCCCGCTGTCTGCAACTGCTGAAAAGGACATACTTCAAAGTGCTCATCAGGCAACTCTGCTTACTAACCCCTGCGCTCGCAAATCGCATGCAACAGCACAGGCAACATGCCACCAGCAGATCCATCAGGCAGTACAGCTGCTGGTATCCCACCTAGGTTTGACTGCCATTTTTAGATTTTGTAGCTGCTCATTGAATATGGGAGCTTACTCTTTTAAAGAGAGGGAGACAGTTGGTTCTAAATGAGGTCAGAAACCAGTTTAAGGTGATTGAAAATTTCAAAAACATAGTTTTCAGTTTATGAATTTAACTGGATTTAATCCTTGAATGATTTTCTTACATCCTTCACTACAGTGCAGCACATCATTATACAGCACTTTGCTTCATCGTATCTACAACCTTTGGATGAACTCATCTAGGGATAGGTGCAGCTCGGTGGTTAGAGCATTCGACTGCAGATCAAGAAGTTATAGAGCACTTCTGATCCTTAATCTTCTACTGCACTTTTCTACTTTGCACTGTTTTCTTTGGCTAAAAGCATCCGGTAACTGAACCCAACCCTGAGCAGGTCTGGGTTCAGTTGTTGTGCTTTTGACTGTCTTGTTTCTCTTTGTCTTGCTGTGGATCCTCTTGTGAGTCTGAAATAAAGTTTTGAATTTAATTGAATATTAACACAATGTTGTATCTCATCTGCCCTAGCTATAGCAGCAGGCCTCCCTGCAGTGCCTCCCTGCAGTGCCACCCTGCAGTGCCACCCTGCAGTGCCCCCCTGCACTGCCACCCTGCAGTCCCACCCTGCAGTGCCCCCCTGCACTGCCACCCTGCAGTGCCACCCTGCAGTGCCTCCCTGCAGTGCCTCCCTGCAGTGCCCCCCTGCACTGCCACCCTGCAGTGCCACCCTGCAGTGCCTCCCTGCAGTGCCTCCCTGCAGTGCCTCCCTGCACTGCCACCCTGCAGTGCCACCCTGCAGTGCCTCCCTGCAGTGCCACCCTGCAGTGCCCCCCTGCAGTGCCACCCTGCAGTGCCACCCTGCAGTGCCACCCTGCAGCGCCACCCCTGCAGTGCCTCCCTGCAGTGCCCCCCTGCCTCCCTGCAGTGCCTCCCTGCAGTGCCACCCTGCCTCCCTGCAGTGCCTCCCTGCAGTGCCTCCCTGCCTCCCTGCCTCCCTGCCAGTGCCACCCTGCCTCCCTGCAGTGCCTCCCTGCCTCGCCTCCCTGCAGTGCCTCCCTGCAGTGCCTCCCTGCAGTGCCACCCTGCCTCCCTGCAGTGCCTCCCTGCAGTGCCTCCCTGCAGTGCCACCCTGCCTCCCTGCAGTGCCTCCCTGCAGTGCCTCCCTGCAGTGCCACTGCAGTGCCACTGCAGTGCCTCCCTGCAGTGCCTCCCTGCCTCCCTGCAGTGCCTCCCTGCCTCCCTGCAGTGCCTCCCTGCCTCAGAAGCGCTGTGAGGTGAGCCGTACAGTATCAAGAGACCTTGAAGGCTGCACAGGGTTAATGCGGTCCCTGGGGATGCCTGAACCCCCTTTTACACACACACACACACATAATCCCCCACAGAAACAGCTTTAGTGTCATTTGCACCGCAGCTGTCTTCCCCTGGAAGAATTGGGAAATTGTCCTGTTCAGCTGCAAGAACACATGTTACGGAGGGAGGCAAATGAAAAAACAAGATGGCCCCCCTCACCCCCAAACATCTCACAAAACACTGGATGCAAGATGACCCCCCTCTCACACAACACTCTATTCTGATGCCAGAGGTTTGAGGGAGGGGGTGAGGAAGCATGTCAAAAGGGTTGCGTGCGTTTTCTAAGTCGAGTGACTCAACAGTGATTACCAGCAGGAGTAGGCAGGAGGGCTGGAGGGGTGAGGAGGGCTGGAGGGATGAGGAGAGGGCTGGAGGGGGCTGGAGGGGTGAGGAGAGGGCTGGAGGGGGCTGGAGGGGTGAGGAGGGCTGGAGGGATCAGGAGGGCTGGAGGGGTGAGGAGGGGGCTGGAGGGGTGAGGAGAGGGCTGGAGGGGTGAGGAGGGGCTGGAGGGGTGAGGAGGGGGCTGGAGGGGTGAGGAGGGCTGGAGGGGTGAGGAGGGCTGGAGGGGTGAGGAGGGGGCTGGAGGGGTGAGGAGAGGGCTGGAGGGGTGAGGGGGGCTGGAGGGGTGAGGAGGGCTGGAGGGGTGAGGAGGGCTGGAGGGGTGAGGAGGGGCTGGAGGGGTGAGGAGGGGGCTGGAGGGGTGAGGAGAGGGCTGGAGGGGTGAGGAGGGCTGGAGGGGTGAGGAGGGGGCTGGAGGGGTGAGGAGGGCTGGAGGGGTGAGGAGGGCTGGAGGGGTGAGGAGGGCTGGAGGGGTGAGGAGGGGGCTGGAGGGGTGAGGAGAGGGCTGGAGGGGTGAGGGGGGCTGGAGGGGTGAGGAGGGCTGGAGGGGTGAGGAGAGGGCTGGAGGGGTGAGGAGGGGCTGGAGGGGTGAGGAGGGGCTGGAGGGGTGAGGAGGGCTGGAGGGGTGAGGAGAGTGCCACCTGCTGACAGATGTTCTGATAGATGTTCGCTGTTTAGGTAGTTAGATGGTTAGGTAGTTAGATGGTTAGGTGACTTTGATAATCCCCAGGGGGAATTAAATCATCATGGCAGCAGAATGACAAAACAGGTACATAAATGTTCTTCTATAATATTCAAACACAGTTAAACGTTGAGTCAACAGCACATCGTTTAAAAAGCAAAGGGATCAGAATAAGAAGAGGAGCTTGACCCCTGGTTCCCCTCCGGCTCGTCTGATGGGAGCTGCTCCGGGTGCTCAAAGCAACAGAACCAACATGAGCCGTCACTTTGCCACGGAAACTAAAGGGTTAAACACCGTCATGTCCACAGTGCAGAGATAACTCCCACGTGTTAACACCAAATTAGAAGTGACTGAAGGCATGTTGCATACTCTATGTCGGGATCATTCATTCAATGAGGACAACCAATTATCACAAAATCTATTTCTGAAAATGTTTTGATCCTTGGATATGTTATTGTGTCTGTGACACATTGGAGTACCCATGTAATAACCAGTACCCAGAGAACACCCTCATGCTGTTTACAGCACTACACAAATATCTCATGGTTGAAATCTAATACACATAAAAAATAGTCCACATGCCGAAGAGAAAAGAAGGGTTTTAAATGAAACATTTGATATGGCTGTATATTTTAGAGAAGGGGCACTAGTTCATCCTGAAGATGTGTTAATAGAGGCACACGCTCTGCTGGCTTTACCAGCGATGGCATCTTGCACAAGGTCAAAAATGTACATCCCAACTTAAATAGAAGTAAGTTTAGGTTTACATAAGAGCTGATGTATTTCTGTTGGAGAAATGTAACACGTTCAAAAGCAATGCGGATGTCCCTTCATTTCTATTTAGGTTATTTGATTATGAAGAGTTTATATACATGGATAAACCTGGTGAAAGTGACGGGCATGTTTAGTAAGGTTGATCAGCCTTATTAATGATAGGGAAGGGTATAAATCAGTGGTCAGAACACTTGACTACAGATTAAGAGGTTGCAGGTTCAAATCCCCCTGTACAATAGGCTATGTCGCTTTGGATAAAAGTGTCTGTGAAATGAATATGTTGTTATTCGTTCTGAATCAGCAGCATTTCAATTCACTGACAAAGGTCATGATAAGGTTATGGGCCATCAAACTCCATTCTCTTAACCTTCAAATACCTTTGGAGCTCCCTAACTCTCTCCAAGACCTGAGAGGCACCAGCCGTGTCCAACGTGCTCTCCATCTGAAGGCTACAGTGATTCTCTCCACCGAGTGCAAAGCTAATCGCTGCATTCATCCGCTTGGCACGAGAAGCGAAGAGAAGATACAGGATTCCTCGACACAAAGATCCGTTTTCTGGAACGTCAGGATGTGCGCATGGTTGGAGCTCAGAGGGAGAGGAGTTTCAGCAAAACTGAACGCTGTCGTGCCAAATGTATTAGTCTGAGAGCTTACAGAGACATGTGGCAGGGCCTCCATGTGGCAGGGCCTCCGTGTGGCAGGGCCTCCGTGTGGCAGGGCCTCCGTGTGGCAGGGCCTCCATGTGGCAGGGCCTCCATGTGGCAGGGCCTCCATGTGACAGGGCCTCCATGTGACAGGGCCTCCATGTGGCAGGGCCTCCATGTGACAGGGCCTCCATGTGGCACATGGAGGCCCTGTCACATGGAGGCCCTGGAGGATCACAAAGTAAATAGCTCCAGTGCAGTTGATCCACACTCTCCTTTTGTGAAACTTGTGGTCATTACAGGAGAGTCAAACACCCACATTTTTTTCATCTTTCTCCCACAGAGATGTTTTGAAGTCTCCAGACCAAACACAGAGCCTGACTGCTCTTTCTGACTGTTTCAAATACCAGACAAAGTCTGCAGCCCTTGTTGATGTCTACGACCTCTTTGTTGTCAGAAGGTGATAATGTTGCAGAACGAGAGCAGGGAGGTTCCCTGGGCGAGGTGCGTAACGCCAGGCATTCTTGGCATGACCGTTGTCTCAAAGGGCATTAGTGGGCACATTTACAGGCATGCCATAGGCCTGCATCCAGGTCGGCACCATCCTCAGGACACTTCTGACACGCTTGAAGCCTTATTTCAACACCCGTTGGATAGAGGTATCCAACCTTTGAGAAGGGAAAGGTTGAGCAAAGCCTCTAGAGAGCTGGATGTGCTGTGGTGAGTGTCCACACGCTCCCTCTAGTGGCTGCAGGGTTGCTCTGGAGGGAGAGGGGAAAGTCGCCTGGATACCACTCTGTGTGGTTGCTGATCCAAGATCTTGTCTGGTCTGGCTGGTTGCTAGGCAGAGATACAGGCTCCCTACACACAAAGTCAAGTCTGCTTTTTATTTGCCTTAATATAACAGTTTCTAGTTTAGTTTTGTGGAGTTCTAGCTCATTTGTGTTTAGCCATCAGTTGAGTGTTTCACTAGAAATCTTTCTAACTTGTTAACTCCTTAACATGTCGTCCTCCTGTTGCAGTCTAGAGACCAGCGGTTGAGTGGAAATTTCCGGAGGCCCCTTCAGTGTTGTGCTGGACATGATCTGGGGAGTATCCCTCAGCCTGGGCCATCTTACCCCAGCCTGACTCGAACAGAGAAAGGTCACCTCGCCCCGCTCGCTGGCCTGGCCCTCTGTGACGCTCACCACCAAAATAGTGTCATAAAGTCATCCATCACATAAATAGGTCAGGGGTGGGACAGGAGAGAGCGCCGGCAGCCACAGTCAGACGAGGCACTGCAGGCTCAGGACTGGGCAGTTTGCTTTCAAATGTAGGTGGGCTGAGGATGCGGACGTTAAATATACTTTTCTTAATAAAAAGTGAGTGTGTGTGTGTGTGTGTGTGTGGGGGGGGGGGGGGGGGGATACATGTGCTGTGTGGAGGGGGGGGGGGGGGCATGTACTACCATGTATGATGAAAGCTACGCCCCTGGTTCAGACCTCCATGAGTGGAACTTGAGGAGCACGGCAAACAAACCTGTTTCATCTGTCTTCTCCGTCACGTTGCTGTGTGCTGGAAAACCTGCCAGATCACACAAGCGTTCTGACGCTGTTGGAATGTACAGGCTCATCTGAAATAAGAAGGATGTTTAATATTAATCGGAGAAGACGTCTTCTGACACCAGTAGCCGTGTTGATGTCCGTGTCCCTTGTGAGCCTGCTGAGGTATGGCCTGTCGAAACCCCCTCCTCCACCCTCCTCCACCCTCCAGCTGCTTCTGCTCAGCACCGCTGGGAGAATCTCAAGTCCTCGAGCGCTCTAATCTGGTTTTAGTCTCAGACATGGAGAACGGGACCTGTGCTTTTCTTAGAGCTTAACAGCCTCCTCTCCTCCTCTCCCAGGTTTCTGCGTCGCACCTCCACACGTCCCTCAAAAGCCAGGCACACAAAGACCCACCAGGCCTCGCTCAGACACTGATCTCAGGGCCTCGGACAAATGAAAACAAAACAAATCTCCCTGTTCTCCCAGTCGTACTTCCTTCATAAGGAATAACAAACCAATTAGTGCTGATGATCAAGCATAAATATCAAACAATTGCTGGCCCCAGATGGGGAGGATTATGGGACTTAAAGTCATTAACATCACATCCTCTCCTTAAGCTTTTCAATTAGCCTTCCTGCTTTATTGTAATACCAGCCCATCCAGGGATCACTTTCCCACATTAAACTCACAGTTTTGTCGCTGGTGTTATTAGTACTTTTTGCTTCAGCGAGCTGCCAAACCGAACGCCCTGCCTGTGAGGCGGTAACAGCCTGAGCATGATTAATCTGATTCAGCTGGTTAAGTCACAAATCAGTGGTAACTAGAGGGCCTGATATCTTGAGAACAGGCGGAACCAGGATCTTCCTAGGTGGTGCGAAGGCTCTCTGTGATGCCCACTGCCTTTGATCCGGGAGACAGTGTGTGTTTCACCCACCGCGATGCCTGTCAGAACTCAGCTGGTCTCATAACAGGCCGCAACCTGAGCCTGGCTGGATTAGGCTCCCCTCGCTGCAGTTTTGATATCGATTAGATTTGAGGTCATATGATCCGTGCTGGGAGGGGGCTGCTGTGAACATCTGCACAGAGTAATGAGAGGAACTCACACTCTTCAGACACCGAACCAGTACCCCCACACCCTCCACCCCCACACACACCCTGCCAATACCCCCACCCTCCACCCCTCCCCCCACACCCCTTCCACCCCCACACACACCCTGCCAATACCCACACCCTCCACCCCCCACCCCTACACCCCTCCCCCCCACACCCCCACACCCCTCCCCCCAACACCCCTCCACCCACACACCCCCACACCCCTTCCACCCCCACACACACCCTGCCAATACCCCCACCCCCACACCCCTCCACCCACACACCCCTCAGCCCCACACCCCTCCACCTCCACACCCCTCCGCCTCCACACACCACCCTGGTGAGAAGACTAAATGTAAGTTAGCTGATTCTTCCATTCTTCCAATCGACAAGGCACTCTTTGTTTCAACAAAAGTGATTCAAATGTTCAATATTATTTATATACCTACAGTATACACCTAGAAATCCCCTCAGTGTGTTAATATGAGGGGGGAGGGGCAGAGAGGGAGGGACTGTGTCCATGTGCCACTCGTTGACGCTGACGTGGTAAATGTCCCCCAGCTGGAGACTAATGAGATGCTGAGAGGCCAGCATGCTTCCAGTCAGAGAGCCCTCACACAGCCAGGCTCCCCAGTCAGAGAGCCCTCACACAGCCAGGCTCCCCAGTCAGAGAGCCCTCACACAGCCAGGCTCCCCAGTCAGAGAGCCCTCACACAGCCAGGCTCCCCAGTCAGAGAGCCCTCACACAGCCAGGCTCCCCAGTCAGAGAGCCCTCACACAGCCAGGCTCCCCAGTCAGAGAGCCCTCACACAGCCAGGCTCCCCAGTCAGAGAGCCCTCACACAGCCAGGCTCCCCAGTCAGAGAGCCCTCACACAGCCAGGCTCCCCAGTCAGAGAGCCCTCACACAGCCAGGCTCCCCAGTCAGAGAGCCCTCACACAGCCAGGCTCCCCAGTCAGAGAGCCCTCACACAGCCAGGCTCCCCAGTCAGAGAGCCCTCACACAGCCAGGCTCCCCACTCAGAGAGCCCTCACACAGCCAGGCTCCCCAGTCAGAGAGCCCTCACACAGCCAGGCTCCCCAGTCACAGAGTCTTTTTCAATATTTCTACTGACTATGTTTATTGTTATGCACCAACCTACCAAAGCAAATTCCTTGTACGTGTAAACTTACTTTGCAATAAACCAGATTCTGATTCTAAAGGCTCAGTTGAAGCTTGCTTGCAGGTAGATGCATCCTTCAAAACACAGCACCTATATCTGCAACCCAGGGCACTGGAATAGTTGCTGTGTTCTGTGAGGACCCTGTGAGAGTGGAGGCCAGGCTGCAGGACCCTGTGAGAGTGGAGGCCAGGCTGCAGGTCCCTGTGAGAGTGGAGGCCAGGCTGCAGGTCCCTGTGAGAGTGGAGGCCAGGCTGCAGGGTGTCTCCTGTGAGAGTGGAGGCCAGGCTGCAGGGTGTCTCCTGTGAGAGTGGAGGCCAGGCTGCAGGTCCCTGTGAGAGTGGAGGCCAGGCTGCAGGACCCTGTGAGAGTGGAGGCCAGGCTGCAGGTCCCTGTGAGAGTGGAGGCCAGGCTGCAGGACCCTGTGAGAGTGGAGGCCAGGCTGCAGGGTGTCTCCTGTGAGAGTGGAGGCCAGGCTGCAGGGTGTCTCCTGTGAGAGTGGAGGCCAGGCTGCAGGTCCCTGTGAGAGTGGAGGCCAGGCTGCAGGGTGTCTCCTGTGAGAGTGGAGGCCAGGCTGCAGGTCCCTGTGAGAGTGGAGGCCAGGCTGCAGGGTGTCTCCTGTGAGAGTGGAGGCCAGGCTGCAGGGTGTCTCCTGTGAGAGTGGAGGCCAGGCTGCAGGTCCCTGTGAGAGTGGAGGCCAGGCTGCAGGGTGTCTCCTGTGAGAGTGGAGGCCAGGCTGCAGGTCCCTGTGAGAGTGGAGGCCAGGCTGCAGGTCCCTGTGAGAGTGGAGGCCAGGCTGCAGGTCCCTGTGAGAGTGGAGGCCAGGCTGCAGGACCCTGTGAGAGTGGAGGCCAGGCTGCAGGTCCCTGTGAGAGTGGAGGCCAGGCTGCAGGGTGTCTCCTGTGAGAGTGGAGGCCAGGCTGCAGGTCCCTGTGAGAGTGGAGGCCAGGCTGCAGGACCCTGTGAGAGTGGAGGCCAGGCTGCAGGTCCCTGTGAGAGTGGAGGCCAGGCTGCAGGACCCTGTGAGAGTGGAGGCCAGGCTGCAGGTCCCTGTGAGAGTGGAGGCCAGGCTGCAGGTCCCTGTGAGAGTGGAGGCCAGGCTGCAGGGTGTCTCCTGTGAGAGTGGAGGCCAGGCTGCAGGTCCCTGTGAGAGTGGAGGCCAGGCTGCAGGGGTCTGTGAGAGTGGAGGCCAGGCTGCAGGGTGTCTCCTGTGAGAGTGGAGGCCAGGCTGCAGGACCCTGTGAGAGTGGAGGCCAGGCTGCAGGTCCCTGTGAGAGTGGAGGCCAGGCTGCAGGTCCCTGTGAGAGTGGAGGCCAGGCTGCAGGACCCTGTGAGAGTGGAGGCCAGGCTGCAGGTCCCTGTGAGAGTGGAGGCCAGGCTGCAGGACCCTGTGAGAGTGGAGGCCAGGCTGCAGGTCCCTGTGAGAGTGGAGGCCAGGCTGCAGGACCCTGTGAGAGTGGAGGCCAGGCTGCAGGACCCTGTGAGAGTGGAGGCCAGGCTGCAGGGGTCTCCTGTGAGAGTGGAGGCCAGGCTGCAGGGTGTCTCCTGTGAGAGTGGAGGCCAGGCTGCAGGTCCCTGTGAGAGTGGAGGCCAGGCTGCAGGGTGTCTCCTGTGAGAGTGGAGGCCAGGCTGCAGGGGTCTGCTGGCCTGCCAGGCAGGGCGAGGGTCCTCTCTGTGGGGCGGTAAGGTGAGCCCTCTCGACCCTGACCACGGCAGCTGGCTCTGCTGTGAGTCGTTAACATTCACTCTGTCAAGATAGAGCAGCAACTGCTCTGCGTGAGAGGTCCAAACATCAACACCGGCCACAGCTACGCAAACCCACACACACGTAATGATGGCTGCTGCCGTTTGGAGAAGGAAATGGTGCCCCAAAAAACGGTGATACAAGGAAACGTTGAATTAAACAGACGTTGTTCAGCGAGGAGAAAGGAAAATACAAAGGTTAAACATTTGAAACGTTGTCCATGACACACGAACAACGTTGGGCGTACAGGATGTGTACCGTACCACACGGGCCCTTTCTAACCAAGCCTGGAACTTTCCAATTATTCATAATGTTGAAGTTTTCAAACTTCAAACTGTTGTTTGTTGCTGGGATGAGGGCTGACTCAGGATGAGCTGGGATCTCCTGTCAGTCTGGGATCCTGTTCATTCATTAAGGACGTCCCTTGGTCCCACCCGCCACTCGCAGGCGCTATGCAAACAACTCCACAGCCGGATCACATTTCAAAGTCAAGTCCTCCACACCAGCTGTAGACCAGGGCACATTTTACACAATCTAAAACTGAGGGCTTTGGACAGTAAGCTGCCACCACACCAGCACAGTGCACAGCAGTGAGGACAAGAGAGAGAGAGAGACACAGAGAGAGAGAGAGAGAGAGACAGAGAGAGAAAGAGAGAGACACAGAGAGAGCGAAAGAGAGAGAGAGAGAGAGAGACCGAGACAGAGAGAGAGAGACAGAGAGAGAGAGAGAGAGACAGAGAGAGAAAGAGAGAGACACAGAGAGAGCGAAAGAGAGAGAGAGACAGATCGAGACAGAGAGAGAAAGAGAGAGACACAGAGAGAGAGAGAGAGACAGAGAGACAGAGAGAGAAAGAGAGAGACACAGAGAGAGCGAAAGAGAGAGAGAGACAGATCGAGACAGAGAGAGAAAGAGAGAGACACAGAGAAAGAGAGGGAGGAGGAGAGAAGAAAGACAAAGCCAGAGTAACTACCATGTTTGATAAGCACCAGATGTCGTACTGGACACGGCCCTGCTGTCAGAGGCAGACTGCTTGTGAAGTGCCACTGATGTCACTTATCTCCAAATGAACTTCAGTTTTCCAATATGCCAATCACAGGACTGTAAACAAGAACTTTACACATGAACTGTGCTGGTTAGTTTTGAACAGTTTCACCATGGTGTTGTGACTCTGTTTTATGGTGTTCTTCCTTGGTAACCTAAGATCCCTTCCTCTCCCGCCCCCCTGCCCCCCCGCCTCCCCCTCCCCCATTCATCCCTGGTGAACACAACCCAGAACAGTTCAGACTTTACATTCTTGACCAATCCTTTAATCTCAGCAGCCAAAACTTTCTCATCCTCAGATCAAAACAGCCCTGTTGACCCAAATCCACATCCATGTTCAAGTATTCCAGTGTTTACCGAAAACGTGGTTGATAATTGGATGGTTGCTCCGAATGACGAGGGGATGTTGAAAGGGAATCGAAACAAACCAGCCTGGCTCTGTGCTGTGGGTATCTCTCTCTTTCTGTTACTTTTGCTGCTGACCTTGACAAGTACGGCTTCATTAGCAGGAGACAGACATCCAAAATGGCTGACCTGAAGACTCTGGGACGTTGCTTGAAGCAGAACTCACGGTCATCTGTGAACACCAGAGACACAATCTACAAAAATTAACCACAATCTTCTGTGATTAAAGATGAAACGAAAACTAAATGTTTCAATGAAGTACATTTCTGTCAGCAATTAACTATGAACCCCTCTCCTATTCTGTAATTAGCATCTGAATGCTAGCAACACACCTTGACACCAGACAGAAACGACTTCGCTCAATAACTATCTCCAGCTTCATGACTGGCTGAGACCGCTTTCTTTTACACCCGTTAAGTGACTGACTGTCACTTCAAAGAAGGCTGTGGTGTCAATGAAGACACGTTAAAAGTGTTCAGAAGCTTTCGAGAGGTGAGCCACAGAGAATCTGTGATCGTCCCTCCCCCCTCTTTAGTAGACTGTGATCAGACAGAAATGAGGAGGTGATGAGGAGGTGATGAAGGAAGCTCCCTTGGGCAGCAGTTCCCCTAAAACCTTCCCTCACTCATCGCTGGATTCCACCTGCATTTTGATGATTCCAGCTCCAATATTTATAAATCGATTCCAGCTTGATGTACTATTTTGATCATATGAAAAGTAAGATTTAATGATCCTCATTTACAATAACTGTCATCCCTAAAATTCTTCCGTGGTTCGAGTCAAGGAACAGTCTGTATTTAGCAGGCAGAATGCAGAGTAACTTCATCAACCAGGCACAGGGAACAACAATATCTTAACTACAGAGAAACAGGTAGAGGCTACAGTTGGGTCTTTGGACAACTTCTCAGGATGTTGTGTAAGATCAGACACTGTCACGGCCATCTTGTCTGACACCAAGAGTGATCCTGGCATTGAGGCATTCTGCACAGCAGCCACTACAAGAGTTTAGGAGGAGTTTGGGAAATAAAACAAGACATTGATCAAAAAAAGTGTCTCTTGCGATTAAGAGTTAGATAATCGAAAGAGTTAAGTGTCGAAAGAAAAAAAAAAGACCAAATGTGAACAGGGAATGGCCGGCTGTCTGAAGACGAACAGATCCTCAAAGCGGAGAAGCGTTAAAGTGAAAGCAATAAAGCAGGACGGCAGGATTTACAGATGCACGGGGGATGACGTGATCAGAGAGCACACGCTCCTTCTCTGATCCATCACCGTGAACCGCAGGGCTGAACCCTCACTGAAATAAAACAGATTTGAATCAATTAAAGCATACACTTCGTCTGCATGAGTGATCGCATTTCCCGTTCAACGCACCTGCCTTCAGGAAGATCACAGCATCGTGCTGCTGACGCCTGACTCACAACGGCCCACAGTTGGCTCTCTGGACTATGACTGGCTTCTCTTATCCAGCCCTCAACACACACACACACACACACACGGATCGGCTACACTACCTCTTAACACACACACACGCATGTGGATCGTCTTACACACCGGCGTGTGTGCCAACAGCTAACACGCTCCTCCACGCACACCCTCGCAAACTTTAGCATTTTATTTTCGTGCCCGTCACAATTTCACACATGTTTCCCTGCGCGGCGGGCTAATCCCGGGCTGGTGAGTGTTCGGGGGGGAGGGGGAGCCTGGCGGACACATGCCCGGGGAGTCACCACCCCAGCCTGGGCGGAGAGGTGAGGAGCAGGCGGTGAGGAGCAGGCGGTGAGGAGCAGGCGGTGCAGCGCGGCTCAGAGGCCCTCGACTTCATCTGGGGTTTAGATGATACATCCAGGAAGGTGATGTGATGGCGACCATCCTTGCCAAGTAGAAAAGATGTACTAGTGGGCTGTGGTGTACATGACCGGTGTGATGGTGTAGATACTCTGGTCGTGACCTTTCAGTTGTTCTCAAATGTTGACTCACGGTCCTTGTGAAGAGTTAGTTTAGTATTAACAGGAAAGGCTCGGGAACAGGTGGTGGTTTTACAAATCTGAAAACAACGTTTTGCTTTGTTTATCTTAACCTGAGGTGCCTATATTGACTGCTATAAAAAAATAATATTATATCTTACATTAGATCTAGCTTATACTATCTAATATTATAGTGTTTTTACTATTAATTCTAATTTTACCTCTTTTATAGGACTTGTCAGACTAGGGTCCTACTGTGACCTTTCATCTCCTCCAGTCCCACTGAGACATGCTTTGCTGGTGGAGTCATAGCACGGTGAAGCTGATGAGCTCACCCCATGTCCACGCTGAGGAGCCGGACCTTCCAACAGGGACATTCTTTCCAGTTTAGTCGTGATGTGATAATTAGTCCAGCCGAAGCAAAGTTGGATTTCTTTTGAACCAATCGGTCATACTCTAAATGAGACCTTGTTCTTCACATTTCTGGCTTTCACTCTCTCTTTCCCCCCCCCCCTCTCTCTCTCCCTTCTTCTCTCTCCCCCATCTCTCTCTCTCTCTCTTCTTCTTCGCTCCCCCCCCCCCCTCTCTCTCTCTCTTCTTAGTGCTCAGGTTAACACCACCCACACATCACCCGACTCTGTAACTAAAGTCCAACTAATAGATGACTAGCGTTTCCATTGCCTCTTACAGTAATGAAACCATTGACATGGTTAAACTCTGGACTGTGCTATATTCACGTTTATTTCTGGTTACCTTCTACTATGAGAGATGGATCATCATTGGCCAAAAGGAAAGAACCCGAAAACCAGAAGATATATTCCCATATGTGTCACAGTTACACTAAACCAAAACAGTTGTCAAGTGAAAAGTATTGTCTTGAGACTAGACAATCCCACACAGCATGAATCCTTGTTCCTGGTGCAGTGTGTAGAATCTGCAGTGTGTAGAATCTGCAGTGTGTAGAATCTGCAGTGTGTAGAATCTGCAGTGTGTAGAATCTGCAGTGTGTAGAATCTGCAGTGGGTAGAATCTGCAGTGTGTAGAATCTGCAGTGTGTAGAATCTGCAGTGTGTAGAATCTGCAGTGTGTAGAATCTGCAGTGTGTAGAATCTGCAGTGTGTAGAATCTGCAGTGTGTAGAATCTGCAGTGTGTAGAATCTGCAGTGTGTAGAATCTGCAGTGTGTAGAATCCTCACATGTTAGAAGAGGTGGTGAGTCACAGCGGGGGACTGAACCAGCAGCATGTCTCTGAGACGGTGAGCTCATGATGTAAGCCCAGACCCAGTCACCCCCTGCATGAGCTGGCAGCAGGGTCTGACTCACCATGCCCTGGATGTCTGGTCAGGAGCGAGCTCTGGAGGTCAGGGGTCACGGGGGACTGGCAGGTTGTAAACACCAGTGGTGGGCCGACAGAGAGGGGGGGAGAGAGGGGGGGGGAGAGAGAGGGAGAGAGAGAGGGGGGGGAAGAGGGGGAGAGGGAGGGGGGGGGGAGAGGGGGGGGAGAGGGGGAGAGAGAGGGGGGGGGAGAGAGAGGGGGAGAGAGAGGGGGGGGGGAGGGGGGAGAGAGAGGGGGGGGGGAGAGGGGGAGAGGGACCCCGGTCAGGTAGATACTGGATTTGGACGAGAGGTTATTTACGAATGGCAGCCGCTGCCTGGGTCTGTGTCGAGGCTGCCTGGGTCTGTGTCGAGGCTGCCTGGGTCTGTGGAGGCTGCCTGGTCTGTGCGAGGCTGCCTGGGTCTGTGTCGAGGCTGCCTGGGTCTGTGTCGAGGCTGCCTGGGTCTGTGTCGAGGCTGCCTGGGTCTGTGTCGAGGCTGCCTGGGTCTGTGTCGAGGCTGCCTGGGTCTGTGTCGAGGCTGCCTGGGTCTGTGTCGAGGCTGCCTGGGTCTGTGTCGAGGCTGCCTGGGTCTGTGTCGAGGCTGCCTGGGTCTGTGTCGAGGCTGCCTGGGTCTGTGTCGAGGCTGCCTGGGTCTGTGTCGAGGCTGCCTGGGTCTGTGTCGAGGCTGCCTGGGTCTGTGTCGAGGCTGCCTGGGTCTGTGTCGAGGCTGCCTGGGTCTGTGTCGAGGCTGCCTGGGTCTGTGTCGAGGCTGCCTGGGTCTGTGTCGAGGCTGCCTGGGTCTGTGTCGAGGCTGCCTGGGTCTGTGTCGAGGCTGCCTGGGTCTGTGTCGAGGCTGCCTGGGTCTGTGTCGAGGCTGCCTGGGTCTGTGTCGAGGCTGCCTGGGTCTGTGTCGAGGCTGCCTGGGTCTGTGTCGAGGCTGCCTGGGTCTGTGTCGAGGCTGCCTGGGTCTGTGTCGAGGCTGCCTGGGTCTGTGTCGAGGCTGCCTGGGTCTGTGTCGAGGCTGCCTGGGTCTGTGTCGAGGCTGCCTGGGTCTGTGTCGAGGGGGACACAGGGGTGTTAGGCGCCCCCAGGGGGATAGGAAGTTAGTCGTGGGGTCAAAGGTGGAGGGGGACTCGGGGCTAACAGGTGGGGCAAGAGCCTCACACTGGTCACACCTGCCACGCCTGTCAATCACCAGCCTGGCACAGCTACAGTGGGCTCGCATTTGGATATGTGTGTGTGTGTGTGTCAGTGTGTCAGTGTGTGTGTGTCAGTGTGTGTGTGTCTGTGTGTCAGTGTGTGTGTGTCAGTGTGTGGTTGTTTGAGGTGTGTGTGTGTGTCAGTGTGTGTGTGTGTTAGGGGGCTACGTAGTTATGACTTACAGCACATAGTTCTAATCACATGCTTTCAATCTATTCTATATGGGGTTCATGCTAGTTACGAATAACTTTTCAAACTCTCTTGGAAATCTAAGGAAATATTATTTAAAGAAAGACAAAGTGCTATTTCATACAAAACAACTCATTCAAACATAAAATGCGTTCAACACTGTCCAAGGCAGATTCCCAAGTCACTACAGACTTGAACCACTTCTGAGAGACACAACAAGCAGCCTGGCCTGGTCCTCCAACATGTCCAGTGGAGCGGCCGCTGTCCCTCCTGCTGAAACAAGCCACTTCCAAGCTTCCCTTTAGACAAAACCCCAGAAATCCATCCGGTTGTGATGTGGTGCTCACAGGAGACGTGTGCTCTGTGTGCCGGGAGCAGGTCCACTTATGTAGCCTCTCTCATGGGTCAGCTGTGTGGGACTGTGTGTGTGTGACAGTGTGTGTGGTGTGTGACAGTGTGTGTGTGTGACAGTGTGTGTGCACAGCAGGTGCTGATTAGACCAGTCCTGTCCTGACAGGACATTCTGACACGTCTGATGCTTCCACGATCCCTCTCTGGACACGCAGACACCGTGGCCTGGGTGAGTCAGCCCTTCCTGCAGCCTGGGACCTCAGGGGGCCTCAGGGGGACCCTGGGGGCCTCAGGGGGAACCCCTGGGGACCTCAGGGGGCCTCAGGGGACCTGGGCCCCTGGGGGGTCTGGCTTCAGTTCAGCTCCCACTGGAGGGACCTGACAAGGTCTTCCTGAGACACTCACCAACACCCGCCCACCAAACAAACGTTGAGCATCCAGACTGTTCACCACAGCAGATCACAGGACATTGTTCAACCCAGGGGCAGCAGTCCAGCTCGGGGGGGCCTCCTGCTGCAGAGTGTTCCTGTGGTCCAGCATGGCTGGGGCGACTGCTTCGCCCACAGCCGCCTCTAGAGGGCGCTGTCTGTGCTGTGTAACAGTGGCTCCAGTCTGTGTGTGTGTGTGTTGTGAAGGCCATGAGGGGCTCTGGGATTCTCTGGTTGCAGGCCGACAGACTGGCTGGCACCCCAAAAGTAGCTTCTTCATCCTGGCCACAGCTGTTGTCTCCGTGACGACACGAGCGGCCAATGAGAAACGGGCCGGAGATAGGGATGGGGGTTGTGTGTGTGTGTGTGTGTGGGTGGGTGGGTGTGGGGGGGGGGGTTGTGTGTGTGTGTGTGTGTGTGGGTGGGTGGGTGTGGGGGGGGGGGGGTTGTGTGTGTGTGTGTGGGTGGGTGGGTGTGGGGGGGGGGGGGTTGTGTGTGTGTGAGAGTGTGTGGGCGGGTGTGTGTGTGTTTCTATATATGTGTGAGTGTGTGAGTGTGTGCGTGTGTGCGGGTGTGTGTTTGTGTGTGTGTTCTCTATGATTGAGAGGCGCTGTGTAACTAGGAGAGCAGTTGGCTTCTGACAGTAAACACAGTCCTGCAGGCCTGAAGGCAGCCAGCTCTGATACCAACACTTCCAGCACCAAACACCACACAGCTCTGTCTCCACCATCCACCACTGTTCACTGCCAGACTTCAACTATTTCAATCATATAGCGTAAATAACAACAACCTCTATATCATTTTTATGTCCATTTGACCAGTTTAGCGCAACGGCTAAACTTCAGACACATTTTCAAGTAAAAAAAACTAAACAAAGTGAATGAAATGCTGTCTTTAGTATTCACTACAAGCAGTGTTCAGTTTGTCTCCACTAATGAGATGGAACTTCTAGAAACAAGCAACAGGAAACCATCCAGTCCGTTTCCAGTCCTGCCCCTCTGCGCCCAGGGAGGAACGTGAGGCCAGGTGGATTCATGGCAGCTTGAGGTCGACTTCAGTCCTGTAGTATGAACGTCAGACCGCCCCAAACCCCAATGATCAAAACCCTAACCCCCACACTAACCCTCACCCCAACCACCAAAACCCAAATCCCACACTAACCCTCACCCAACCACCAATACCCTAACCCCCACACTAACCCTCACCCCAACCACCAATACCCTAACCCCCACACTAACCCTCACCCCAACCACCAATACCCTAACCCCCCCTCTCCTCTCCCCCACCTCCCTGCTCCCCCCCCCCCCCCCCACCTCCCTGCTCCCCCCACCTCCCTGCTCCCCCCCCCTACCTCCCTGCTTCCACCCACCTTCCTGCTCCCCCCCCACCTCCCTGGCCCCCCCCCCCCCACCTACCTCCCTGCTTCCCCACCTCCCTGCCCCCCCCCACATCACTGCTCCCCCACCTCCCTACTCCCCCTCCCTGCCCCCCCCCCACCTCCCTGCCCCCCCCCCACCTCCCTGCCCCCCCCCCACCTCCCTGCTGCATAGCTGAGGCTTGAGGAGCAGGGTTGCGGGTTGAGGAGCACTCTCTCCTGGGCCTGATTCCCGTGACTCCTCGGGCAGCTGGAGCAGGCCTGCTGCCACTAAAACCTCATAAATCTCTTCACCAGCAGGCACGGCTGCAGGAGCTGCACTGTTGTACTTAACACAACAATGCTGGACTGTTTACTACACGCTACCTCAGGAGACCGTGTCATGAACCCCCTCCTTTCAGAACAAGAACATAGATTTAATAAACCTCTACTGATGGGATGTTGTAGCTTGAAACGATCCAGTTTCTGAGCCTCAACTAGCTGTGTTAGAACGTTTTGGGTTTAGGTTCAGGCGTGTTTGGCTGTCTGCTACAATCACACATTCAGGAAAGAGCCACATGAACAGTAACCTTCCCTGGGTGACTTGCGTCTCTCCATCTGGTGGCCGGCCCAGTGTGGGAACCCTTCCTGGGGAAGGCCTCTCAGGAGAAGCTGTGGCTGTGAAGCCTACCTAACTGCCTCCAGGGGTGGCACTGACAGGTCATCGATGCAGGGTGGCAAAGTGACTGACCATGTGACATCAGTGAGAGAGAGCGTGACTTCTGTCCCCCTGTCACCTTGTCAGGAAGTGACCCGACACCTTCCTCCATGCAGATGGACAGGAGCCTCTTTGTTAGGACAGTTCTCCCGGACTTAACCCCTGTAACCCTGGATGGTAAAACGCTGGTCCGGGCTGTAGTGTGGGAAGGGCAGCCGTTGATCTGTTTTCAAGATCCTCACATCTCCAGATCTTAATCATCTTAATCTTCTCTCCTTCCCTCTTTCTCGACCCCCCAATCTCCATCTCTCTCTCTCTCTCTCTCTTTCCCACCCAAGTCTCTCTCCATATTTCTTCCCCCCCCCCCCCACTCTACCCTCCCCCTCTCTCTCTTCCTCCATCTTTCTCTCTCCCTCTCCTGCTGCTGTGGGCCGTTTGATGATAAGTGCAATTAGGTTCCTGTCAGCACAGCCAGGCCTCCGCCTGAACCCTGGTCTGGCAGGCCTGTGAAAGAGCCTGTCAGTGTGGAGGGATGTGGGGAGGGGAGGGGAGGTGAGGGGCCTAAGACCCGCATGGCTGCTTGGACCTGCGCTCTCCACCAGCGCTCGCCTCCATCTGGATCTCCTCCACCCTCCCTGCCTCCTCAGCCTCCATTATGGGAGCCAAACACAGAAACCCAACCCCACCAGGCCCGGAAGAGAGGAGCAGGACAAGGTCAAGGCCACAGTCCAAACAGACGAGGCTGCAGACGATGGAGGATAAGGAGGTGGTGAGGGGAGAGGAGGGCAGGAGGGCAGAGAGAGGCTCGGGGGGAGCAGAGGCCGGGGGAGTCAAGGTGAGGCTGTGTGAGGACGTATGGGAGCACGGGGGGGGGGGGGGGGATTTAGAGGCCGTAGAGACAACTCAAACAGACACAAAACCTCTCTGAAAAGCATCCTTCTGAAAGATGAAAAATCAGGGCAGTTCACACAGTTGAAAGACAAAGACCATCATCTTCAACCCCCCCCCCCCAAAAAAACAAACTAAAAACCTCTTAGGTTAACTGTGCTTTGCTCAAACAGTAGCATTGGGCTACACTGAGAGATATTTCCCTGTGTTTGACAAGACCGTAAAATCAAGTTGGAGGTATTTTACTGTAGCAGCTGAACAACCAGGGGCCTCCAACACAGAATGTTTCTCTTCACTGGTCACCTTCAACTGTTCTCTCATAAATTCACAAGTCCACCTGGCCTTTCACCAAGGCAGGCCAGCGACCGCTCACCAGCACCTTTCTAACCCTCTCAGGGATAGGATTACAACGCAGCTTCCATTGTGTCGCAGTCAGAAATATGAACAATGTCCAGTAGCTTTCATGTGATGGCAGTAACTGTCTGGTGTTCAGCAGTGAGGTGCATGTGTAAGGACACAAGCTAGAATGAGGAGGAGAAATCACACTTCCAGTCCGTGGACTTGATTAATCCTAATGAATAAGTGCCATTGTTGTATTCGATTCATGCTTTTTCCTACTTGGATGACTGGTTAGACCCTTCACATCAGTGAGACTAAAGTCCAGGCATCTCTGGCACTGACCTTCTCCTTTCAACCAAAGTGATGTCACTGACTGATGCCCACAGAGGGGGAGATATTGGGATATACATCTTCATGATGAAACAAAACCTTTTAGCCTAGAATTTGTGAAAAAACGGTAGAATGTCACAAGAGCTTAAGGCTCACATGTGAATAAAATGTTTAGACTTTGCTTGTCAAAACAGCTCTTACTACCATCCAGACCTCCTTCCATAGCTGTGGCATTTTAACAAGTGTAGAGTCATACGGTCGAGTGCAGAAATGTCTTATAACATAACCCAAACATTTTTTAAATACGGAGAATGTTAGGAAAAGGGTTCCCCGCTGGAAACACTCGCTGTTCAAGTGCAAGTCCACTGACATTGACAAGAACAACAGCTTCCCCCATCTCTTCATTTTTTCCCTCCTTTACGGTACAATTACACACATCCCCCTGCCCCCTCCCCATCTTCTACTTCCTGGTCAGAAAGTCATTTGTCAGTATTAACTGGGATCTGGAAGTGAGCCCCAGCAGGCAGCAAGGTTAGGATCCAGCAGTTGAGTCAACAGAGGATGTTGTCCTCATGGGGTATCTCTGTCACGCTAAGTCTCCAGCTACTAGCCTTACCTCAAGGTAAACATTGAGTGTCCACAGCCACTCAGGTATCAAACTCCCCCCTCCTTCAATCAAACCCTCTCTTATTTCTGAAAGGTTCTTTTTTGAGAACGTGACATTAGAGCGGTCACGGAGCAGGGCATAAATCCTCCTGCGTTTAGGTGATTCTGATGTTTATAGTGTCTATGAAAGCGGCAGTTGGGGTGTCTTCTGTACAGCAGGGTTTTAATGCAGAGCTGTCTCTTCTCTCTGTTGAGGAACCCTGGCTGACCTTGGACACAGACGCTCTAGATGCAGAGATATTTACCACGGGATTATGAAACTGCAGTGTCGTGGACTATGAAGAACCCTTAAAACGTCCATGATCCCCTCTCTCTCTCTCCCCCCACCTCTCTCCGTCTCACTCCCCCTCTCTCTCCCCCCACCTCTCTCCCCCTCTCTCTCTCCCCCCCCCCTCTCTCTCTCTCTCCCTCACACACAACAACATACTAATATCTGTGTTATGTGCGGATGGCCTCTACCATTGTTATTTTAGCGCATCACTATCAATCATGCCTGTAGATGTGAGGCTTGACCTGGACCAGACACTCAGGGTAAGCTGAAGCCAGGTTAACTCACAGCCCCCCCCCCTCGCTGCCCCCCCCTCGCAGCCCCCCCCTCCTCGCAGCCCCCCTCCTCGCAGCCCCCCACCTCCTCACAGCAACTGGGAACACAGCCATGGGTACAACCATGAACTAACAGAAGCCCTGAGTTGTACTGGTAAATTGAATGTTTGTCCTTCAAAGGCCTGGTGTCTCTAAAGTCTCTTTTTACTAAGATAAAACAGTTGACATGAGATGGCTGGAGAGGTTGTGACCTTCCGGTAGCTGAAGTTCATGTCCATTCCCAGCCTCGGAGATTCAGAGCCGGACTTAATCTGTCTCAAACTGAGCAACCTTCGTTTCTCTTTCCAAAAACCTGACCTTGTAGCGTAGCTAGTTACCAGTTGGACACTTAGTGATTCCATTTCCCAAACAGTTGAGACTCGCTATACCGGTTGATGAAATATTGGATGACGATCGGGTTTCAGGTTGCCTCTCCGTTACGACAACGCCTGTATCCTGTGCCTCACACTTGTACCCCCCCAGCGCCCCCAGCACCCCAGCGCCCCCCAGCACTCCCCAGCTGCCCCCCCAGCGCCCCCCCAGTGCCCTGGGTGTGGGGCTCCTAACCCCCTGCCTGGCTGTCTGGGGGGCTTCATCCCTCCAGAGTGCGTCCCTCGGGCCTCATCCATAACACGTCCACCACATCAGAAGGCAGAACTCGTCTTTGCCACCATCCGGCCAAGTGTTAAAAGAGTGCGTCTTAAAAAAAGCTAGTCTGCGTGTGTGTGAGGGGCCGGCGTTTGTAAACAGGGTTTTCATCGGGAGCATTTTCTCCTCTTCCATCCCGGCCCTGAGGGCTGAAGCTGGCTCGCTCGTTGACAGGTTCGTATCTCGGGGACTGTTTTGTTGTGGGGTGAGTTGACTCAGATTAATGTTCGGGGGGAAAGTGTTCAGGTTAATTAGAGGAGAGGCTGGCGAATGTCAGAGCACTCAGGACGGGGGAGTCGCGAGCAGGCGGGTCGTCGGAGGTAAAAGGGTTCATTGGTGTTTGGAACGTAGACCAAAACATGCACTTGAGATCAGAGAGACTTCTGGAGTGCTGCTGTCATTCCTGACCTTCACCACAAACATACACACACATACACACACAGATACAATCTAAGAAAGAGGAGAAAATATCTAATTTTCACTCATTCTCATTCTCTACGCTTGACTAAAACATTCTGTTTATATATAGTATCAGTAAGTCCTTCTTTCATGACACGATTTTTCACCCATCTTTGTTTCTTTCAGCTTGTGTTTTTAGGCGAGTAATTGTTCTGTTTTGGACTACGATATTAACTATGAATGGATCACATTCTTACACCAGTCAGCAGTGGATTCTGGTTCAAGGTGAAAAGGATGTTTGATCCAGTTCTTCAGACTGGGATGTCTGAGACAAACATTCATCTCAGCCAAGACAAACTTGACTTCATTCATCATCAGCTGTGTTGTGAATTTCTAATTGCATGGATTTTCTTGTCATGAGTTTGCTTAGGAAACACGGCCCTCTGAGTGAATCACTGAACACAACACTAAGACCGGGGATAGTTTGTGAGCCCAAAATAACCCTCTAATAACTCACCATTTGGCATTTCGGCTATGAACAGCTCATAAACAATACATAGTCTGAATACCTTATTTAAAATAGAGACTGAAGGCAGGCGAGATGTTGTTTGATGTGTTCTGATGAGTTTATACTCATCAACAGAACAGAAAACATTCAGCACATGCTGTACTATACAAGTATGAAAAACATGCTGTACTATACAAGTATGAAAAAACAATTTCCTTTGTTTATCCAAACTAGGTCACAAGCCATCTTTATCAGAGTCATCGCAAATGAGGAGCTTTAAAACGAATGGCAACAGTGCCTTCATAGCCCTGCAGCTCCTCTGCTGTCCTCACTAACCCCAACCTGAAGCCCAGGACCTGGCTGCGCCCTCCCACTGCTCTCCTGGTAACAACCTTTAGCTCAGTAGGCTAATGCTCTCCTGGTAACTGAACCTGTGGCTCAGTTAGCCAAGTCAGCGTGATAATTGGGGAATTACAGCTGTTAGTCACAGACTGCACACTGCAGTTGTGGAGTAAAGACCATGGGGGGCTGGGGGGGGGGGGGGGGGGGGGGGGGGGGGCTGGGGGAGGGGGGGCTGGGGCGCACAGGAAGCAAACATAATTTAGGGGAATGGCGAGTGCCAATTTCAAGCCTCTCTCTCGAGTTCACCCCACCTGTTAGGGAGAGCCCAGAAAGAGCACAGACTAAACAGAATCAATAAATGACTTATAATGATCAATCTGTCTCTCTCAGAGAGCTGAATGTCCCCGCGTTGTAATAGAGATGAATGTGCCCTGGGATGTGCTGCCTGGCTGGGACTGAGTTAGAACACATTAAGGAGACCCACCAATCACAGGAGCGCCTGCAGCGAGCGGCCACCAGCACGCAGCCATCCTGGCAGCTCAGAGGATCAACATCAGGGGTTAAGCCTCAGCGACATGCACTTCCCGTCCCCTGCCCTCCCCTGGCCACCACGGTGCATCATCACTCTCATGAGTTTCCCAGATGGCCTATCAGGAGACACCTGTCGGTCTCTCCTGCCCGGGGATTAGCTGACCAGCGGGATCCCAGCCACAGGACAATGGACCACAGTCCTTGGACCGTTACAAACCTTTGAGAAAAACCTGAATTGGTCATTCTGGACTAGACGGACGTGTTAATGATTTTACCCAACAAATGGATGAGAAGACGAAGCGTATCTCCTCTGAGACCACGGGTGGTGTTCAGCACTGTGAAGGTAATGATGATGTCAGAACTGTAGATGATGATGTCAGAACTGTAGATGATGATGTCAGAACTGTAGATGATGATGTCAGAACTGTAGATGATGATGTCAGAACTGTAGATGATGATGTCAGAACTGTAGATGATGATGTCAGAACTGTAGATGATGATGTCAGAACTGTAGCTGGGAGCAACAACACAGAGAGAGGGAGAGGAACGCCCACTGCTCATCTGGAAATCACATCCACTGATGACCCTACACCCCCTCCAGTCCCCCCACCTCCCTCTCCCGCCCCTACCCTGCACCCCTTCACCCTCCACTCTACCCCCCACTCCCTACCCCCCCTCTCCCCCTACCCCCTGCTAGGACTGACCAGGGTGGGGACAGTTAGCGTGATTAACACCAACGCGAGAACAGCATGTCGCCACAGTTCCTCTCCCTGGTCCCTGGTGGCCCAGGGTCAGATCCTGGGAAGGAGCCAGGGGGCAGAGTCCCCCAGGGGGCAGAGTCCCCCAGGGGGCAGAGTCCCCCAGGGGCCAACGAGCCGGTCATGCTCTCCTACTGGACCACGTGACCTGGAAGTGGTGGTGTCGTCATCAGACTCCATGTGGTAGACTCATCCGGGGGGGGGGGGGGGGGGGGGGGGCATGGGAAGATTAGAAGCTGGGAAAGTACTAGAAACAGGATGAAAGGTGAGAGACTGGAGAGATGGACCGTGCTGAACGGAGAGTTGTGTCCATGCTGCCCTGCCACGGGCCAACGCTTCACTTCAGGGAAATATCAAATGTGGCCCCCCCTCCCGCCACAACTTGTTATTATGAAAATGATATTTACCGGCTGCATCCTCGGTTATGAAGCTTTCCCACCTACATTAGAAGAGAAACCCACCCACAGTACTCTGATCTTTTATCAAGTACATAGTAAACAAAACATGATAGCATAGCCAGTATAGAATAATTCTCAATTTACTAAATAACTAAGGTATTATGATAATAAACACGTTCACTGAGGCATCTAAAAAAATATGGTTATTAAGATACAAAAAAATATATAAATCTTGAGTCTTGGGTTATTGTCATTACAGCAACACAGAATGACAAACCTCTTCAACCAGTCAATTTACAGCGTTGCCACCCAGACCAAACACACCTGTGTGATTCTCCACAGCCTCGCATGTTTCCCTGACCAGGCCCACTTTCTGAGCCCCTCAGGGCCGCAAACGAGCACGTCGGCAGGTCCATGTTAAATGTGATACCTGCTGGATGCAGTAACCGTGTTTACACAGCATGACTGGGCGAGACGCTGGTGGAGACGTGTTCTGGAGTTAAACACGACCCTTGTTGGTTCTGACTTCCACCTGCTTGCGTAGGGGATCTTTAAAACGGGTGCTTTCTTGCTATTGTGCAATGTACTGTTACTGTGTGTTTCCATGGCTACAGATGATCTATCTTGTTTACAGGTTTTTATTTATTTATTTAACCTTTATTTTACCAGGAAAGTCCCATTGAGATTAAAAATCTATTTTTCAAAGGAGACCTGGCCAAGACAGGCAGGAACATAAACAGTTATGGACAGAAGAACACAGAATGAGACCAAAAAAACTACAACAAAAAAAACATTTAAACCTAAGAGTTACGTGACCTGGGTAATTTAAAAACATTGACATTTTTGGGAACCTACCTCCATTTTAGATTTAAAAGCAGTAAGTGGTATCAGTTTTTGAAGCCCCACCAGGCAGATGACGGGGAGGATAGTGGGGATGAGGATGGGATGAGGAATACATTCGATATTTTCATAATTGTATATTTAAAACTCTACCGTATGCACCTTCCTGTCATAGTAAATTCCTTGTTTGTGCAAACTAACTTAGCGAATCAAACTGATTCTGATCTGAAGATGGAGAACTCAGTGAAGTGACTGGAGGATGGAGGCCGGAGGCTGGGCCTTCCACACCTCCCCTGGGGAGAGGATGGAGGTTCAGGGAGGCCAGGGCTGAATGGTGAGGGGGGGGGGCTCCCCCTCTCTCCCCCACTCTCTCTCTCTCTCTCTCCCACTCTGACTCTCTCTCTCTCATACACACACACTCTCTCTCACTCTCTCTCTCCCACTCTGACTCTCTCTCTCTCACACACACACACACTTTCCCTCTCTGAGGCTGTTTGCGTCGTGATGTGGGTACCAGAGACCCCCCAGGCTGGGCCTGGCAGTGTGCCCGTGCTAAGTGCAGGGCAGGCTGGCCGGCGCCTACGGTACTTAGCCCGACTTTGGAATATTTCCCTCCCCCGTCACTGAGGGAGCAGGGATCAGCAACTGGGGTTCCGGCAGAGGGGAGGATGTGCCCAGGCAGAGGGGAAGCTGTGCCCGGGCAGAGGGGAGGACGTGCCCGGGCAGAGGGGAAGCTGTGCTCGGGCAGAGGGGAAGATGTGCTCGGGCAGAGGGGAAGATGTGCTCGGGCAGAGGGGAAGATGTGCTCGGGCAGAGGGGAAGATGTGCTCGGGCAGAGGGGAGGATGTGCCCGGGCAGAGGGGAGGATGTGCCCGGGCAGAGGGGAGGATGTGCTCGGGCAGAGGGGAGGATGTGTCCAGGCAGAGGGGAGGACGTGCCCGGGCAGAGGGGAGGATGTGCTCGGGCAGAGGGGAGGATGTGCTCGGGCAGAGGGGAGGATGTGCCCAGGCAGAGGGGAAGCTGTGCCCGGGCAGAGGGGAAGCTGTGCCCGGGCAGAGGGGAGGACGTGCCCGGGCAGAGGGGAGGACGTGCCCGGGCAGAGGGGAGGATGTGCCCGGGCAGAGGGGAAGCTGTGCCCAGGCAGAGGGGAAGCTGTGCCCAGGCAGAGGGGAAGCTGTGCCCGGGCAGAGGGGAAGCTGTGCCCGGGCAGAGGGGAGGATGTGCTCGGGCAGAGGGGAGGATGTGCTCGGGCAGAGGGGAGGATGTGCTCGGGCAGAGGGGAGGACGTGCCCGGGCAGAGGGGAGGATGTGCTCGGGCAGAGGGGAGGATGTGCTCGGGCAGAGGGGAGGATGTGCTCGGGCAGAGGGGAGGATGTGCTCGGGCAGAGGGGAGGATGTGCTCGGGCAGAGGGGAAGCTGTGCTCGGGCAGAGGGGAGGACGTGCCCGGGCAGAGGGGAGGATGTGCTCGGGCAGAGAGGAGGATGTGGAGCACAACCTCACCTGACACGGTCACGAATCAACCATGGCGAATGAGAGAGCCCCTCCAGGTGACATGGGACCCCTGATCCAGGCCCTCGGAGGACGGCTTGAAACGAAGGCTTTGGAGGCTGGGCAGTAAAAGAGGAGATGAAACGCAGGGGGAAGCACCGTTGCATTGTGGGAAGTCCCTGGGACGAGGGTTGCAGGGAGGGAGAAGGTGACACCGTCCAGATAGGCCCGTTATGTAGAGGTTCAGTCAAGGGCTCCGAACTGTGCCCACACACACACACACTCATATACATACACACAAATACACACACACACACTCATATACATACATACATACACACACACACACACACTCATATACATACACACATACATACACACACACACACTCATATACACTCATATACATACATACATACACACACACACACACACTCATATACATACACACATACACACTCATACACACACACACACACTCACATACACAGTCACACAGATACCCATGCACACACACACCGATGCAAACATCAGTCCTGTACAAACAGTCCCGTTCCCCCGTTCCCCCGTCCCGTTCCCCCGTCCCGAACACAGACAGAACCACCTCACTTCCATCCCACCTTTCTTTTTTTTCTGCCATAATTTTGTTTTGAAAAAACAAAGGTTCATATTTCCCCTGTCAGAGTCCCACCAGTGGTGTTTAAGTTCAGCTTCTACTTTCATGTGCACAGAGCGTTCAGGCTACTGCTACTTAAAGCCCTTTGTTTGCCTGCTGCTAGCAGAGGGTGCTCTGGCAGGGGGGAGAGGTGCTGATAGGGACATGGTCCATCACGCTGAACACGCCGGCCAAATCGCTCGCTAATGCAGCCTGTGAGGGACAGAGAGCTGCGGCTCGTCAGCTCTGCAGGGAGGGTTGCCAAGGAGGGGAAAACTCAAGGAGATTTTTTTCTTCTTTTAACAGGGCAAATCATGATCTCAGCCCGACTCATATTTCTATTTCTTGCCCTCTAACGACTGGAGCACACGGAGGTACTGACAGAGGAGAGCAGAATCATGTTGGGCAGCTTATCATTGGTGTGTTGTTTCCGAGAGGCCTGTATGAGCAGACACAGTTCACACGTTCAGGCTCCCAAAACCTACTCAACTGGGGATGGCACGTTCTGACAATCAGTGATATCAAAGAAATCTTACTCATAAAGTCATGCACGTAAAAGAATTACAAATGATAGTTGTGCAGTGTTACACTCACACAACATTTATCTGCGATAATCCCACACTGCTGTTGCCAACCAAGCCGATGTTTATGATGGGATGCCTCCATCCTCACACTCTGACAGGATGTAGAATGTGTCCTGGCCTGCAGGTAACACTCTGACAGGATGTAGAATGTGTCCTGGCCTGCAGGTAACCCAATCCTCTGGACAGACCGGGCCCTGGTTCAGGATGTAGAATGTGTCCTGGCCTGCAGGTAACCCAACCCTCTGGACAGACCGGGCCCTGGTTCAGGATGTAGAATGTGTCCTGGCCTGCAGGTAACCCAACCCTCTGGACAGACCGGGCCCTGGTTCAGGATGTAGAATGTGTCCTGGCCTGCAGGTAACCCAACCCTCTGGACAGACCGGGCCCTGGTTCAGGATGTAGAATGTGTCCTGGCCTGCAGGTAACCCAATCCTCTGGACAGACCGGGCCCTGGTTCAGGATGTAGGATTCATGGTGTTTATAGTCGGCGTGCTCCAGTTACACTGCCTCTCTCAGTCCCTCTTTACTGTGACAGCAAGAGCATTCCTCTGCTTTTGTCACAGCCACGCTCAAAACGGACATTTTGAAACTTTCAGTTGTAGAACAATGGGTCTCTAAGCGGGTGAATGGTGAACTGGGCAGGATGGAGGAGGAGGAGGACAGGGTTTTGGGTTTCATGACCTGCGCACACGTGATTTTAACTGTGTTGTGGCACAATTTCATGTGCCTGGCAAATGTACTGTCTTCAGAACGCCCTGTTATGGATGACGGTGAAACAGTCATGTTGAAACCCACAAGATCGATCCTTCAATCAGCAAGATCCCTCTGAGGGAAAATCACGAGCGATGGGGAACTCTGATCACACAACAATCAGCAGATCCCATCTCCTCCTCAGCCAATCCCTTGCCTGGGCCACTTTGCTCCCACACTGATGCTACTGTGCTAGATGTGACAAATGACACAATATCACCCCATGACAGTCAAATGCTAGATCAGTTCATTTTGAAGAGCAAATGGATGGCATTGGCCGCGTGCCTGACTGAACACTACGGACACCTACAGTAAAGGTTGGGGTGATGTCCATGAAAAGCAAATGCCTGGACATTCCTCAGAGTCCAACGGGGGCAATTTAGTTGTTGATCCTTGATTGTCAAGAGGATCCAGTTGGATGCCTCTAACCATTTGCATGTAACAAGAAAGTAGCAAAGTGGACCACCAGCAGAGACTAAGGAAGCAGCGCGGGCAGTCAGACACTCAGACGACCGGCTCAGACGACCGGCTCTGTCACCCCAGAGACGTCATTAGGAGCCCGGAGCTAAATGCGGCCCTGAGTTTGGGAGGTGGTGGGTGTTCTACTGTTGTCACCTGCCGGCCCTGTCAGGCTGCTGGGGCTCTGATGGTGAGGATGAGGGGCCCAGGGAGGCGTCCCTCCGGGGAGGTGTCCCTCCAGGGAGGTGTCCCTCCAGGGAGGCGTCCCTCCAGGGGGGTGTCCCTCCAGGGAGGCGTCCCTCCAGGGAGGTGTCCCTCCAGGGAGGTGTCCCTCCAGGGGGGCGTTCTCCAGGGGGGCGTCCCTCCAGGGGGGCGTTCCTCCAGGGAGGCGTCCCTCCAGGGAGGTGTCCCTCCGGGGAGGCGTCCCTCCGGGGGGGCGTCCCTCCGGGGGGGCGTCCCTCCGGGGATGCAGATCAAAGACAGGCGCTAAGGTAAACGCCATGCTGCTGTGATCTTAGCTGAGGTCTGGGAGCTGGAGGCTGATGAAGGACACCACTGGGGACCCTGGGGGGCTGGGGACCCTGGGGGGGTGGGGACCCTGGGGGGCTGGGGACCCTGGGGGGGTGGGGACCCTGGGGGGCTGGGGACCCTGGGGGGGGTGGGGACCCTGGGGGGGTGGGGACCCTGGGGGGCTGGGGACCCTGGGGGGACAGGCCTGGGGGGGTGGGGGGACAGGCCTGGGGGGGTGTGGAGGTGCGCTGGGGGGGGGGGGGGGGGGTAGGATGGGTGGAGGGGGTTCCATGTTTTTTTTTTCATGGATCCAAGAAGGCAAGAGAAGCTTGGTGTGAGCCTTAATCAAAATTATTAATACCAAATTCATATTTAATTGCCAGGGTTTGTCAGGATAACCAAACCATGAAGAAGTGATGGGCAGGGAACATTTCCTTTGGTGAGTCAAGCTGTGTGCCTCACACTGAGAGGTGAGGACTGTGGGTGCTGACTCCGGTCTGCAGGACCAGGGACCACACAGGGAGTCTCTGTCATGCCTGGACACCACACACACACACACACACACACATACACACACGCACACACGCACACACACAGGCAGACAGTAGCAGGCAGGGAGCAGTGTGTGGGTGGGCCCCCCTGCAGAAGGTGTGCTCTCATAACCTCGTGTTTTTAGAAGGCTGCTCTTCAAAGAAGGTGTTTACGGGGCGGGGAGACACCCCAGGGCCTCTGGAGAACACACACACACACACACACACACACACACACACACTGGGGGTGCAAAACTACCCATAGTGCATGGAGACAGCGGCCCACTGCTAAGAGAGGCTCTTTAAGCAGTGTATGGTTTCATTCTGGTGTCTCATAGAGTTACACTGCCCTTTAAATGGCTGGATGCCCACCCTCTCACCCTCCACACCCCTCTCACCCTCCACACCCCTCACCCTCCACACCCCTCTCACCCCTCTCACCCTCTACACCCCTCTCACCCTCCACACCCCTCTCACCCTCCACACCCTCTCACCCTCCACACCCCTCTCACCCTCCACACCCCTCTCACCCTCCAACACCCTCTCACCCTCCACACCCCTCTCACCCTCCACACCCCTCTCACCCTCCACACCCCTCTCACCCTCCACACCCCTCTCACCCTCCACACCCCTCACCCTCCACACCCCTCTCACCCTCCACACCCCTCTCACCCTCCACACCCCTCACCCTCCACACCCCTCTCACCCTCCACACCCCTCTCACCCTCCACACCCCTCACCCTCCACACCCCTCTCACCCTCCACACCCCTCTCACCCTCCACACCCTCCACACCCCTCCAACACCCTCACACCCTCCACACCCCTCACCTCCACACCCCTCTCACCCTCCACACCCCTCTCACCCTCCACACCCCTCTCACCCTCCACACCCTCCACACCCCTCTCACCCTCCACACCCCTCTCACCCTCCACACCCTCTCACCCTCCACACCCCTCACCCTCCACACCTCTCACCCTCCACACCCCTCTCACCCTCCACACCCCTCTCACCCTCCACACCCCTCTCACCCTCCAACACCATCCACACCCCTCTCACCCTCCACACCCCTCTCACCATCCACACCCCTCTCACCCCTCTCACCCTCCACACCCTCCTCCCCATCCACACCCCTCTCACCCTCCAACACCATCCACACCCCTCTCCCCCTCCAACACCCTCCACACCCCTCTCCCCCTCCAACACCCTCCACACCCCTCTCCCCCTCCACACCCCTCTCCCCCTCCACACCCCTCTCACCCTCCAACACCCTCCACACCCTCTCCCCCTCCAACACCCTCCACACCCCTCTCCCCCCTCCAACACCCTCCACACCCCTCTCCCCCTCCACACCCCTCTCACCCTCCAACACCCTCCACACCCCTCTCCCCTCCACACCCCTCTCACCCTCCAACACCCTCCACACCCCTCTCCCCCTCCAACACCCTCCACACCCCTCTCCCCCTCCAACACCCTCCACACCCCTCTCCCCCTCCACACCCCTCTCCCCCTCCACACCCCTCTCACCCTCCAACACCTCCACACCCCTCTCCCCCTCCAACACCGTCCACACCCCTCTCCCCCTCCACACCCCTCTCACCCTCCAACACCCTCCACACCCCTCTCACCCTCCAACACCCTCCACACCCCTCTCCCCCTCCACACCCCTCTCCCCCTCCACACCCCTCTCACCCTCCAACACCCTCCTCACCCCTCTCCCCCTCCAACACCATCCACACCCCTCTCACCCTCCACACCCCTCTCCCCCTCCACACCCCTCTCACCCTCCAACACCATCCACACCCCTCTCATCCTCCACACCCCTCTCCCCCTCCAACACCATCCACACCCCTCTCACCCTCCACACCCCTCTCCCCCTCCAACACCCTCCACACCCCTCTCCCCCTCCAACACCATCCACACCCCTCTCACCCTCCACACCCCTCTCACCCTCCAACACCCTCCACACCCCTCTCACCCTCCACACCCCTCTCCCCCTCCAACACCCTCCACACCCCTCTCCCCCTCCAACACCATCCACACCCCTCTCACCCTCCACACCCCTCTCACCCTCCAACACCCTCCACACCCCTCTCCCCCTCCATGTTCACCATCCAGCGCTCTGAGGAGACCCCACGCTGTCACGGAGACGAGCTCAGTACATCTTCACAACATAAACACGACCCCCCCCCCCCCCACCGCAAACACACACACCTGCGAACAGATCAAGATGATGTTCTTAGTATGAAATGAGAGCCCTGCATCGCTGGGGTGAGTCTGAGGGAACATCACCCTGATCTGCCCAGGATGATGAGGGGTGGACGAGGGCAATGTGATCACACACACCCGGGTCATCCTCACTATTTACAGAATGCAGGAGAGAGATGAAACTGCACCCACGTGTCTGGTGAAGCGCACACTGGCACCGTCACCCCACCGTCAGCTTTATCACTTAAACATGTCACCTTACACCCTCGTACAGGCCTCGTCCTGGTCTCAACAACAAATCTAGTGTTGCTCGTTTCAACACCAGCTGTGATAGGTACGTGAAGCGCGCTCTCAGCTTGCTTGTTCATCAGCAACTAAAACTCCCAGACGTCCTTCTGGCGTTTGTCTCGTTGACCACAACACATCCCGTCATGGCAGGCTTCTCCGGAACGTCCGATTGAACGTTTCACGTTTGAGAGAATGCGATTTTCAGAGCCATCGCCTAAAAATAACCATGTCACTAATCCGTCCTCAATGTAACTCAGAGTCATCATTCGTCATTGTTTAATTTCCATCGCATAACCCCCCAGCTTGCGTTCCCCACGGTGGACCACGCTGGGGCTATATCTGGCTCTAATGAGAGGAGAGCATTCCTGGGGCGCTCTGGGTAATCACAGCGTCTGGCACAAAGGCACCCAGCGCTCCCGGATCAGCAGGCCCCCGTCGTACGTCCTTCCCCCGCAGGCGAGCACAGCCACCAGGGTGCTATCATATCTCCTCCTGCATACTGGGCATTTCAAAAGGCTGAGCCTGGGAGTTTAACAACAGCTCTGAAAAAACTCCAAAAGCCTCATGAAAATCTTGAGCAGCACCGTCCGCCTCCGTCTAAGTGCCCAGAAACACAACCTTGTAAGAGGTGGACACTGGTATCAGGTAGCAGCAGTTAAACCAGGCTCCACCGAAGGCTTCGCTCACCAGTATCACGATCATTCATTGTATTTACCTTGTCGGTGGCCTCCTGCATTAGAGAGGTGATTAGCAGAGTTGTGAGTTGAGGAGAGGACGGTTGATGACCATCCAGAATATTCTTAATAGACAGCTGTTGGCCTCGGTAAAAGAGATGGCTCACTGATGCGTTTCCCAGCTGGGCCAGTCACACCTCCAGGCTCTCTGTCTGCCTGGATACAGAGGAAAGCTGCCAGGCCGACTACCACACACAGAACAGGAGGTCAGCAAGCATTTGGATTGGGACTTGATCAACTGACAATCTGATGATCGGTTAGCTTTTACTCTTGCTTTCGTACACAAAATGTAAGGCCTCAGTGTTGTCAACAAACAGCAGATTGGTGGGTTTTGTGTTAGAGTCCACTCAAACCATTGTTGTGAATCATTTTGGGGTTGCCTGGTGAATCCGTTTTAACATGAGCCTGAGGCACGAGGTCAGTGCCTAGTCATCTTCATCTGTTAGCTTGTGATGAGAGAGGGGAATTTTAACTGTAAGGTCATGTTCCAGTGCTGTTGCCTTGAGAATTCGCTTGAGGTATTAAATTCAAATTCTCAACAAAACCCCGGATCAACAAGATCAAAACAGCCTGTTTCTTAAGGACAACTTATCTGAACAATTTTAAAGACAAAAAACTTCAGTACAAATATAATCCCCTCGCTCCATTGTTAAAGTATGTCACTAACCATTAACTTACTTTTCCCCAAATGTTACTGCAACTAAATTCACAAGAATGTGTTGACATCAAATTTGTGAAAAATACATCTAAACCCCAACCTCCCCCAGTCCCCCCCCCCCCACACACACACACTCAGGATCTCATATCTACTGCTCAGGCCCTGCCCTGCCCTCACCAGCACCATGCCATGGTCCAGGCTGTGGTGGGGGTCTGGGCTAAACTGATGGGTGTGTAATGTAATCTAGGTCCAGGGCTGTCCCAAGCACAATGCTGCTGCTGTGGTGGAGGCAGGGAGGCAGGGAGGCAGCCTGTGGTCTTTACGGCAGGCAGCAGGTGTGATAACAGACACCTTGTCAGCTCAGGCAGACCCCAGTGTCAGCACTTCTGGGTGTGTACGCTGCCTGTGTGTGTGTGCATGGTTGTGTGTGCGTGTGCATGGTTGTGTGTGTCTGTGTTTGAGTGTGTGTGCAGGTTGTGTGTGTGTGTACTGCCAAAAAAACGACCCAAACGTCCACGTCGTGTCTGAGTGTGTGCGGACAGCTGCTGTCCAGGCCGGCACACCAGGCCGGGGGGCCTTGCTGTCCAGGCCGGCACACCAGGCCGGGGGGGCCTTGCTGTCCAGGCCGGCACACCAGGCCGGGGGGGCCTTGCTGTCCAGGCCGGCACACCAGGCCGGGGGGGCCTTGCTGTCCAGGCCGGCACACCAGGCCGGGGGGGCCTTGCTGTCCAGGCCGGCACACCAGGCCGGGGGGGCCTTGCTGTCCAGGCCGGCACACCAGGCCGGGGGGGCCTTGCTGTCCAGGCCGGCACACCAGGCCGGGGGGGCCTTGGTGAAGACTGGACCTTGGACTGAAGACCCACAACAGGGTTTGGAACAGCAGAACTAACGACACCTTTACATGCATTTACATTTCAATCTTTTAGCAAAGCTAACCTGAGTTCTGTCAGGGACAATGGAAGAACAGGTATCTCTCTACTTCATCTAGTTGGCATTGTATGTTACCTAATTAGAATTTCTTTTAGTTTTGACACTTTCATCCAAAGCGATGAACAAGTAACACCCGTCCGATGAAGACGAGTCTGAGGCGTTCCGAGGGCTCCAGGGGCGTGGGTTCCTTATGCTTAATCAGCCTGGACGGATTTATCTACGTGTCTGTGGGTCACGGGGTCATGTCAGGGGTGCAGGTCCTGGCGACCTCTGGCCGGCCCTGAACCGGGGTTCCCCTTCTTCCCCTGGTGGAGAGGCCACAGACCAGCCCCTCGCGTCACTCATCTGCCAGCGAGGGCTGTGGTGGCATGGGTGAAACACGAGAGGAACACACCCCTCCACCCCCAGGAGGACAGGAGAGGAACACACCCCTCCACCCCCAGGAGGACAGGAGAGGGGGAGAGGAGAGTGGGGAAGAGGAGAGTGGGGGAGAGGGGGAGAGGAGAGTGGGGGAGAGGAGAGGGGGGGGAGAGGAGAGGGGGGGAGAGGAGAGTGGGGGAGAGGAGAGTGGGGGAGAGGAGAGTGGGGGAGAGGAGAGGGGGGGAGAGGAGAGGGGGGGAGAGGAGAGTGGGGGAGAGGGGGAGAGGAGAGGGGGGGAGAGGAGGGGAGGGGCTGGGGGAGAAGATGGAAACATCATCTCTGTAACATGGAGGGATATAAATGTAGCCACCTTCACCACTTCAACATACAGAATATATCATGTTAATGCTGGCAGGTATGAGGAGACGAGTTGGCCGACGTTCAGCAGGACATGAGTCTGCACGGGAATTTACAGTTCAGAGAAGAGCATGTGCCCAATTCCACACAACTCCGGAAAATAGAGCTTTTCTGAGCCTATTAAAATATGTCACCCTCATATAAAAACATGGCCAGACTTAACTTGAATGTCCTAAATTACTATATTGAACATTTCAAATAAATACACTTTGTAAAAAGGCATTTCTGCTCAGCCAGATTAGACCACCGTTTATTATTATTGTCAACTTTGATCATGTGCTAATAAATGTTTTGATTTCTGAAGGAAGATTGCATTGGGTTTTTTCTTTAATGTTTTACTCGTATAAATAAGTGTGAGCACACATCTGTGTATCCCAAGACTTTTTAACACTTGAATGTATAACCTGATAATGTTACGACTCGCATATGTTTGATATTCCTGGATCAACATGAGTATGAAAGCATCCGCGTTCCAACGTATACTTCAGCAGTCAATTGTATATAGCCCACGATATCAACTGACGGTGTATTTCCATAGCTCGCGAGTCCCATTAATTATCTAGGACGGGATGTCTTTCACATGCACCGGATGAACTTGATCTGTGGAACACAGGAAGCGATCGTAGTCTATTTTTATTTGTATCCTGTGGTCTCCAGCAGCGGCAGACTGTAAACAACGTGTATTGTGTAGCTACATAGTTTTATCGGACCACAGTCCACAGCTGAAAAATAATGAAATAGCACCCTGATAAATACAGCGAAATTATTTGTTGCCACGGTTGAAATATTTGGCGTAGCGACTCTTTAACATGGCTGAACCAAGTACCAAAAGATTAAAAACTAATCTTCCTGTCTGCAAGACCCACCGAGCTTGTGTCGGCAGCAAAGTGAAGCAGAATCTCCCCACGGCTGTGGAGGAGAGTTTGTGTGGCGTCTCGACATTGCTTCTCGAAGTCGCCTACAGGCTGGAGGCGCTGGTAAGGTAGCGCGTTGTTTTCAACCAAAGCCATCAAATCAAACATACACTCAAAGCGATCAGCACAGATCAGTTGCGTTGACCTAAATATGCATCCGTTACTAGTTCATGAGTCTCTTGTAGTGTAAGCAACGAGCATACATTGACATAGATTTCTGATTAAAATACAATTATATTAATATGATACAGCAAAAAAAAATCCAGGGATCTCATAACTTCAAAGCAGTGAATAGTGTTGTAATCATCTTTCCACATCTAGTCTGATCCTGTCTTAAGGGTTAGGGAAGCTAGCTTCTTAACCGGTGATCCCAAATGTTCTGCACTTCATCCTATTTTGATTCCCACTGCCTGGACTCTCCCAGTCCCAGATATTTGAGCAGGATGACGTTGCCCTGCCACGAGTGGCTGCGTTCTTCCACCAGGAGTCGGGGAAGGAGCAGGAGCAGGCCGAGGCCATGATGGACTACCTGTGTGAACGAGGAGGACAGTACTGCAACAAGGACATCCAGGTAAACCACCCAGGAGATGGACCTGCTGGAGGAGCATGGTGTCAACACTCAGCCTGGGTCACCCACACACACACTGCCTCTGGTCAGCAGGTACTCCCTGCCTAGCGCCACCCACGATGACAATATCATTCACCTTCCATCAAAACTGCCACCCCCTCAAGTTCAACTTTCTGAATGGAAAAGTGGTAATAGTCTGGAAAGTTATGAGAGTTGAGCATATGCACCTGTTCTGTGATATTAAGATAAACTAAAGATAGTTTAAATTATCCCTGAAGTAATCCCTTCCATTTTGAACGTAGTGCCTATGAGACCTATCCTATTATTTTTGTCAGGGCCCACTGATGAGAGCATGAACAGAGAGGGAGGGGTGAGAGGGGGGGGGTGAGAGGTAACGGGTGAGAGGGAGGGGTGAGAGGGAGGGGTGAGAGGTAACTGGTGAGAGGGAGGGGTGAGAGGGGGGGTGAGAGGGGGGGTGAGAGAGAGGGGTGAGAGGTAACTGGTGAGAGGGAGGGGTGAGGGGGAGGGGTGAGAGGGAGGGCTGAGAGGTGGGGGTGAGAGGTAACTGGTGAGAGGGAGGGGTGAGCGGTGGGGGCGTGAGGGGGGGGGGGGGGGGGGGGGGACCCTGGGGCTTTGCCCAGAGTTCAGTTCTTAATGCCTGTCAGGGTGTACATTTCTCCTGAGTTCCGGAAAATTGGGGATATGAATGTGATGGTGGAAGGACAGTGAATTAATTGTGTTTCCAGATGTAGGAGCTGGTGTTTGGCCTCTGCACCAAGTGTCTCTTTCTGCCTCCTCCGCTTTTACGAGTCCTGTCAACCCCATCCTGACCGCGAACAGTTCCATCAGCAGCGATTCAGAACCCCTCGTTATCCACTGATCTGTGCCACTCAAACGATACTTCCTCAGCAGGACTAACCCTGCCATAAGTTAGGACTTGTTTTCATTGAACGAGGCTGTTAAAAACCCTTTGCCACGCTCAAGCCATCATCACAGGACAGATCCAGGGAGCTCTCCAAGCTGTCTGCAGGCAGGCACGGCCTCACTAAGAGCCAGGGTTCTCCCCGTTAGAGACCAGGACAAATGCCTACCCTGTACCACAAGCCCAGGCAGGGCGTGTGTTCCAGAAGCCCGGCTCTGAGCAGGTGTGTGTCCCTGTGTGTTCCAGAAGCCCGGCTCTGAGCAGGTGTGTCCCTGTGTGTTCCAGAAGCCCGGCTCTGAGCAGGTGTGTGTCCCTGTGTGTTCCAGAAGCCCGGCTGTGAGCGGGTGTGTCTCTGTGTGTTCCAGAAGCCCGGCTGTGAGCAGGTGTGTGCAGTGTTGCCAGCCCTGGAGTTTCTGCTGGTCCAGTGGAAGGATGAGATGTCTGTCCTGGTGGACCTGAGCCTGCTGGCCCGGCAGAACAGCGATCCGCACTCGGCCAGCGTGGTGAAGAGCCGCTTCCTGGGGCCCTTGGTGCCCCGGGTCAAGCTGCTGGGAGACCTCCTCACCAACGCTCGCAGGCTGGGCTGCGGGCCGCAGGGGACCCTCGGGGAGTACCTGATAGACCGGCTGCAGGCTGAGCTGACCAGCGCTGGGGTCGCTTAAGACGCTCGCAGGTCCCACGTGTGTTTGTGAGAAACCCCTCTGGTGAGTGGAACCAGGGGCGGAGCCAGGGGCGGAGCCAGGGGCAGAGCGATGTCTTCAAGTGTGGGGGGGCGGGGACTGAGGATGTGGCCGTTAAACATGATTGTGTTCATGTAAAGTGTGTGTGTGTGTGTGGGGGGGGGGGGCATGTCCACTCCCAGCCTGCCCTGTGGGGTGGGGGGGGGGGGGGGGGGGGGCGCATGTCCACTCCCAGCCTGCCCTGTGGGGGGGGGGGGGGGGGGGCGGCATGTCCACTCCCAGCCTGCCCTGTGGGGGGTTCTAAGCACCTGTGTTGTGGATTTGATGGGAGCTACTTTTGTTACGTAGAAGACACACACTTTATTGCTTCTATAGACATGATCCTTGGAATGGACGAGGAATAGGATAAATGGGAATAACTGTTCCATACAGTATGCAAAAAGGGATATTACGATATCCTACTTCTTTACCAGTTGAAATACGGTATAACTCCAAAGTGCCAGCACCATATCATCCAGATGTTTAACGTGAAAAACGTTTTTTAGATGTTACTTTCTCTGAAGTTTGTGTTTTTTTTGTTGATATTATAGCTTGTTCCAAATGTATGACATAAGGAATGTGCCGTTGTAAAGCACTCAGCCTCCTCTCAATACTCCCTCTCTCCTCAGGACAACCTGCCGGTAGAAACTCTTACATTTGAAGTTACTTGTCCTGCATGGCATTGTGTGTGTTCATGAGACAAAATACCCATCTGGTATAAACCAGTTATTACAGAGTACAGTGTCATAATATACATCTTTTTAATATTCTGAATACTAACTGGTTGAATTCAATAAGAGGACAAGGAAAGTATGATCAACATAAGGAGTGCAGTGTGATCCTTTCATGCTTTCTTTTGGCGTATAGTCTGTACCTATATATCACCTCAATAGTAATCATATACCTACAATGAATATTTCTTCAAAAATAAAATTTTGTTGAACAAAGTTGTGGATTATCATTGTGCATTCGTTCATTGTCAGTGTGTTGTAGAATACTGTTCGTGTCTTTAGGCCAAATTGAAAACTCACTGTCGCCATCTAGCGTTCATGTTGAGCCATGCCCTCACTGACCACTTGCAGAGTTATTCGATTTTCACATCGGAAAATAGCCTAGAAAAATAATTATTTCATTAATCTAAGTTAGTGGATCGGAACACATTCACGCATGCTAGGTGTCCACCGAATAAATTCACCGCGTATCACCCAGCCTGACCGTCCTTCCCTGCGGCAGCTAGGACGTCAGGCGCATCAGCAGCACGTCTAAAGTGCATGTCCCGTCTATGTCTTGGCTTCGATCTGATATGACTTTTTATTATATTGTGTTCTTTGTGAAACCTATGTAAGCACGGGGAGAACATGCAAACTCCACACCGACAGGCCCAGCCCGGGGGAGACCCCGCCTGAGTACCGACAGGGCCCAACTGAACCTCGACCCTCTAGCTGCGAGGCGGCAGCGCACGGTGAGGCGGCAGCGCACGGCGAGGCGGCAGCGCAAAGCAATGCGCCACTATGTCACACTTTTAATTTATCTTAAAAATAGTAAAGCATTCTAAAAATATGAATGCATCCTCCTATCCCAGTGATGTTTTTGAAATGAGCCTGTTGGCAAGACTATTTTATATGACCTATTTTTAAAAGGCTATAATAAAGAGCTGTACATATAGTTAGTAGGCTGTCTCGATTAGTATTTCAAATCAAGATTCTCTTTTTCATTGTGTCACTTAGATAGCCTACACGTCGTTTTGATAATGTTGCCTACATTTCTTTCACAGATTTCACTTTTAGAAAATAACACCATGTATTTCCCAAATTAGAATTTGTTGTAGATGTTTCATTATTTTCATCATTTTATCCTTTTATTACCCTCCGGCAGTAAAGAGTACTTGTAGCTTACACTAATTAGCGTGAAGTTGTAAACCCCTCCCTGTGCACCCCGTCTGTGCGCCTATTGGCCAGTTCACACAGATGTCAGAAATGTTGAACACGCCCCTGCTTCTCACACAGAGCATAAAAGCTAGTTGTCTCTCCAACATCAGCAACAGGTACCCAGAGGGTAAACGAGGACTAAAGTTTACTTAGATAACCACATTCCTCCTTTAACATCGTTGTTTTGTGTTCTCGTGGTTAAAGCGATAGGCCTACTCTAGCCTTCCTCTCAACCTTTTAGTTGAGAAGTTTTGTTTTGTTGACGTTTCGTTAACGTGTTATCCCAGCTGACAACTGGGGACAACTACATTGTTATAAAGTTGGAATAGAAATTTAAAGTGAGAGATGGAATTGTCGGATATTTCCTTCCCCATCAACTCTGCTGATGACTTTTACGACGACCCCTGCTTCAACACAAGTGACATGCACTTCTTCGAAGACCTGGACCCGAGGCTGGTCCACGTGGGTCTTTTAAAGCCAGACGACCATCTCCACAACGAGGACGAACATATTCGGGCACCGAGCGGGCACCACCAGGCTGGAAGATGCCTCCTGTGGGCATGTAAAGCCTGCAAGAGAAAAACCACCAACGCGGACCGCAGGAAGGCTGCCACTATGCGGGAGCGGAGACGGTTGGGCAAGGTCAACGATGCCTTTGAGACCCTGAAGAGATGCACGTCTAACAACCCCAACCAGAGACTGCCCAAGGTAGAGATCCTCAGAAACGCAATCAGTTATATCGAGTCCCTGCAGTCTCTGCTGCGAGGTCAGGACGATAACTACTACCCGGTGATGGACCACTACAGCGGGGACTCGGACGCCTCGAGCCCACGGTCCAACTGTTCTGATGGAATGGTGAGTTGCAGCATTTTTTTCAAAGTTGAATAATCTCCACATTAAAGCAAATTTCGTTTGTTCTATGTACGTAAAACGATGTCAGCGATTATAGGACAGTCTAGATGGATGTGGACGTGGACGTGACTATTTTTTCTGTTTCCCCCAGATGGACGGGCCCACATGTGCATCAGCAAGGCGAAGCAACTTTGACAGCTCTTATTTCAACGAAACGCCAAATGGTAAGTTACTCAGCACATGAATGATGCAGTTGTGAAAAAACTATAATTCTGTTATTTCACAGGCCTACAAATCATGACAGAATTTAAACCTCGGTGGACTATGACATTTTAGTTTATCTAACCGCTTTGTTTTCCATCTTTGTTACAGCTGTTTCAAGAAGTGACAAGCACGCAGTCATATCTAGTTTGGATTGTCTATCCAGCATAGTTCAGAGAATTTCGACAGATACCTCCGCGTGCACTCTGTTGTCAGTTGAGGGTTCCGAGGGTTCCTGTTCTCCGCACGAGGGATCTGTCCTGAGCGAGCCCGCATCTGTGCCGTCACCGACCAACTGCCCCCGCCAGTCCCACGGCCCCAACCCCATTTATCAAGTGTTGTGACCATTTCAATTTGGCTTATTGTAGTGCCTTGATGGAGACAAATCAATTCCTTTACAGTAAAAGAAGTCAGCGAGTGACGGACAGTGACACAATTGCAGAAGTGAGGCAGAATGGCCAAGGTGTCAGTCGTCCGTGCTATTACGCTAAAAAGAGTGGTTTTCAATTCCTTAATGTTCATTGCTAACGTGCATCTTGGGGTCACGTCATGCTTTTTGTGAGATATAGGCTAGACCTATTTAAACAATCCTAACCCAAATTAATTAATAATGTAATAATAATAACGATTGACCACTTCCTTAGACTTGTGTGTGTGTCAACGTTATTTTTCCTTGCCATGTATTAGAGGACCATTTTTGTATATTATGTGTAAATAAGAGCCGATTTGTTACGGAAACAAAGAAAAGGAAAACACATTTTAATGTATTTAATGCCTGTTTGTTTGTTGTGTGGAATGTTACTCTTTATATTTATACAGTTTAAAATGAGTGAACGTCAAAGTTAGAACGAATAAATGAGTATGACTATTTATACAAAATATGCTTCATCATTCATTGTCAGTTGGACCTAGCTATTTATCAGACGCTAATATCCAAAGCGGTGGAGAGGGGGAAATTTGAACCAGCAATCTCTGATCTGCTGTCAAGTGCTCGATAACAACCGGGTGAAACCCCTTTATTTGATTTAGACTAACCCACAAAGCATAATAATTACATCCCAGTGCAAGAGGAACCAACGATACAATCACAGCCATGTTGTCAACCGAATAGTCTTAATAGAAATAAGTGTATCTTTTTTTATTATAAATAAAAGCCTTGGTAAATATGGAAAAAACTAAACATTTCAAGAAAAGGAACTTTTTCGTTGTCCGATATAGAGAGCAAAGACTGTACTCGAACGGGCTACTTTAGCAGTTGAACCGTTAATTAGCTTATGCAGGCCTGCAGCACTGGACACATTCATATTGGCCATTAGACTAGAGGTTTATCTGAATTAGAATGCTATGCCTATACATTTGTAAAGAATTGAAAATCTAAATAATTGAAGTCAATTTGGCACTTGTATGCTTTAATAGTCCTGAGGAAAATGAAACAAAATATAGGCCCTATTCGATTACAATCTACCGGCTGTAGACTGCGCTCATTACGAATTTACTGAGGCCTTAGATTGTCGTAAAATTATTTTACACCTCATCATTAATCTTTTAGATTTCCATTTGTATGAATAAGAAATATTCATTACGGTTCGATTAGATCAATTTTAACCTTGTCAAAGATGCAAAACACACGGAATATAAAATAATCAGTAGCCTAAGTACATCACAGATATCCCTGCGCAAACTCGACAAGTCTGGGGTCTATGCTATTTATAGATGTGTCACATGAATTGGTGTCGAACTGTTTGGTCATTATTAGGCTGCGTAAAAACTAATAGGCCTACAATAGGCCTACATTTCCAACCCTGTTTAAAAGAGAACGTAGGCAGGCTATGCCGCACATTACCGATTATTGCTGCAATATTCTTCAGAAATGTCCAAGTTTATCATCTGACAAACAAAAATACACAGCAACACATCTCTCTCCCTCTCTCCTTCCCCCCTCCCCCCTCTCCCTCTTTCTCCTCTCCCTCCCTCTCCCTCTCCCCCCCCCCCCTCCCTCTCCCTCCCTCTCCTCTCCCCCCTCCCTCCCTCTCCCTCTCCCCCCCCTCCCTCTCTCCCTCCCTCCCTCCCTCCCTCCCCCTCCCTCCCTCCCTCTCTCTCTCTCTCTCTCCCTCCCTCTCTCCTTTTCCCCCCCTCCCTCCCTCTCCCTCCCTCCCTCCCTCCCTCCCCCTCTCCCTCCCTCTCTCTCAGAAGGCCAAACAGCCTGGAGCGCCAGTCAGGAATGAAGGATATAAAGCGTAAAAGCGTCATCATGAGGACGTACCATGAACTACAGCGGAAACGTGGGCAAAGTATAACAAAGACCTCCTGACGCTCTCTATAATACAAACACATTATTTAACCATTAAACCTATTAGCTATTAAACCAAATGTTATTTAATATCAAAAGAGTAGGATATAACATTATCCTTAACTTAATGTAAATTGTAAACCGGATACGCACTCCCATATAGCCTACACAGGCCTTTATACCCATAGATATATACCATGGTCTGGGTGAATACGTAATTGCACCAAAACTGTCTTTTCACCGTTCTGAATTATTGCGCTGGCTACATAGGCTATATGAGCCTGTACAAAGTGTCTGAAATAAGTAACCATAACAACAGGGACGCAGTCAAAGCCTCCATTTACAATTTTGAAAGACTTTAACAAGCTAGCTTGTATTTACAACAATGAGTGACTTGAATATTTATTTTAACCTATTTGAAAAATGTTACTTTTCTGAATCTACTATGTCAGTGTCACGTAACCGCTCATCTCACATCCCATTCGCTATTCACCTCGCTTGTAGCTACTTCAGACAGGCTGCTGCCAACACGACAGTAGCCGCAACTCGACACATGGCCGATTATTTTCTTCTTAAAAATCTTGATTTTATTTGGGGACAATGACATGGCTCGATAGCTGGCTAGTCTTGTTGTAAAACATACTGTCAAATTATAAATACTGTTTGGAGAATAGTAATCAACTTTGATGCGATCATCTCACATCCATTTTCTATTAGACTCGCTCCACAGGCTGCGGCCGTACTGTAGCCTAGTAGTACTAGCTAACTAGTATATGGCCGATAGGCTACTTTGTTCGTGAAAAATCTTGATATTGATTTTGGGACAGTGACATGGCTGGTTAGCTAGCAAATCTTATTGTCAAACATACTGTAAAATTATATTTACTGTTTGTCAACCGTACACAATGTTATTGCCTTTTAATCTTGCTAGCATAACGTTAGCTTTCGGGCTAATAGCTCATCCAAAGGAAAGCCGGTGTTGGTTCTAGTTGAGCGGACTAGAAATATTAGAGTTGGCTAACGTTAAAAAACGTTAGATTTTCTTTTGCAAAACGCATGAAAACAGAAATGAATGTTTGTAAAAAAAAAAATCGTTGGCAAGTGACCATGGTAAAAGCGGGATAATGCCCTTCGAGGTGCGCGTCGGACGGTTCACGCCTCCGCATCGTCCATTATCAGGTGATATTGGACACCTCGTCGGGCATTATCCCTTACATATCCAACACCTACTAACACAAAACAAATGCCCCATACTCTTACCGAAAGTTTCGAAGCAAACAATCCAGAACCGCCTGCAGCGTGGATTTACGGTGTGCACCTGCCTTCTCTCCGGACCGGAACAAACGATCTTACCTGACCTACCATCTCCTTGTATGTTTTCCTGACTTGGATCCAATCCCCTTTTGGTCCACTAGGTGCCAGTTACCTATGCATTCTCAAACTTCATACACAAGGCGAGAGCACAAGGCGGCTATATGACCTATAGGCTACCTTGACCTGCACGCTAATAATAATAATAGCGTCTGCTAAATTAATAGGCCTATATTACATTTCATTACATGAGTCGGAGCCCTAGTTTGCTGTCTTCATAGAACAATCTTGACATGTGTTCTAATTTGGCCAAGTGTTTTTTTCTATGAGCTGAATAGGCCTGTCAGTCATCATCAATAGAGCCTTGACCTTCTTTAGGTTCTTGAAATCACAGCATTTTTGTGCACAGACCCACCAAAATCCTTGGTAGGCCTACATACTGAACACATTCGATGCATTGTAGGCTATTGTTTTGAATAGCCATCAGCTGGGGACATATTATACAGTTGCATATATCTTACAATATCTTGAGAGCTTTAATCATTGAACACATTTTTACATGGTTAAAAATACTGATCTTTATTGAGTTTTGAATAATAACAGCTACAGACATAGGCTGGAGAGTCACACTTTATTTACAAAAATACTGAGAACCAAACAGTCCAGGGCTTGAAAGCGCGATGACAGATGTTCCTACAACAACAGCTAACGACCTCTTGCTGGTTGTAGCACGACTTTTGTGAAACAAACAGTAAGACTCAGCGTCAGAGTTGTCTGAGCGATGCCCTTAGCGATAGTGTACGTGTCTGCAGTAGACGACTTGTGTCCGGTGCAGTGGCAGTTTGGGCTGCTAGTGGCAGAAGAAAACCGTTTACTTTCTGCGGCGGGCGGCTGCTCCCTTCTTGCTGCTGTAATGTGTCAAAAACACAAGAGAGAAACCAAGTGAGGAATTACAAAGCACAACGCAGCGATTCCTTTCTCGCCCAGAAAATAATTACGCTATTTTACTATAGCCTACTGAACATACTGTCTGAAATATTTCGCGTCATTCAGACTAAACGTCAACTGATAAAATCACATCAAACCACTCCAAACAAGTTGACAATTGAAATGCACACGGTGTGTCACCACATGCAGAACTTACCTACATACAGTAGCCAACAACTGTATTGACGAGGAGGGCATAGATGAATAATACCTTATTCCATAATAATCCATGAACCGTTTGACCTCTGGGTCGTAAAGACTCATGGAGTTTTATGTGATAACGTGTTTGGATGGTACACTTTATGGAATGGATACATAAGCAAGCAACAGAGAGCGAAGAACCATGAACTACCTGATTGAGGCATATTTCCCTCTGGGAAATATATAATTACACTTACTAGTTACTAAAAACACAAACAAATGGACAGTTTTCTCGTATTCATGTTCTCTTTGCCCTTAAAGCGACTGACAATGTGACAAATCCCCACAACACAGAACACATAGACCAGGTACATCTATCTATGTTGCATCCCAGGTCAGGAAGTGATGCTCACGATAGGGACCAGTTGAGTACCTCTTGGTTCACACCCAGTCAGGCCGTCATCAACGGCCTGGATGTTGACATGAATCCTCTGGCGTGAGGTTGTCAGTATGTGATCAAAGAAGCATAACTAGTGTTTGAGATTGTGACTCAGTACATGAGTACTCCAACTTCCAGTGTACAATTAGACAATCTAGAAAAATACGACAATGTCCAAATTGTTCTATTTTTGTAGATTGTTTAATTGTACGTGATACATCTTATCAGAAACTCAACCGTGTTTAATCTCTAGGATTTTCTATCTAGGATTTTTACACCATGAACTGACATGAACTGCCCTTAACAGTTATGACAGCCATGTCATGCTGACTGGAGTATAACGGGATAATTCTACGGACGGTCAAGTTAAACGTTAACTGTTCAGAACCCATTAACTCTGCATGGTAATCAGATTAACTGAACGCATTTCTCCGAAATGCTCCAGATTCCCATGCTTGCCCGTCTGCGTGAGACTGGGGTGATGCCTGCCAGGCCACAGTACTTACTGCTTCTGTAACTCGTCAATGCGATTCCTGAGAGAGAGGACCTGGAAACGACACATCAGTGTATTTAACAGTGACCATAGTGGCGTTACCTCCGGAGGACACGCCCTCTCCAGGGATCGCCCTGCGGACCGAGGATGCCTGGGGGGCTGATGGGAAACCAACCCGGAGAACACACACCTCACAGACACCAGGGAGGGGGCTGCTAAACGTCTGTTATCTGAGCTGTCAGTTCAGTTTCTTGATGTGAAAAGAGTCAAGTTCAGAATCTTGGGCTTGAGATGGTTCATGTGGTCTTTGTGTCTCAGAGTTGATTTCACAGCGGGCCGAGGAGGGGGATGGAGACAGGTTAGAGACGCTGTCAGTGTTTAGAAATGTGGACCCAGTCACTTACCTTGTAAAACACCATCCATTAAGACCTGTCTAGGCTGACTGGAATGAAGCACCGTTACAGCAGATGCTCAAAGGAGTAGGCCCAAACCAGTCTCCTAAAACTGGGTTCAGATACAACAGCTAACTTATTTTTTTTGTTGTTGTCAATTTCAATGCTTGTTATTTGGAATATTTCAAATAGAATTTATGCTTAATTTTTGGGGGGGAATATTTCAAATATTTCATCGTTCATGTGTTTGAGAGAAGTCCTCAAACGTCTTGGCTGTTGTACCTGAGCATGGCCACCACCCTCGTTTACGTCAGCTGCTAATCGTAGTGTTATCAGGCCTCCAGGATGGTCCTCAGGAAGTTCCCATGCTGACGAAGCAGACCATGCACCGGGGGGGGGGGGAAGACCCTGAGCTACAACACCTCCTCAGCGCTACTTACAATTTACTGAGCTCCTCCACTCTCTTACGCAGGCTTATGACCTGAAGATTAAAGCAGACCTGTGTTCATATCTGAGAGGGCTTGAGGCCTCCAAAGTGACTGTGGGACTAGCATTGTCCACCCTGCTTTACTATACTGAAGTCTGGCTTGAACTTCCAATGGCAGTATACAGATTACCCAGCACAGCCATGATTCCAGTTGATAAACCACGTTCTTGCCAAATACCAGTTATAGCCTTTGGACAATTTCTAAAATCTCTTAAATGTAATATTCTGAGGTTGGAGCCAGTCTTGTCCTATCAGTTCAGCTCTTGAGTGATGGGGTGAAATTCAGATTACATTAAGATTACATTATACACTTCAGTATAAACATACAGTTGGTACTTGAAAGAAATGGTTAGAAAGGTCTTCCTCACAGGGATGCTCTTGTTACTCACCTCATATTTCTGCTTCTTCAGCCTCTCCAGGTGGTCGAAACTTCTCAGACTCCAGGGAGTGCATCCAGTCATGCAGCTCTTTGGCCTTCTCCCTGGGGCAGAATCACAGCACAGGTGAGAAAAACAGCTTTGATCGACGAAGACAGTTATTTACACTACCTGTCTGCCCACAGAGAACAATCATTAACACCGTACTGTACATCCAACACGGTACGTAGACTCCAAGTGTGTAAAAAAGACTTTCTTACCTCAGTTTCTCCTCGTTCAGATGGTCGATGTTCGCAGCCTTGCGTCTGCCAGCCAAGATCTTCTTCTTCTTCTCTCTCTCAGTCTCTTTCTTTCCTCCTCTCTTGGAGTCGGCCTGGCGTGAGACAGAGAAGAAGTCACAACACGCACATCTCCATCCTCCCTGTGACTGCTGCGTTCCCAGACAGGAGGAATCCCCGTCTGTTTGTGGGAGGTGAGCAGAGAAGGGCTTACCTTCTGCAGGTGGCTGCTGTAGTTGGAGCCCATGTTGGACAGGGCGGACTTCTTCTTGGCGTCCTCATCAGCCTTCTTCTTGGCATCTGCCTCCTCCCTCATCAGCCTCTCCTCCTGTGGGTGTGGTCAGAGCACCAGGTTGATGTGAGCTATGGTAGGAACCTGCTTGCTGAGCAGTGTGGGGCTGTAGTGTGGGGCAGTAGTTTAGTGTGGGGCTGTAGTGTGGGGCAGTAGTTTAGTGTGGGCTGTAGTGTGGGGCAGCAGTGTGGGGCAGTAGTTTAGTGTGGGGCTGTTAGTAGTGTGGGGCAGTAGTTTAGTGTGGGGCTGTTAGTAGTGTGGGCAGTAGTTTAGTGTGGGGCTGTATTGTGGGGCAGCAAGGTGTGGCAGTCGTTTAGTGTGGGGCTGTTAGTTATTGTGGGGCAGTAGTTTAGTGTGGGGCAGTAGTGTGGGGCAGTAGTTAGTGTGGGGCAGTAGTTAATGTGGGGCAGTAGTGTGGGGAAGCAGTGTGGGGCAGTAGTGTGCGGCAACAGTGTGGGGCAGTAGTGAGGGGCAGTAGTGAGGAGCAGTAGCGTGGGGCAGCAGTGTGGGGCAGTAGTGTAGTGTGGGGCAGTAGTGTAGTGTGGGGCAGTAGTGTAGTGATGGGCAGCAGTGTGGGGCAGTAGTGTGGGGCAGCAGTGATGGGCAGCAGTGAGGGGCAGCAGTGTGGGGCAGTAGTGTAGTGTGGGGCAGTAGTGTAGTGATGGGCAGCAGTGTGGGGCAGTAGTGTGGGGCAGCAGTGATGGGCAGCAGTGAGGGGCAGCAGTGTGGGGCAGTAGTGTGGGGCAGTAGTGTGGGGCAGCAGTGTGGGGCAGCAGTGATGGGCAGCAGTGATGGGCAGCAGTGTGGGGCAGCAGTGTGGGGCAGCAGTGTGGGGCAGTAGTGTGGGGCAGCAGTGTGGGGCAGTAGTGTGGGGCAGTAGTGTGGGGCAGGTAATGTCGTGGAGACACAGACCTCACGTCTCGCCTGGCGCTCCTTGTCCTTCTCAGCTCTGATCCTCTGTTGCTCTGCTCTCTCTGCTCTACGCTTCTCCTGCAGGGAACACACAGGAGGACTGGTTACCTTTACAGTCATCTCACACACAGGAGGACTGGTTACCTTTACAGTCATCTCACACACAGGAGGACTGGTTACCTTTACAGTCATCTCACACACAGGAGGACTGGTTACCTTTACACAGTCATCTCAGAGATACATGTGATTTAGAGACCTGCATGTTCATTGTTCAACCACAGCAAGGGGGAACTATGCTTTAGACAATATGAATTTCCCTGACACAAACCTGAAGAAGATGAAATATACATGCTTACACAAATACATTAACAAACACAAGATATAATAGGTAAAAACATCTGTCCTGTATATCTTAATGTTAGACCTTATAGAAGTGGTTTAAAAGAATATGGGGCGCATACCCCATGATTGGGTCCTCCTCTACCCCACCTTATTAGTGTCACCACGCAAGAGACGGATGTTTCTGGAACTTACGATTCTGTCCTTGAGGGCAATAAGCTCCTCCTCCTCCTTCTTCCTGTGCTCAAAGTGAGCATCGATCAGACCCTGCAGCTCCACCAGGTCCTTGTTCTGACGCTTCTTCTGGATGTCCTGTTAGAGAGCAGACAACAGACCCCGGTCATCCCAACTCAGACCCCCGTCATCCCAACTCAGACCCCCGTCATCCCAACTCAGACCCCCGTCATCCCAACTCAGACCCCGTCATCCCAACTCAGACCCCGACACCGTGTCAGCACATGGATGATGGATATGATGCAGGTAGGTCCATGTAGGTTAGTATCATGGATGATGGATATGATGCAGGTAGGTCCATGTAGGTTAGTATCATGGATGATGGATATGATGCAGGTAGGTCCATGTAGGTTAGTATCATGGATGATGGACATGATGCAGGTAGGTCCATGTAGGTTAGTATCATGGATGATGGATATGATGCAGGTAGGTCCATGTAGGTTAGTATCATGGATGTATATAATGCAGGTTTACTCACATCAAAGTCCACTTTCTCGCCATCAGGGATCTTTGGTGCCCTATGGAAAGATACATGGATTCAATGTGTTAATAATATCAAAATAAAGAGTGGTTGTTTCATGAGTAAATGTGTTAGATGGCTGATTGTTTTTTCAAAGAAATCAGTTGAAATTGGGTTACATGAAAAGATGATGACTTACTTGAACTTGGGCTTCTCGTCTGTTTGTTAGGAGATGAAGAGGAGGACAGGTATGTTATTGGGTTAGAAATGCACACAGGAGCATTTTAAGCACTCATTCATTTCAGGCAAACATAGTCAGGCATTAATTGAATGATATCAATGTTTCGATGATTCAATGTTTGTATTTTATGTGTAATTAATGTAATGAATCAGCAATACAAAAGTCCAAATAGTTGTCTTGCTTTCAATTAAAAGTAAGTTAGTTCTTTGAATGACAAGAAACAAAAAACAGAAATTCAAACTTCACAAAGACACTCAGACACATAGAATGTTATGGTGGATAAATGTTTGGACGTGTGTAGTCAGGGCAGGCCCTGTGTGTAGGGAGTTTACAGTGAGCGCAAGTTAAATGCTGTAAAACTAAATCCAGGTCTTCAAAGGTTGTCAAGATTTGCAGTCATAAAGAGATTAAAATCTGTTATGTTTTTGGCTTGACCCCCACACCATTTTCAAAAGCATGACCGCTAAAATGTGTTCTACTAATTAATAAAAAAACAAACCATGAAAGTGTATTGTTGTTGTCATAATGAGTTTGTTTACATGCCATGCAAATCATGAGTGGCGTAGCAGAGTTGAACAGTGGGCTCACTGCGCAGAAAAAGGGAATGTTAGCATTGCATATTCTCTCACCCTTTCTCCACTTTTTAAGGTTATCTTTATAGAAATTCGCTTATGAAATGTATGTTTCCGAAATACCTCAACCTCAGCGATAAATTTGTATATATATGTTTTTGGAGTCAGACAATTTCTCGGTGCTCTTTGGTTTGACAGACGGGTATAATATGGAGGGACATTGTGTAACCAGCACAGCAGACAGTGAGACCTCAGACCTCGGGACATCAACATAAAATGAATCAACTTGATTTCATACACATACCTTCCTCTTCAATGGCCTCTGCATGCAGCAAGCATTGAAAACAAAAGCAAAATACACAGCATTAGCAATGGCACTGAGAGCTGCACATTCTCTAGCTGCTTTACAAGGGTTGCCAAGTTGAGCGTTTGCCTTTTTTTCACTTTAATCTTTTCAAATGAAATGATACTTTGGTGAACTGATCAACTGAATGAATCAGATTAGAGACTAATACAGGAGAAGCATAGAAGTTCAGAAGTCATGAGGACTGTTCATCACTAGCACTTCTAAAGTATCTTCTAGGGACACATGTCCTTGAGAGCAGAAGATCACGCAGGCCCTTAAAGGACATGGTGTGTTCTGTGCTCAGCATGTGCAGAGCAGGCCTACATGTGAGCACAGACAGACTGGAATTCCTTTACTGAGATACAAGCAATAACAAACAATATATGGAGTCTCACATCAGCCATCAAAGGTGACTGTGAAATGTTTGGCTAATTCAACCATCTGTCATTCATTTCATGTTTAACAATGGTGGGAATACCTCTACTCATAACAGCAATGCAAGTTTGTTTTGTACATGTAGGCTTGTCTTTGGTTTTTAACATGACCAGTGCCTTTGTTACTCTAAAGATCAGAACTTACGAGTTAGCAGTAGTGTGGCATCTATATTTATTGAAGCTCAAGTCATCACTAGCAGTTTGGAAGCAGATTTGCGCTATAAGCAGGGTAAGGCACCGTGAAGAGGGCGTGTGTACACGGTATCTCATCTCCTTTCACCGTGGCCAGATATGAAGAGAAGGTACTAAAATTGTGAAATGTGGAACCTGAAAGTGTTCTGTATTTGTTAGGTCTGTCTGTCTGTCTGTAACAGGTGGAGCACACCACTGTGGCGAAGGATGAAAGAATACCCCATGCAACATACCTTCCTGCTCAGGTTCTGGTTCTGGTTCTGGTTCTGGTTCTACCACTGGCTCTGGTTCTGGCTCTGGTTCTGGTTCTGGCTCTGGTTCTACCACTGGCTCTGGCTCTGGCTCTGGTTCTGGTTCTGGTTCTGCCTCTGGCCTCTGCCTCTGGCTCAGGTGCTGCCTCTGGGGCCACCTCAACTTCCTCTACAACTTCCTCTTCTACGGCTACACATGCAGTGGGTGGTGAGGGGGAGGAAGGGTGATGAGAGGGTTAATGGAAGCATGGAGGAGGAGGTGTGAGGAGACGGGGAGGGAGGGAGAGGGATGGCTGGTGAAAAGATCGAAGGACTTGGAGGAACACCACCAGGTGAAGCAGAGGAAACAAACAAGCCGTTAATGAAGGAAAGATTATGCAGTCAGTGGTGAAATATTTACAAAAGTGAAAATGCATATTGGTTTGTTATTCACATATAGCAGATTATTTCCATTGCATTGTATGGTATGAGAAAAAGTGTAATTATCTTGTAAAAAAAGGTTAAGGAATACAGAGGAAGTCTGTTTCTTTTAGGATCTCTATTGAATTCAGTGGAAGGTAATAAATAACATTAGTGTTATTTAGCATGCTGTACACTACAGGAAGACTCAACGAGTCGAACACAGATCATTGATCACAACGATGAGGGTAAGGACTGACATATGAGTACAGATCATTTTCAATTATTCAAGTTATTTACATAAGGAATTTTGTTCAATTTTTTTTACCTTCCCCATCGACTCCTTGTTTTTTTTGTTTTCCGCAAAGAAAGGAGCAAAACAAAAATGTCAACAAAATATCCAAGCTGTACCCAATTCAAGAAAGTGTAAATATGGGTTCAGCATGGATCCATGCTGAGCATACACATAGCTCCTGCACAGTCAGGAGCAGCATGTGTAGCTGAACAGCCCCAGCTGGGTCGACTGTGGGGCTGTTTACACTCAAGACACGATCAGCCGGGGCTGTTCAGCTACATCTGCATCATGACGGTGAAGTATCTTGTGTATCCTTCCCTTACTTTCAGACATGCACAGTCAAAGGGGACCAAGCAACTGCAGTTTCTCATACAGAGTTGCAGAACCTGTTGCTAGAAGATCGATACTATTCAACGTAAGTTGATTTCGATTTAGTAATTGAGCATGAAAGGTCTAGTAGGTCTAATATGTCCTGTGGTAAATGATGGTGCCTGCAACCATGCATTAGTAAGTATAGGTTGTGATAGGAAACCCTTCTCTACAAACTGGAAGAAGGGTTTGGAATCAGAGCTAGACTTTTCCACATTCAATAGAACCGAGTATAAAGGTTAAATACATTAAAAAAAAGAGTATGACATCATGGTAAGTCAATGTCTGTGTTTGTACAGTAGTGTACATCTCAGACCCTAGGAGTCAATGTCTGTGTTTGTACAGTAGTGTACATCTCGGACCCTAGGAGTCAAGCCAAACCTGAAAATGTAGTGTTTTCATTGTTTTAACGAGGAATACATTTCTGTTTAATAAAACATTGGCAATGGTCCAGAAAACACACATTGCATTTTACTCTCATTACTTTGTACAGTTGAGACTGATAGGGAATAGAACAGAACACTCATGATAAAAGCATGTAAAGAAGCAAACATTACTTACCCTCAACACTGAAACCAAAAAAGAAAGAATGTGTTTAGATAGATCCATAACACGTCTTTAATGTAAACTGTAGGGGCTGTTATAGGGCTGGAAGAGGATGACAGGATGAGTAGATGGTGTGTATTAAAGCCAATACTTACACGTCCTCGGTATCAGACATGGCGACAGTGGACTTTGCACCTGGAGCGAGAGGAGAGAGACTCTTTAAGGAACACAGGGATGGTCTCACACAGGCTGGCAGTATATATAGCGAAGGATACTGTTACAGACTTAAAGGTCTTCTCACAACCAAGACCACCCAGCCAGTCACTGCCCCTCCTCAACACCCAATCAAGGCCTCCCAAATATATTCAATAGGATGGTGAGATTAGTTACGTGTGTGAGATTGTGTCCTGTTTTGTAAATTCTATGAGATATTCAACTGAAATTTCACTCGCAACGCAGGAGGCATCTCAGATGGCAAATGACAAGACTGCCAAACATAGTGACAGTCATCTTATTCCTTGAGACACAGCACATGGGTGATGCATGGGTGACACGTTCAGACCTTCTCACAGACCAAATTCCAGGTTGGCGTAAAGTCCAAAACCGATTCTACTTTCTGTTTTTAACTGTGAGATATTTGAAGGTATATTTTAAGTAAGTGTTCCTGGTGAGGCCTGCAGTGTGAGAATGGTAAGAAGGCCCCTGGTGAGGCCCGCAGTGTGAGAATGGTAAGAAGGCCCCTGGTGAGGCCTGCAGTGTGAGAATGGTGAGAAGGCCCCTGGTGAGGCCTGCAGTGTGAGAATGGTGAGAAGGCCCCTGGTGAGGCCCGCAGTGTGAGAATGGTGAGAAGGCCCCTGCACATCATAACTCCGCCAGAGGCAGCTGCAGGCGTCTCTCAGAACAGGTTCAGGATCCAATGACTCCTCAGATCAGGTTCTCCTGGAGTGGGATCCATAACCACGCCTTATCGGGGCATCTCTAGCCCTTAGGCATTTCTCAGATTCCATGCTGCTGAATGACATTTGCCTCTTTGAAAACACCTGCTATAGGCACCCAGAGGAACACCCAAAGGAAACCATGAATATTAACAAATGAAAGTACCTTAAAATCATTTACAATGTTTGATTGGTTGTGGCTGAAAAGTTTGAAAATAAAGACTGTCAAGACTCTAGTATTTTCAATGATCCAGACTGTGTCTCTGCTACAGACCTGTCTCCCACAGTCTAGTTCTTAGTCCTGTAGGTCCATGGCTCTCTGACAAGATCACGTCAGGGAGCACTCTCATGTGATCACTCATCAAGATCACTCACATCAGCTTTGAAAGACACACCTCAACATTTCTACTGCTCCTTTTTACATTCTCTCTAACCAACAAAATCCATTCATGAGCACATAGATGAGAGCTATTAATCTATTGATAACCCTTCTTCCTGATTTGGACACGTTCAATATTTTAAATGTATTCAAATTCCTTTAGCTTTTACTTCAAGAAATGTTAATCCATTAGGTGAACTCCGCAACATAACTACAAGCATCAGAGGGTGATTGGTAGATCCCAGAGTTTTGTTCCCCTGGGTGGGTCCTTGGGGACGGACAGAAACAAAGCAAGGGCTAGTCCCAAACTCACATCCTTTAAACAACTGAATCCAACAAGCTTCAGGAAATAAACAAGCAACAGACTCTATTAACTAACCTACCCGTGCATGCAACTACACCCATTCTACAAACTCAAAGTTAGTCATGGAACATAATCAATTAAAAATAAAAACCAACCAAACAGTGGGGCCCTCTATTGGTTCTGGAAGATCCTCCGTGTTTCCTGTTTACTGCCCACAGTCTAACAGTCTAATCCCTCCCAGCATCCTTCTCCCCCTTGACCCCAAACCCCATGGAGCTGCCTCTGCTTGAACGCTCAAGTGGCCCACCACAGTGGCAGTGATTTGGCAAGTGTGGGTTCAGCTGTTCTGGAAAGGGACAGGCCACACCAAGCCCTTGATCCTTTCCTTCATTCACTACTTCCACATTCTCTCTTCCAACCACTCTCTCTTTCTCTCACTCTCTGTCTTACCTCAGAAAAGATGAAAGAAGTGAGCTCCCTGCTGGCGAGACTGGCTGTGAGATCCTGCCAACTCACGGCCACGATTATGTCCTTCTGTTTTAGTGAAACTCGACCTCCCAAGACGCCTTATTGGCCAAGAGTGGATTGGAGGCAAGGCCACAGGAGAAACGTCCTCTCTCCTGGCACTGAATAAGGAGCTGAATGGATTGTGTGGGGGAGAGCGAGGCTCAGGTTTGGAGAAGGGCTGTGAGGATGACATGTTGCTATATTTGCCCTCAGATTAGCTAAGCAAAATCAACCTAGGGTCTGAGAAGGACAAGATCGGAATTTCAGGCAGTCAATCATCTGGCTTCCTTGTCCCTTTCCAAAATGTGTAGGGAGCTATAGGAAGACCTAAACGTAATGTTTAGTTTGCCCACAAGAGGACTGGAGGCTGTTTATCTCAACAGAGAAAGTTTACGGATTTTTGCAACTGGAATTGTAACTTATTAAGACACAATAATATAACACTACTACAGATTTTCTTCTCAATGTGCTAAGAAGGCATCTGCATTTCAAATATTTGTGCATGTAACCCATCCGATTAAAATGTTAACTGCATTGTGATGCCATTCATTCTACACACCTTGATTTCCTGTGTGGCTTTGATTGGTCTGATTCACTATGAAGGCTGTCCTTAATCAGAAGCACTGTGATTGGTTTCTATCAAAGTCCGGATAGGTTTGGACTGGAGCAGTCTTGGGCGGTGCGTGCTCGTAGCTGCCAGCAGGGGGCGCCACGCTGACAGTGTTGGGGTGCAGGCTCCAGGCTCCACCTGGAGGGGATATCCAAGGGCCAAAATCTGATACCTTTGGGGGCACAATTACACATTTTTGTGTAATTGTGCCATTTTCTCAAGAGCAGTTCCTGGGGGGGAGGGGGGCTGTAACACATAGCCTACACTAAACTTAAAAAACATTATTATATGTCTATAATCAGCTTGTGTTAATAACTAATAAGTATTAACTAATGAAATACTTACCGGTAGTTATGTTTACAGTGATATATTGGGGGGGACAAATCGTATTTTCCCAGGAAAAATTGTGTGGGGGGGGGGTGTTGTTGGTGTGTGTGTCCCCCCCCCCCAATCCACCCTGGGATTTGGGCCCCTGGTGATATCTATGGAGCTAAGGACGCCCCCTGCATCGCTGCCTGTGGTCCGTACGCTGTCACCACGGAGCTCATTCTGAGCACAGGGCTCAGGGTTTATTTTTGGACTGCCATGGAGCCTGTTTCTTCCATTTGGAGGAAGGGGGTCGAGCTGAGCTCAACATGAGCTTCCCGCTCTGACACTCCGGCTGGGACGAGCAGGCAGCAGCCAAGCGCCCCTGAGCTGCACCCTCACAGGTAAACACAACACTAGTCGCTTTTTGCACCGTAGAGGCGTGTTTGTTTATTGTCAGGGGGCAACCCTGAAACAAGCGTTTGAGCCTGGCCTCTAAGCAGGCTGTGGCTCCTTTGTAAAGCTACCAGTCTCTGGAGAGCTAAGAGAGTTTCAATGCAATACTGACCACCGTCAGATTGGGGAACAGGGCTGGATATTGTTAGTTGCCGGTGACTTGAAGGCATGCACTGGTGGGTGTTGCAATCCAGGATAATGAGAGATTATACAAGGTTTAGGACAATGTCTTGATTGCAAATATGCATGAATGCATATGACAAGCGGTCTCCTTTCCAATGCAATGTTCGAAATGTTCTTTAATGTATGGATAATGTTTTTGTTTTTGCTCTTGAAGGGGACACAGTCTGGAGTGTTTGCCATCTGTAATAAGCTCTGTACCTGGTAAGTTCTCAGATAGGTGTTAATAAGCATTATTCTCTGTAAACTCATAATGGTGTTGCGTGTCAGTGTTTTTTCTGGAGGGGGGTGAGAATTCTTTTACTTAAGGTAGACACCAGGAGGCCTCTGTGAGATGCTTGGTTTTATAGCTTGGCTATTATTACTCTTTCCTCTTTTGAACTTGCATCTTGGAGGTGTTCCAAATCCCAAAGCTACCCCAGCCTTAAAAGGATGACCTCCCTCTCATGTGTCAGGCAACAAGTTCAGTCTGTTCATGTAGAAGTGTGGTGTTTCTCAGCTAGGCCAAGGCTGGCCCACAACTCAGCCTGGGTGACAGCTGAAAATCATTTCTGCTGCCACTTTTGTAACCCATGTAGAATATATGCAAGTAAATGTTGTTTGGGGTGTCACAGTTGTTTAATTAATATGCATACTGTAAATGTGATTCTGTCATTTTATATGTCATTGGTGGTCAAATCACCATGGACGGTGACGTAGCAATTACATTTTACTCAAATTCACACATACTTTCAGGTAAATCTAAACTGACTTCTTTGCGATTTGTCTTAGCTGCACCAAACATGGTCAGGACGTAGCATGCACAGGACCTAGCATGTTCTGGACCTAGCGTGTACTGGACCTAGCATGCGCAAGACCTAGTGTTCACAGGACCTAGCATGTTCTGGACCTAGTGTGCACAGGATCTAGCATGTTCTGGACCTAGCATGCTCTAGACCTAGCATGTTCTGGAACTAGCATGTTCTGAACTTAGCATGTTCTGAACCTAGCATGTTTTGGACCTAGCATCTTCTGAACCTAGCATGTTCTGGACCTAGCATGTTCTGGAACCAGCATGCTCTAGACCTAGCATGTTCTGGAACTAGCATGTTCTGAACTTAGCATGTTCTGAACCTAGCATGTTTTGGACCGAGCATGTTCTGAACCTAGCATGTTCTGAACCTAGCATGTTCTGGACCTAGCATGTTCTGGACCTAGATGTTCTGAACCTAGCATGTTCTGGACCTAGCGTGTTCTGGACCTAGCATGTTCTGGACCTAGTGTGTTCTGGACCTAGCATGTTCTGGACCTAGTGTGTTCTGGACCTAGCATGTTCTGGACCTAGCATGTTCTGGACCTAGCATGTTCTGGACCTAGCGTGTTCTGGACCTAGCCTTAGAAGAGAAGGGAGCAGGTGACAAGCCTCTTCTCTGCTTTCAGCCTAAAATTAGGCAGAGGAACCTTCCAGTATCAGCTGTGGGCCTTAATTGCTGGGTGTGTTGAAATTGACCGGCCTCCTTCTCTACATCTACAGCATTCACTCTGCATTGCTAATGAAACACATACCACAAACATTACACCGCTCCAAGGGCATTGCTGAGCCAAGTAAAGTATAAAATGTTTTTATTTCATGTAAGAATAAAGAATAGTACACAAATTACGGACAATAATGGAATTGGCAAATGGCAAAGAAGGCATAAATAATGTGATGTCCTCCAGTGTGAAGCCATAGTTGTGGTTTAAGGTCAGCTTGTAAGGTCAGTGTGTGTGTAGGTATGTGTGAGAAAGCATATGCGTGAACAGAAGTTTTTTTTATGTAAGAGTAAAAGATATTCAAACTAAACTATCATTTTATACAACCAATATTGTTACAAACGAGGACTAATATCTTGCTAAACTGTCTCTCAAATCTGTAAGTAAAGAAGACAGGTCAACATCAAGAAACAGAACTGTCAGAGGCTCAGAGGGTTGGCCAGTATCCTTCTAATTTGCCAGTTTGCATTTGTATCCTGGAAAAGAATGAGTTGAATGAATTGATTTTATGGTTTCTTTTTTCTAATGCAAACATATTTCCTAATTACTGTACAATTACACACAGTAAACTGAGCGGGATCCAAAAGTAAAAAAACGAATTAAGAAAAAAGTAAAATAAATCACATTCATTTACACATCATCATCTCCCAATACTAAATATTTGCAGGATGACATTACATATTCAGGTGGGAAGTTTGCTTTAACATATTCAAGTTACGTCATACAAAACAAAGTCACAACCATCAATATGGGAAGTTCTCTAAAGTAAACAAAAAAAAGCAACTGTAATTTACTGAAGCTGGTAAGAAGTGTTCTTGTCACAGCAAGTGCTACTGCTAGACATCCTCACACAGCGGCTGACAAGGTTTTGTTGAGGAGTTGTTGGTCTTTGGCACCTTGACACAGGTCTGGGAAGAAAAAGGTCAACATTAGCTTGATGTGTATTCATAACCAGAGGCCTTTGCTAAGTAAAGGCTACTTTTTAGTGGGGTGTGTGGAAATGAAGATTTAGACATGCTAGAACGTTGATGCTAGAAGACGGGCCCTAACCCTAACCCTTCCCAGAGATCCTGCCTCACTCTGTGTCTCCTGTTCTTCACAGGGGTTGTTTTGTCATGGCTGTCAGTTACAGCAACGTTACCCAGCCAGCCCTGCTTGCCCAGCAGTACCCTCCAGCCCTGCTTGCCCAGCAGTACCCTCCAGCTCTGCTGCCCAAGCCTGGCAAGGAGAACGCCCGGCTTCAGAAACTACTCAAGAAATCCGCCAAGAAAAAGGCCGCACCTCAGACCATACAGACACCAGCTCCTTTCCGCTCAAGTCTGTCTCCTGTGAACGAAGCGAGTGCCGACCTAGAGCACAGCGACCACTCCACTCCTCCCAGAACGCCAGAGACCCCTTCATATGCCTCGCAGCCTCCCAGGTTCAGCGTCAGACCGCTCTATCAGCATGTGTCGTCTCCCTATCCTCAGCAACGGGGAATTTCGTACGGCAGAAGAGCATTGTTCTCCCCACAGCCCTTCTCTCCTCCAGCCAACGTGCACCCTCCGTACTTCTACACCCCTCCGCCCCAGCGCCCTCCGTACTTCTCCACCCCTCCGCCCCAGCGCCCTCCGTACTTCTCCACCCCTCCGCCCCTGCACGCTGGGGTCCCGGTGGTGCCAGGGTCAGTCACTCAGGCAGTGACAACGCTGACACCTGGGCCAACTTCCTCCTGTGTCTAAAATAACAATGCCAACTGTTGAAATGAGAATACCAGCTCCCATTCCAGTTGTTGGGACAGTCTCACACGCGATCATAAAACCTACTACTGTGATAAGCCCGCTGATGAAGCCTAGGAGTCCACGTCCGACATTTAAAGCGTCGCTTTCTAGATCACCCAAACCCATGTTTGAGGTTCCTCAAATTCAGATGTATACTGCAAATACATATGAGGTCATAAAGACTCTGCATGATTCTACTGGATTATCTGCAATTGGAGGCACAACACAAAGAAGAACTCCTACATCAGAAATAAGAAGAGGTCTGACACCTACAGCAGAAGTTAAAAGAGTTTTAACTCCTACATCAGAAGTCAAAAGAGTTTTAACTCCTACATCAGAAGTCAAAATAGTTTTAACTCCTACATCAGAAGTCAAAATAGTTTTAACTCCTACATCAGAAGTCAAAAGAGCTTTAACTCCTACATCAGAAGTCAAAAGAGCTTTAACTCCTACATCAGAAGTCAAAAGAGCTTTAACTCCTACATCAGAAGTCAAAAGAGCTTTAACTCCTACATCAGAAGTCAAAAGAGCTTTAGTGTGACACCAACATCAGATGTGAAGAGAGGTCTAACTCCTACATCAGAAATGTTAAGGCCTAAGACTCCAACTTATGATTCTTCATCATCAAGAACGTCTTCTGGCCGTCCAAAGACTCCATCCTATCATGTCACTCGTTCCAAAACACCTGTTTTTGAAATATCACGACCCAATCCACTTCTATTTGCTGTCTCACCAATTACTACAGAGACACAGAGATCAAAACCACCTTCCCCGGTCTCTCCAACAGCTCCAACAACAGAGACCGAACCGTCAAATGAGCTAGTGAATGCTAAAAGTGCAGCTACACCAAATGGAGTGATTAGTTTACATGAAAATGTTTCTAAACCAGAAGCTCCCAGACCAGAGGCTCTAGATGTAGTCAAGTCCACAGGACCAAAGACCCCTACAGCTCCACTGGGCCATCCCAGGCCCAAGACTCCGACGAATGTTTCACCAAAACCAACAACAACTTCATATGGGTATCAAAGACCCAAGACCCCTTCATACGAGTCTCCTGTGGCACCAACCTATGGATATCAGAGGCCTAAAACTCCCTTGTATGACGGGCCAAAACCTCCCACTCCTGCAACTCAGACGCCCAAAACCCTCACCTATAAGCCTGCCAGGCCTCCAGTTCAGTCACTTAGAAATCAGAGACCAAAGACTCCTATTTATGGAACGTCACCGCAAGTCTCACCTCTAGCATTTCAAAGGCCCAAAACACCAACCCACGTAGCCCACCAACCAAAGTCAACATATTATGGATTGACTCCTGCTGAATATGTTGCGCATGGAGGAATCCAAAGTCACACACCCTCATTTGGATTGTCTAAGTCTAAGACACCAACACAGGAAGAATCTGAAAACACAGCACATGCATCGGAAGAATCTAACACAGCTCAGCAGGACACAGTCGGGAAAACACAACCTCTGGTTGAAGAAACCCACAAAGAGGACAAAATCGTTTTGAAACAGGAAGTGACATCCACTCCAGTTATGATGGTTCCAACTATAGTTGTTTCACAAGCTTCAGATGTCACAACCGTTTCTTCACATGAACCTCAGATTGCAGAGACACCAAAAGTCCAAACTGTTGTACAGGAGACGCCAAGAGTCCAAACTGTTGTACAGGAGACGCCAAGAGTCCAAACTGTTGTACAGGAGACGCCAAGAGTCCAAACTGTTGTACAGGAGACGCCAAGAGTCCAAACTGTTGTACAGGAGACACCAAAGGTTAGTGCTCCAGAAACTAAAATAGGGATTAAAACCCCAGCAAAGAAGACAGAGCAAAGCCCAGTGCATGATGCCCCAAAGCCAAAGACACCTATCACTGGCGTCAAACCACCCGTACTTCCTCCTGCAAACATCTCTGACAGCAACAAAGCACCTCTTGCTAAAGATGGAAAGAAAACCGCAGAAAAAGTACATGGAACTGTCACGAAAATCCCTCAAACACTCAATCAAACAGTAGACACTAAAGAGCCACCCAAGATCAAAGCACCCATCAAACAAGTTGACGGCACAAAAATGGTAGAAACCGTGGCAACCACTTCAACTCCCGTTGAGAAGGACTCAGCTACTTCAAAGGCTGTTACTGAGAGTCCGATGCCGATCAAACAGATGGACACAGACCAGGGCAAGGTCAAACCTGTTCCTGCCCTTGTTCCCTCCACACCTCCTTCAGCGGCCACAGAGACAAAAGACACCGGCAATGACTTGCCAGCAGCAGAGCCTCTACTTAAAGTTATTAAAAAACCAAAGGGCATGAAGTCGAAACTCAGTGGTTGGTCACGCCTCAAGAAGCATATGGTGGTGGAGGTGGAGGAGCCCAAGTTTCCAGAGACGGAGAATAAAAGTGAAGCCAAGAAGGAAGATGGACCCAAGATAAGTGAAACTAAAGATGATGATGATAAAACGGCCGTGAAGGCGAGTGAGAAGTCGGGGAGCAACGATGGAGACGAGAGCGACCCACCGAAGCCCAAAACCCTTCAGATGTGGGATGCTGTCCTCTTCCAAATGTTTTCCACCAAAGAGAACATCATGCAGCAGATCGAAGCTAACAAAAGTGAGGATGAGAAAGAGGATTTAAAGGACGTAGCTAAAGAAGTCCCAGCGTTTGCTCATCGTCTTCCCGTGCTGCTGTTCAGCCCGAGGTTTGACGCCAAGCGGCTGAGGGAGGCAGCATCGAGGCCACTAACTAAAATTTCAACCGTGTTTGAGATGGGTTTGATAGGTCGCAAAAACAAAGATGAGGAACCAAAAGACTTTAACAGAACAGCACGAGGGTTCGCTGCTCCTTAAGCTACATCTGCTTCGACTAGTAAATTGAGATGAACATGTTTCAGTGTGTTATTGTGTACAGGTGTAGACATTTTAGTGATTATGTACAGGTTCCGTGTCTCTGCTTGAATCTGAATGACCTTGGTGGCAGTTTCTAGAAGAATTGGTCTGACCTTTATACTTGACAAATATGCCAGCTGTGTGACTGATTGTTTCACCGTTAGTTTTGTTTCTTCATGTCCCTTTTTCTGGTATATGAAACAATTCCCTTCATAAAAAGGAGAAGAGATATCTTTGTCTTAAAGGATTTCAGACTTCTTCTGCGAGAGAATTAAAGTGTACATGATTTAATTAATTTTTAGAGCTTCTCTTTTGTTCTGTGCACCATTTCTGTCTCGGATAAATCCAGTACATCTCTATGGAAACTATGGAATATGATGCAATGTAGTCCACTTATGTTGATCCTCTGTATTGTTCCACTGCGGGATCCAAGGCTCACATGCCATCTACAGCGACTGTGACACAGAAGGGGCTTAGTACTAAACCAATTAATCTTAAAATTGTAAAAAGTAATTTAAATGTGTTTTTTCTGATGACTGCAAAGCCCTCCTAAGGCTCCTGTCTCCTGACAACATGGCTATCGTTGCTGTCACAGATCATTTTAATCTATGTCACCAATTCCATGGTTTGGGTAGAGGCAGCTTCAGGAACTGAGATGTGTTTAAAGGCTTCAGTGAGGGCCGTGGGGTGGCAGGGGCAAGGAGGCCTCAACAGTAATATGTACAAGCAGAACATTTGTGTTTTAACTGTAAAGAGACAGAAGGCCCAGAACTTAATTTAGAAGACTTCTAATTGAATGCTTAATGTTCTATGTTTGGTAAGGCAGCTATAGTCTGGTGAGGGATATGTGTGTAGAGGCAGGTTCACAGCAGGGTTTTTCTATGCATTTTTTATTCAAAAAATGTCTTAAAAAGTTGTGAATAATGGTAGTTGGAGTGAAGATGATGGAAGGCTTGAGAAGCTTGGTGCTTTTGGTGTTTGCTGAATAATTTGTAATTGTTTGGCTGCCATTTTGTTCATATATAAAGATTTAATTGGTTGGATATCATTTAATCTACAGGACCAGCCAAATAAATGCTTGGCATTATCCTCAAGACAAAACGTGTGAGAATTTATTGGACTACAAATACCAAGTAGGTACATAAAAACAAGTCGTCATGGAAAATGTTGCTGACTAGAATACTTTGTAAAATTGTGTTGTTTTTTTGAAACACTACTTGATCTCACGACCAAGAATGGCTCCTTTTAAAGCAAGACTTCTCACCTGATTTTCCATCAGCATTGGTATATTCATCACCGTTCTCATCGACAGGAATCTTCTCATATTTTCCATGACCCGTCACAACAAATTTGTACCTCTTACCAGAGGGTGTACCCTGAGAAAACAGAGACTGGTTTAACGCTACAGTATATTACAATAGATGTATCTGGAAACAATGGTGCATTGACCAGTCACAGAATAGTTAAGAATAATTTGACCCAACACATTCATATTCCTAGCCTAATGTTCTGCGCCATGTTCCAACTGTGGAACATTATCTAACTTATCTATCAAAATATTTGGCTTTGAAATGCTAATTTCAAGCACATTTTTACACAGCGACTTGTGCTGTATGCTTCACTGAAGCTTCTTCAAATTCTTCTTTTTAAGACTCTTGGTATAATTTGGCCGAAGGAATGACAAGCATTGCACACAAGTTCTGAAAAATTCTCAAGACATACATGATGTCCTGTAACATACGTGGTCTTGCCAGCTCCGTCAGAGGCATACGGGCAACTGTCCGCTCCGACCAGGAGTCGAACCTACCACCTCTGACTTCCCAAGCGCCACCACTACCAACTACGCCAACGAAAAGCTAGCAATTCATTGACGCGGGTGGCCTGTTACATACTTGAGGAGTGAGTTTCACCACACACCGGCTACATAAGCCTTTTAAAATGTAACCTTCAGTCAGTGCACAGCGCACAGTGAGGGAGTTCACCTTGGCCCCAGGCCTTCCAGGGGATGAATCTCCAATGATCTCCCACATGTTCTTCTTCTGCATCACATCAACAGGTCTGACGTCCTGAAACACACACAGCAAACAACACTTTCAGTTGGTTTGAGTTGCAAAAGGACACAAACCTTCAATCAAAGAGGTTTGACTTTCACCTACATATACTTGTTCCCACAAGAGGGCAGACTTAGACCTCACATGAGTTAGGGTTATTAAATCACCATGAAGTCATTTCATCTTCAAAATAAGAAATGAAACTTTACTTGACAACAAATATGCCTCGGAAGAAACATGAGCAGGATACAGGCGTGTAAACATCTGTCACACAGGTAAGGACCGGTCCATCTGTCACACAGGTAAGGACCAGTTCATCTGTCACACAGGTAAGGACAGGTCCATCTGTCACACAGGTAAGGACCGGTCCATCTGTCACACAGGTAAGGACCAGTTCATCTGTCACACAGGTAAGGACCGGTCCATCTGTCACACAGGTAAGGACCGGTCCATCTGTCACACAGGTAAGGACCGGTCCATCTGTCACACAGGTAAGGACAGGTCCATCTGTCACACAGGTAAGGACCAGTTCATCTGTCACACAGGTAAGGACCGGTCCATCTGTCACACAGGTAAGGACAGGTCCATCTGTCACACAGGTAAGGATCAGTTAAGGTGACTCACCGACGGTCTGGAGGGAGACTGCTTGCCGCTGTCATCAGGGTTCCCCTTCACCCATTGGGTAATGAGGTCAGCCACGCCCACCTTCAGACCCTCAGCATCCTATCACACACATCACAACATGTTGAGTCTAGAGCCAGTGAAACCACTGCAGACCCTGACACCACTGCGACACTAGATCACGACGGTCGTTGACTTGACACTTCTCATAAACCTGCCAAACAGTTGTTGTGAGGGACGAGGGAGGTTAGACCAGGCCTTCAGCCCTGAGCTGGGGTAGCCGAGGTGACCTGGGAAACTCACTACTCAGTAGAAACACAGTCCACACGCGTTTATAAAAAGAAGTGTGAGGTCCCAGACCGGGGTGAAGATTGAATTAGATTGAGGACGTGTGGACTGTGCCATGTAGGGCCTGGCATTCATTTTACAAAGATGCGTTTGAGCGCAGTGTGTCTCACGTCAGCAAGCTGGAAGTCAGTGGAACAAATTTGGCACAGCTCATTTCCTAGTGGTCATCAGTTCTGTATGATCTCTCTAATATCCTCATTTTAAACCTGTCTTCACAGCGAACCAGAGAGATACAGCCACAAGGGATGTCATCTGATTCTTTGTTTCTATACATCCGCTGACAGACAGTCTGATTGTGTGGTCCTGGTGAGTAGTGTGTTGCTTGCTCCTTGCCTTGCAGGGAGTTCCCTTGGCTGGGCTCTGGCTCCAGGCTTCTCCAGCCTCAAACAGGTTCTTCTTGGAAGCGACAGCCTCAGGAGTGCTGGGAATATCCACCAAGGCCTGCTTCGCTGCTTTAGCCTCCTGGGAACTCTGGAAAACATCCAGAAAAAAAACTTCAGTTTTACACACCTATGTATATGTAACTACGGGTTAACAGATTTCATCCTCACTATTACAGTATTTCTATTAAGAGTTTCAGTTAAGGAGGAGGAAGATGAAAATGCAAACATAACAGAATTATACAGTTCCGGCACTAAAAACAATCCAGTGAAAAAGTGGGACTATTCCGTTGCCTGGGGAAACGTCCCTGTCTGGAAAGCAGAGCCTCCTGAACCGATAGTGACTTGCACACAGAGAATGACAGGTATGACTAAGGTAGCACAAGACTGAGAGAGACAACCACGTCGTGTTGGAGGAACCCATCCATCCTCTCCCAAATGAGAAGCCAGCTGGTTTGACAGTGTGCCTGTACTTTGATGTGTCGACCTTGGCAGCAGCTCACATGTTTACTGTAACCATGTATGAGACAGCAGGCAGACACACAGTTTCTCACCCACAGAGGAGGAGAACGGGACCGGGCTGATGAAAGAGTAACGTGATGAAGGCATTCATCACCTCCTTCAAGGCAACGTCTGAGAGGGGGAAGGAGCGGGGAGAGGGGAAGGAGAAGGGGAGAAGGAGGGGGAAGGAGAGGGGGAGAGGTGGAAGGAGAAGGGAGAAGGGGAGAAGGAGGGGGAAGAGGAGGGGAAAGGAGAGGGGGAGAGGTGGAAGGAGTGGGAGAAGGCGAAGGAGAGGGGGAGAGAAACAGCTGGGAGCTCACCTCAATGGCCTGGGTGTACTGCTCCAGTCTGTCATCCATCTTGGAGAGGAGAATAGGAGGCAGTGTCTTCTTGAAGCTGTTACTGTATCCAGAAACAAAGACATTCACTGAGGCCTCATGAAACATAAGACCGGAGAATGAGATAGAAAAAACACTTTATTTATTTACACTTTAAGTATTTTGGCATCAGTTCCTGTGAGTGAACAGGTCTGGTCCTGATCCCTTTCCCACACTGAGCTTCTCAACATTTCACTTTCGTCTTCAAACCGAGCCTTTGATTGTGCGCTGCCATACTGAGTTTGGACAGGATATTTTGCACAGCTACAGGGTCCTCTGTCAGCACTGACCCAGAGAGACCCAGAGAGACCCAGAGAGACCCAGAGAGGCCCAGAGAGACCCAGAGAGGCCCAGAGAGACCCAGAGAGACCCAGAGAGACCCAGAGAGACTCAGAGAGACCCAGAGAGACCCAGAGAGACCCAGAGAGACCCAGAGAGGCCCAGAGAGACCCAGAGAGACCCAGAGAGACCCAGAGAGACCCAGAGAGACCCAGAGAGACCCAGAGAGACCCAGAGAGACCCAGAGAGGTGAGCTCTCACTGAGCCAAGACAGTCTCTCCAGCAGCAGCTGTCCAGAAACACCACCTAGGCAACGCCTCAATGTCTCCACTGAACGCAAATAAACCCAAAGTATCAGGAAATAGTGACCCCTTGCTTCCTGTATTTCGCCATCACCTCAGTGTGTTTGCATTGGTATTAGGCGGGAATGTTCGTTAAAAGCATGTGGAGGTCCTTAAGGACAGGACTGGAAGTTTACACAGCTTGCTTAGGCATGACAGTGTTGTTTTAATGTGATAAATGTTGTCCACATGACTTTATTTGAGACTCTCGTTCTACTCCAGTTGAGACGATGGATTGGTTGAATGATGTCATGCAGCAGAACTGGCAGGAGACACAATGGGTGAGACCTGCCATGCATCTTCAGAGTTGGAGGACGTTTTGATTCGCTCCGACACTCTTCTACACACATGACTTCCAAAGCACAGGGATCATCACACCTGCTGATGTCGTGACTGAAACGAGGTGGAGGAAAACGTTCCCGGAAATGACATCATGCTAGAAGGGAGCAGATGTGACAGTGGAGGGTCGTGGGCTGTGTGCACCCCAGAGCCGGGAGCTCTCTGATAACTCACAGTGGAGGGTCGTGGGCTGTGTGCACCCCAGAGCCGGGAGCTCTCTGATAACTCACAGTGGAGGGTCGTGGGCTGTGTGCACCCCAGAGCCGGGAGCGCTCTGATAACTCACAGTGGAGGGTCGTGGGCTGTGTGCACCCCAGAGCCGGGAGCGCTCTGATAACTCACAGTGGAGGGTCGTGGGCTGTGTGCACCCCAGAGCCGGGAGCGCTCTGATAACTCACAGTGGAGGGTCGTGGGCTGTGTGCACCCCAGAGGCGGGAGCTCTCTGATAACTCACAGTGGAGGGTCGTGGGCTGTGTGCACCCCAGAGCCGGGAGCTCTCTGATAACTCACAGTGGAGGGTCGTGGGCTGTGTGCACCCCAGAGCCGGGAGCGCTCTGATAACTCACAGTGGAGGGTCGTGGGCTGTGTGCACCCCAGAGGCGGGAGCTCTCTGATAACTCACAGTGGAGGGTCGTGGGCTGTGTGCACCCCAGAGCCGGGAGCTCTCTGATAACTCACAGTGGAGGGTCGTGGGCTGTGTGCACCCCAGAGCCGGGAGCTCTCTGATAACTCACAGTGGAGGGTCGTGGGCTGTGTGCACCCCAGAGCCGGGAGCTCTCTGATAACTCACAGTGGAGGGTCGTGGGCTGTGTGCACCCCAGAGCCGGGAGCGCTCTGATAACTCACAGTGGAGGGTCGTGGGCTGTGTGCACCCCAGAGCCGGGAGCGCTCTGATAACTCACAGTGGAGGGTCGTGGGCTGTGTGCACCCCAGAGCCGGGAGCTCTCTGATAACTCACAGTGGAGGGTCGTGGGCTGTGTGCACCCCAGAGCCAGGAGCTCTCTGATAACTCACAGTGGAGGGTCGTGGGCTGTGTGCACCCCAGAGCCGGGAGCGCTCTGATAACTCACAGTGGAGGGTCGTGGGCTGTGTGCACCCCAGAGCCGGGAGCGCTCTGATAACTCACAGTGGAGGGTCGTGGGCTGTGTGCACCCCAGAGCCGGGAGCGCTCTGATAACTCACAGTGGAGGGTCGTGGGCTGTGTGCACCCCAGAGCCGGGAGCGCTCTGATAACTCACAGTGGAGGGTCGTGGGCTGTGTGCACCCCAGAGGCGGGAGCTCTCTGATAACTCACAGTGGAGGGTCGTGGGCTGTGTGCACCCCAGAGCCGGGAGCTCTCTGATAACTCACAGTGGAGGGTCGTGGGCTGTGTGCACCCCAGAGCCGGGAGCTCTCTGATAACTCACAGTGGAGGGTCGTGGGCTGTGTGCACCCCAGAGCCGGGAGCTCTCTGATAACTCACAGTGGAGGGTCGTGGGCTGTGTGCACCCCAGAGCCGGGAGCTCTCTGATAACTCACAGTGGAGGGTCGTGGGCTGTGTGCACCCCAGAGCCGGGAGCGCTCTGATAACTCACAGTGGAGGGTCGTGGGCTGTGTGCACCCCAGAGCCGGGAGCTCTCTGATAACTCACAGTGGAGGGTCGTGGGCTGTGTGCACCCCAGAGCCGGGAGCGCTCTGATAACTCACAGTGGAGGGTCGTGGGCTGTGTGCACCCCAGAGCCGGGAGCTCTCTGATAACTCACAGTGGAGGGTCGTGGGCTGTGTGCACCCCAGAGCCGGGAGCTCTCTGATAACTCACAGTGGAGGGTCGTGGGCTGTGTGCACCCCAGAGCCGGGAGCGCTCTGATAACTCACAGTGGAGGGTCGTGGGCTGTGTGCACCCCAGAGCCGGGAGCGCTCTGATAACTCACAGTGGAGGGTCGTGGGCTGTGTGCACCCCAGAGCCGGGAGCTCTCTGATAACTCACAGTGGAGGGTCGTGGGCTGTGTGCACCCCAGAGCCGGGAGCGCTCTGATAACTCACAGTGGAGGGTCGTGGGCTGTGTGCACCCCAGAGCCGGGAGCGCTCTGATAACTCACAGTGGAGGGTCGTGGGCTGTGTGCACCCCAGAGGCGGGAGCTCTCTGATAACTCACAGTGGAGGGTCGTGGGCTGTGTGCACCCCAGAGCCGGGAGCTCTCTGATAACTCACAGTGGAGGGTCGTGGGCTGTGTGCACCCCAGAGGCGGGAGCTCTCTGATAACTCACAGTGGAGGGTCGTGGGCTGTGTGCACCCCAGAGCCGGGAGCTCTCTGATAACTCACAGTGGAGGGTCGTGGGCTGTGTGCACCCCAGAGGCGGGAGCGCTCTGATAACTCACAGTGGAGGGTCGTGGGCTGTGTGCACCCCAGAGCCGGGAGCGCTCTGATAACTCCCCACCAGACTGCACGGAGCCGGACAGCAGGCCACAGCCATACTTCACTAGCCACTAGAGAACCCAGCCCCCACATCTGGGTCCAGTTAACCCAGTCTTAAATCCTGCCTGGCGAAGGTGATGCAGTGAGAGAGGTGGCCCCTGGCCCCTGGCCCCCACCTCTGTGTTTACGTTCAGACACCAGCCGTGTCGACTGAGGATCGCCGCCTCTCTGACTCACACGTGTCTACTGAGGGCCCCGCAGACAATGGCAAGCCTTGGACATGTACACAACATGGACTAGGGGCAGTTCTATGGGCGTATGTGAAGTCCCTCTGTGACACGGCTTGTAAAAAGGGCTGTCCAAGCACACTTGATCTGAGTTATCCCCCTTTCTCTGAATGTACAATCTGAGAAACGGTTTGAGGAATTAGCTTGAGTCGTACGATGTGCTGTTTGACCGCTTACCTTTTCTTGAGGGATCGGTTCAAGGATTCTGTTCTCTCTGTGATCTGGAACAGAAGAGGAAAACAGGGTAGATGTTTACCCCCACAGATCTGCTCAGACTGGGAACGCTGCTGATAGCGTTAATTACAGATCTGCACTCAGCCCAAATCAAACAGAACCATGTCTACCGGTCTTTATCAAGCATATGTGACATGTCACTTCCTATTAATATGACATCTTCAAGCTGCATTGCTCAATCCAAGATTTGTTTTTGGTAGTTTTATAAATAATTATTTTAAAAGTTTTGGCCATTTCAGCTGCATGCTATAACCTAAAGCTGTATATTTACAGCATTCTGACTGGCGTTTTAGATGACGACATTGATATTATATAATCTACTTGGACTGCTTTACAGTTTGCTTCTGACGAATGGGAAACAGCCAGTCTCTTCCAAAGGAAATGCTTGGTTAAAGTATTCACTAGGCTCCAATTTTCTGGTGGTTATCAAAATAACTCGAAATCATTATCTGTGTAGAAGCGTGTGGTTGGGAAAGGGATCAGACTGCAGTCTGCCCCCGGTTGCCAGAGGGGTCATACTTCAAAGTAGCCACGGCCAGGCATGCTTGCATGCTCTGGTTCCACCCACACACAAGGATCCCTTATGTTGCAGCTGAAACCCTGGACCGAAATCAAAGAGCACAGCCTTCAGACCCCCACTCACCAAGCCAGCATTTTCTGCTGTCAAACCCTCGTCATTCTCTCTCTGAACTCACACACAAGCAGAGGGAAGCTGATGACAGCAACCCGGAGGAAAACCTCCTGAACACATCACCTCACACACACCAGCCCCACAACGACAAACACATCACCTCACACACACCAGCCCCACAACGACAACATGGAGATCCTTCAGTGTAGTTTCAGTTTAGTGAAGTTGTATGTCTACTTATTATTTATCCTGTCCAGCAGCAGGTTGCCTTGCCGGAAGGAACTGGTCTTGTCAGAGTAATGTGTTAGAAATAGCATGCGGCTGAACTGGTCTTGTCAGAGTAATGTGTTAGAAATAGCATGCGGCTGAAACGGCATCTGGGGATTCTGTCCCAGATTTAGAAGTTGATTTAGCTGGATGCAAATATGATTATTGGACCGAATAAGATTTAAACGGAATATGAATTTAATTATTTGAGTTTTACTGACAAAGGACTCATTGAAAGATGAGAAATGCAACATTTGACAGACAACATGTTACAGAACACAGAGGTCATGCATTTCAAGGCACAAGCCAGGCAGTGGTAGAATAACACTGGATCGCTATCAAACACGGTGCAGCTTAGTGGACATCGTTGTTCATTAGCTTGGCAGACAGTGAACCACACATGGACATGTGCAAGACATGTGTCTTTACCCCTGACCTGAAGGACAGCATGTTCTGCCTTGTGTCTTTACCCCTGACCTGAAGGACAGCATGTTCTGCCTTGTGTCTTTACCCCTGACCTGAAGGACAGCATGTTCTGCCTTGTGTCTTTACCCCTGACCTGAAGGACAGCATGTTCTGCCTTGTGTCTTTACCCCTGACCTGAAGGACAGCATGTTCTGCCTTGTGTCTTTACCCCTGACCTGAAGGACAGCATGTTCTGCCTTGTGTCTTTACCCCTGACCTGAAGGACAGCATGTTCTGCCTTGTGTCTTTACCCCTGACCTGAAGGACAGCATGTTCTGCCTTGTGTCTTTACCCCTGACCTGAAGGACAGCATGTTCTGCCTTGTGTCTTTACCCCTGACCTGAAGGACAGCATGTTCTGCCTTGTGTCTTTACCCCTGACCTGAAGGACAGCATGTTCTGCCTTGTGTCTTTACCCCTGACCTGAAGGACAGCATGTTCTGCCTTGTGTCTTTACCCCTGACCTGAAGGACAGCATGTTCTGCCTTGTGTCTTTACCCCTGACCTGAAGGACAGCATGTTCTGCCTTGTCCACAAACCAGAGGAACAGAAGCTAGCTAGTGCTTTAACACAGACATGCTATAAAAGCTATCATTCTGTCTTAACGTAGATGGCTTGATGGTGTAAAAACTAAAAGTGAGGGACACACACACTCACACACTCACACACACACACACACACACACACACACACACACACACACACACACACACACACACACACTCACACACACACACACTCACACACACCAGTCCAAACCCATGTGTGAAACACTACATGCACCAGAGAACAGGAAAGTGGAAACAGTGCGAATGCTGACATTTGGATCACACATGTCACACACTGTACATGAACACACACACATGATGAACACACACACATGCAACTTACTGGCTCAAAACTCACTGTGGCTGCAAAAATTAAAGTTACAGTTCATAACTTTGCTTGCTGTTCATATATATTCAGTATACATAAATATACAGTTCATGTATATGATAGTTATTATATTTAAATATATTTAAAGCATGATTATTATGAGAAATACACTATAGCCATGTTAGGTTTAACTCCAGTCAGTGACAGACGTCTGGCTGCAGAGGAAGTGTTACCTTGTGCGTGTGACTGAGAGGGCTGAACATCCCTTCTGCATCCTCCCCAGAGGCACTGAGCGTCTTCATCTTCTCTGCCGCCTCCATCCTCCTCCGCTCGATGTCCTCCTTCATCCTCCTCCTCTCCGCCTGAGACACAGCACCCCCCACAGGTCAGACAGACTGAACGCTCGCTACACCTTCCTGCTGTCTCCGCCTGAGACACAGCACCCCCCACAGGTCAGACAGACTGAACGCTCGCTAAACCTTCCTCTTCTCCGCCTGAGACACAGCACCCCCACAGGTCAGACAGACTGAACGCTCGCTACACCTTCCTGCTGTCTCCGCCTGAGACACAGCACCCCCCACAGGTCAGACAGACTGAACGCTCGCTACACCTTCCTGCTGTCTCCGCCTGAGACACAGCACCCCCCACAGGTCAGACAGACTGAACGCTCGCTACACCTTCCTGCTGTCTCCGCCTGAGACACAGCACCCCCCACAGGTCAGACAGACTGAACGCTCGCTACACCTTCCTGCTGTCTCCGCCTGAGACACAGCACCCCCCACAGGTCAGACAGACTGAACGCTCGCTACACCTTCCTCTTCTCCGCCTGAGACACAGCACCCCCACAGGTCAGACAGACTGAACGCTCGCTACACCTTCCTCTTCTCCGCCTGAGACACAGCACCCCCACAGGTCAGACAGACTGAACGCTCGCTAAACCTTCCTCTTCTCCGCCTGAGACACAGCACCCCCCACAGGTCAGACAGACTGAACGCTCGCTAAACCTTCCTCTTCTCCGCCTGAGACACAGCACCCCCACAGGTCAGACAGACTGAACGCTCGCTACACCTTCCTGCAGGAGGTGTAGCCTAACCCTAACCCTCCAGGGCTGCTTGTGCAGATGTGGTTCTCTTCCTCAGGATTTGGAATCATATTCTATTCATAATTATACAAATAAATAATATATTTTGTGATGATGTATTATATGAAACCCAACTATATTTGTGTGTCTTCAGACTGTGTTCCTTCACCTCTTCCTTGGCCTGGCGAACCTGCTCCTCCGCCCCCCTCCTGCGCTCCTCTCCCTCCCTGGCCTCCCGCCTCTCCTCCCTCCTCCTCTTCAGCTCCTCCAGCTCCTGCTCTGCCTCCGTCTGCCTCAGACGGAGCAGCTCCAGCTCCTGGTTCTCCTTCTCCTGGTGGCAGCGTCTGAACTTCTCCAGCCTCTGCTCTGTCTCCAGTATCATGGCCCTTTCTTCAGCCTCCCCCAGCTCTGCTGCTGGGGCCGCGTGGCGGATGGAGGTACTGGAGAGAAAATAGAGGTTGATTGAGGGAGAAATAACTGTTTTTTGTTGTGGAATGTGCTGTAGGTCCTCTCTACACACACATCGATACGAGGGATTTGTTTTCTTTGCTAACTCACCTGGAAGTCCTTTTGGTTTTTACCAGGTGTGATGTCACTTCCTCTCTGGCTACATTTCCATTGGTGTTGTGCTTGGCTTCCTGATTCACAAACACTTTCGATGTGTGTGACACCTTCCCTTCTTGTCTTCTCTCCTTCACCTGGAGGTACACAGACGGAGGAGTCACATGATGGGTTTGAGATGGTAGTTTCCCAGAATAGACTTCTTCCGATCCCATGATTTTGATTAACTGGAGATGTAGGAATTTCAAACGATCTTTGATTGCTGTTCAGGGAAGACCCTTACCTCAACCTCCGGTCTCTGGTTCTCCTTCTTCTTTAGGACTTTCATCTGCTCCGCGTGCACCTCCTCCTGCTCTCTCTCCTTCACTCCCCCTCGGCCCCTCTCCTCTTTATCCTCCTCATTTCCCTTCCTCCTCTTCTCACCCTCCTTCCATGTCAACGTCTTCACCTCATCCTCCTCCCCGTCCTTGGCTTTTCTTTGCAGACGAGTAGCGGCCGTGTCCGTGACGGTGTTTTCGGGCGTATCAGCTGCTCTGCTTGCCGCCTCCTGTCCCTGCTCCTGTCCCTGCTCCTGTCCCTGCCCCCGCTCCTGCCCCAGCTCCTGCCCCCGCTCCTGCCCCAGCTCCTCCATGCGCTGCTGCCGACGTCTCTCAAGGCGCTGGGTCCAGTCGCTGAAGCCCTCATCCTCCTCCAGAGAGCTGCTTGTCTTCAGCTCTCCGTCGTACCTGAGGCAGGACAGGAGATACCACACAGTTAGCGTTCACGTACACCTAGCGTAGCTTGATGTGGAGATGCTTACGATGAGCTGATGGTACCTAAATCTTTGGTTTCCTTTTTTGAGCAGTTGGACTGTACTGAACTTGTGGTGGCCGTTTGGTTTGTCAACAAAATAACTTTGCGAGGCTAACCACTGCTAACAACCAAGCTCAACAAACAGATACTCTCATCTTCCGAATAAACGTACCGGTACGTTTATTTTTTTTACCCGAAAAATCCACCCGGTACATTCTTATTTTGGACGGTACGTGTATTTTTGGGGGGGGAAATCGAGACATAATTTTAGAAAATTCCATGCATTTTTTTCGGAAGGGAAGATAAATTTGAACTCTTTGATGTGAAAACGTTAGCTAGCTACCTTAGCTAGCTAGCTACTGGCAAGTAGCTTACATTAGCTAACGACGTTAGCTACCAACTGAAGGTTGTCAGTGCAAGCTACAGTAGTAAATGTTAGCCAGAGCCTCATTATGGCTCTGATGTTAGCTCTAGCTACTGTACACTCACATAACGGTTCCCATTCAGCACACCAGCATGACAGTCACAACCTATAGACAACGAGCCTCTCATCGTCAAATATAAATCCCAGGGTACTTCCGTGGTTACCAGTGCGTCTTTCAGGATTGCATGCCGCACAAGACGCGGAATATGAGGTGCACCGGCAGTCGTGTCTACTATAAATTTGTTAAGGTATACCTGTAGTCATGGTTATTGTAACTATGTATTTCCAAGCTACAGGCATTGAAGTATTTTCCTAGCAATGCTTTATTTGGTAGTGGTTGTCATGTTGACTGTAAGCTGTTTTAGGAAAAGTGATAGTACTAGTACATGTATGTTTGTAACTAGACAGCCTCTTTTTTTAACTTTGTAATAACTATGTATTTCCAGTGGTTTTCATGTTATGTTGCAGTCATGTTGACTTTAAGTTTTTGAGGAAAAGTACTACCATAGGCCTATATTTGTAACCAGACAGCCTCTTTTTTGAAATTTTCTAACAATGATTATGTATTTCCAAACTACAAGTGTTGACGTTTTTTCCTAGCAATGGTATATTTGCTGTCCATTTCTATTCCTGATTGCAAGTGACAGTAAAAGATGTGCACTTACACTGGTAGGAACACATTTTGATAGCATATGGACAGTTTGCTTGCTGATTTGGCAATTTTCCGGGGGGTAGGCCTACTTTTATTCCGGGGGGTACTTTTATTCGGAAGATGAGAGTACAACAATATAAAACCACTGATGTATTTAAGTTTGGGATGGATGCAAAACAGCAGTGCTGCAGACATTAGCAGTGACCACACACAGTGCCCAGCGGGAGTGAATAACAGGATGAGCCGGAGCTGGAGCTTAACACAGCTCACCTCAAGCTGCCACCACATCAAACACAACATGAGGAACCAGCTGCAGTGAGCAGGCTGTCTGTGGACACTCAGCAGGCTGTCTGTGGACACTCATCATGTTGTTGTTGTGCGTTCTGTGCTGTCAGGGGCTGCCAGGGCCTGGGCTGGATGAAACCCAACTGGAACCACAGAGGTTTGAGGTGGGTGGAGATTAACACCTGATTTCACCACATAGTGGCTTGTGGTCAGGGGCGGACTGGCCATCAGGGATACCGGGGGCGGGCCGATGATTTGTCCCCCCCAATAAATCAGTGTAAACATAAGGACATTTAAATAATATTAATAATCTACATTTAACATATTACAATGTAGGTTATGTGTTACAGCAGTCATTTTGATGTCCCCCTCAGGAATTGCTCTTGAAAAAATGTCATATAATTGTCCCCCCCAAAAGAATTGATGTCAGATTTTCGCCACTGCATGCCAGGTGTATTGCACTTGCCAGGTGTATTGCACTTGCCAGGTGTATTGCACATGCCAGGTGTATTGCACATGCCAGGTGTATTGCACATGCCAGGTGTATTGCACCTGCCCCGAGGACTATTCACAACAAATTACTAGTCTAAACGCAACAAACGCGTTTGTCGCCATACGGACTAGCGTGTGTTGAAAACAAAGCAACAAGCCTCACGAAACTAGCGATTACATCACGAATGAATTTTGCAATAAACTAATTGGGCAACACAGAATTCACGTCATCATCACAGAACATTATATCACTCACATCGCCATGAGATGAGGGGAAGATGGGGGCAAAGAGTCATGGAGAGGTTAGGGTTGTAGGAGGAGGCCGTCAAGACAGGTAAATAAAAATGTGGGTTATCTTATCCGTCACCACAGCGTTAGCTAGCTATCGTTACATATGGCTTTAACGACCACCGTGACACCGACGACTCTATTCCCCTAGATAGGATAATAAGTTATTTGATTAGAAAATTGGAAACAAACAAGAGAACGCATATCCTCTCTGCTAAGAGAACTAGAAAAACCCGTCACAGTCTAAAATATAAACCACACGGGCACTGGACTACTTTCTGTAACAAGTCGATGCTTGTAGTAGGCTACGAGGTAGTCTCGCTGACGCCGGCTGTGGGGTAAATTACAGGCGTGGTAAGACTGGAAAAGACGGTGAAGTTTACCGTCATCTCTTCTCCTAGGTCGACAGCTCAGGCAGTTGGGAAAGGGCATGGTGAGATCTAAACACTCGGGGGCCTGTTTCAGAAAGAGACTTTACCGAATAACTCGATTTATGGAACAGGCCCCACGGTCACTAGGCTACACGTAAAAAAAATATAAGCCCTACTACACAGAATAAACAACTGGATAATAGCCCTCCCTCCCTTAACAGTATAGTTTCCAACCTAAAACTGGGTTGGTGGCCAAAATGCATTTTTATGTGGCACTAAAATAATGTGTTTTATAGAGTGCCATGTTTTCCAATTTATCCCTGGCTCTTAATCAGAAATTATGTTCCAAAACTATACACCTTAGAGTTTAGGCCAGTGCAAGACCAAGACATGTTACACACCGCTAACTCTGAATATTATTACATTCTGTTAGAATTGAGTATGTTGCCTACTCATTAGCTATGTATTCATTAAGTATAAATCCACAAGCCTTTGTCAGTCACTGTTCAGTTGAGTGCATTTTTCCACTTCACGGTAGGGATACCCAGGCCCCTCATGTTGGCTAATATTGAACCAACTGCTTCTGGTCAACACACAGAATATGCAGAGCCACCTGCACCAACCTACACACCCTATTTGGTTTCATCAAAACACCTGCTTTTCAAAACTGTGGAAACTCTTTTCTTGTAGCGCCACAATAAAGCCCCATTTCCCACAGAGATGTTCCCAGTGTGACCTTTAGCAGGGTGACCACGGGTAACTCCAAACATGCGCGCCTGCTTTCTTCCACTGCCTGACAGTCTACAGAGAGCTCTATTAGTGAAGCATGCTATTTATAACTACTAGCACTGCCACAACGATGGACCCATTCTTTATTCTTTATTTGAAAAAGTCCTGGGATGAAAGTGTTTCATCCTGCCAGGAGCTGGATGTTAAGAATGCGACTAGCATTCCCAACATGATTAAGCTGTTTAGCTACTAAAGTAAACTAATGTGAACATATGTCGGCTTGTTTGTTTTAGAACTTCTATGGCTAATTATGAATAACGAGCAAGTAGGCTTTTCAACGTTTGAATGCTTTACGTCTGAAGTCATGTAGATGTTGTTTATGCCGACTTGTTCGCGTGTTGTGGCTGGCAGTTAAACAACACCTGCAGGAGCGGAACGTTTGAACTGTTACAACAGGACTGTGGTTAAACAAAGAACAAGATCAAAATCTGGTTGGTCGTGAAGTGTTGACGGAGCTTGGTTGTCACGGACACAACCTTACAGTCGGCCAGTGATGACATGACAATCATTTGATCTTCTGAACCAGTATGCAAAGTACCATTTATCCCCCAGGGGTGCAGAGAGGAAACAGCTAGCTTTCCAAACTGTTGTCGGATTTTCCCAAGCCTCTCTATGATCAAGCCACAATTACAGACTACAGTGGGACTACCCCATGTCAAGTTAACCCAGTTTAGAAAGGCACAGCCTCTGAGTCAATACAGGGCTTCTTTGGCTCCCTCTTTCTCACCACTTGGAGAAGGTGTTGGATAAATTGTCCATAATTACGTTTCGGAGATTAAAAAGTGGCAACTACTCTAAGATCTTTATGACATGGCAGTAGTTCTCCAAGACACTCTAGTAAACATTCTTTAAAGATTGTGTAATGAGAAGGCAGCTGTGTGCTGCACTTGGGGAAAAGGAGAGAGAGAGTGTGAGAGAGAGAGGGAGAGAGCGTGTGTGTGAGAGAGAGAGTGAGAGAGAGAGAGAGAGAGAGAGAGAGAGAGAGAGAGAGAGAGAGAGAGAGAGAGAGAGAAGGAATGTAAATGAAAGGATAAGGAGACGATGGAAGATTAGTGGCATTTCCTAATGGATAAAAAAAACAACTAAGAACAGTATCATAAACTAACTTGGATATATGGCCAGCAAGAGAGAACTAGCTTAGTAGCACCCTTGTGACAGGCTAGGTTGATGTTACCACAGCTGGGAACCATCAACTAGACGAACACTCCTGATGCTACGTTCGATGATCATTTCTCAACCTCAGAACTAGTTAGAACTGGAGGCGTGGGAAGTGTTGTTGCAATCCCATACTGAGTGATTTATGTGTGATGATTTATACAAAGCAACTTTCCGCTACTTTGGCAATCTCCGTTTTTGTTGTTAGGCAGCAACAAAATAACCTGTACCGATTTGTGAATGACGTCACGTAAACCTTTCTTAGTGTTCAAGCGTTCCCAGTGTTTATAGAAGTGGGATATGTTATATCTGTAATTGTTCTTCCATGTTAAGTACATCTACAGATCTAAAGTTTGACTCTATACATGACGTCATCACGTAATCTAGCGACTTTTCAGAGAGCCAATAGCGACTTCTGGTGAGTTTTTATTGAATGTAATTTTTTCAGCAGCGCTGTAGGGATCTACTGACAGGCCGTCCTCAGCTGGGGTGCCGTTGTCCTGGGAGACGCCTCCGAGGGGGCTGCTTCCTCTGCGGAAGGATTCCCGCACCCTCCGCCTGTGCTCCCTCTCAGCCTCCTCGGCGTCCTCCACACTCCGCTGGGCCGTCACTCTGGAGAGAACACAGAACAACAACACTGTTTCAACCCTCATGAGAACACGTTTGGTTTTTCCTTCTTCATCAAAGCCCTTCCTTTATTCCTGGGATTCCCTGAGTCATCATCCTCCAGCCTCCTCGGCAGACAGCCCAAGAACCTTTCTAAACAATGAGGCTGTTAAGTTAAGGGATGGTGGGATAGCTTGGAGAGAGCCTGTCAGCAGGACATCTGTTTCAGGAACGTATGTGCTGCTTGCTGAGGATGAGCGATGGCGTCCTGGCAGAGCTAACACACCAGATCCCCCTGTTCAGATCCCCCTGTGTTTATCTCAACAGACACACATGTGCCTCACCCCGAGTTAGCAGTGAGCAATAACACCCATTCATCACAACAAATATGTAAACCGCGTCTTGGGACGAAGAATATCTTTGGGTGTGTCCGTGTGTCTGTGTGTCCGTGTGTCTGTGTGTCTGTGGTGAGGGACAGCCTGTCTGCCTGAAGCAGAAAAACAGCAGGACTGACTGGTCGGTTGGCGTCGTATTACAACTCTCACATCCATTTGGCTTGGGCCAATTAACAGCAGTTCAGGTCACTAATAGGAAGCTAATGGGTCCCAGGCGCTGTGTCACCACCTGATCACCCCATCTGTTTCTGGAGGCTCTCTGATTTACCACAGCCTCTAAAAGTCTATCTCAGAGCCTCGGGGCATGACCTCTGACCTTCCAGCAAGCCACACATGCTGCTTTTATCTCGGGGTCATTTTTACGTCCATTAGGCCTTTTTTTTTTTTACAGCTTTTAACTTTCAAGTTGCTAAATGAGCCGTGCTCCCCCTCTGCCGAGGCCCTGCTCCCCCTCTGCCGAGGCCCTGCTCTCTCTCTGCCGAGGCCCTGCTCCCCCTCTGCCGAGGCCCTGCTCCCCCTCTGCCGAGGCCCTGCTCCCCCTCTGCCAAGGCCCTGCTCTCCCTCTGCCGAGGCCCTGCTCCCCCTCTGCCGAGGCCCTGCTCCCCCTCTGCCGAGGCCCTGCTCCCCCTCTGCCGAGGCCCTGCTCCCCCTCTGCCGAGGCCCTGCTCCCCCTCTGCCGAGGCCCTGCTCTGCCGAGGCCCTGCTCCCCCTCTGCCGAGGCCCTGCTCCCCCTCTGCCGAGGCCCTGCTCCCCCTCTGCCGAGGCCCTGCTCCCCCTCTGCCGAGGCCCTGCTCCCCCTCTGCCGAGGCCCTGCTCCCCCTCTGCCGAGGCCCTGCTCTCCCTCTCCTTCCTGTGTTGTCATCCCAGCATTAGCTCACCAGCCAGGGCAGCGAGAGCAGCCTGGTGCGGGGGAGAGGAAGCGAGGGAGAGGGCTCGAAGGGGAGGTCAGAATGCAGCTGGATCTGGGTCACTCTGTCATTATGCTGACTTTGTCTCTGTGGCACAGATCGTGTACAGTCCGAGTCAGCTGGAAACATTCACATTTTTGGATCAATGTGCCATTTCACTTTCTATATCCTGTATAAATAGGCAGACCCAGCAAGAAAACAGGGCTTCCATCTCAGGACTTTGGGGTGAGGAGTGAGGCAGGACTGAATGCTGTCCAACCACACTTCCACACTTCACGGCCCTCACCAAATCTTTTCCCTTTCATCGATATTCTAGGATGATGTCATCCTTGGCACAGGTCAGACATCTGACTCAGACGAGGTGATTAATCTTTCACTGACTGGTTTGAAATCATCAGGATTACTAATGCCTTATTCAATCATCCAAATCTGTTTCCATTCTAAGTGACCTATTTTGTAATTCCTTGTCCTTCTACTGTATGCTTAAGTTGGGGGAGGAGGAGGAGGAGGGGAGGAGGAGGGGGAGGAAGGCAAGCCTGGGCACGCTGCCTGTCAAGAGGTCTGCTGCTGCAGCAGGAGCAGGGCAGCTGGTACAGGTGTGATCAGCGGGGGCAGGGCAGCTGATACAGGTGTGATCAGCGGGGGCAGGGCAGCTGATACAGGTGTGATCAGCAGGGACAGGGCAGCTGATACAGGTGTGATCAGTGGGGGCAGGGCAGCTGATACAGGTGTGATCAGCGGGGGCAGGGCAGCTGATACAGGTGTGATCAGCAGGGGCAGGGCAGCTGATACAGGTGTGATCAGTGGGGGCAGGGCAGCTGATACAGGTGTGATCAGTGGGGACAGGGCAGCTGATACAGGTGTGATCAGCGGGGGCAGGGCAGCTGATACAGGTGTGATCAGTGGGAACAGGGCAGCTGATACAGGTGTGATCAGCGGGGGCAGGGCAGCTGATACAGGTGTGATCATTTACATTTACATTTACATTTAGTCATTTAGCAGACGCTCTTATCCAGAGCGACTTACAGTAAGTACAGGGACATTCCCCCCCGAGGCAAGTAGGGTGAAGTGCCTTGCCCAAGGACACAACGTCATTTTTGGCACAGCCGGGAATCGAACCGGTAACCTTCAGATTACTAGCCCGACTCCCTCACCGCTCAGCCACCTGACTCGCGGGGGCAGGGCAGCTGATACAGGTGTGATCAGCAGGAGAGGAAGAGCCCTGGGTCAAACACCTCACACCTGAGGTTAGTGTGTACAGGAAAGTATTTTTGGTGTAAAACAGTACTTGTTTTATTACAGTACTTGTTTAATCTTTCTCTACATTTTTACTTACTGTCTTTATTGTTATGCACCAATCTACCATAGCAAATTCCTGAAATGTGTAATTACTTGGCAATAAATTAGATTCCGATTCTGTAAAAGGAAAGTGTTTCAGTGTAAGGTTATATATCAAGCTGTATACGACTGGAAACACCAGCTTGTGTCTGGTACGGTTTGGCCCCACATTTCCATAAATCATCAACCTGAATAAAAGTCACTACTGCTCTGTTCTACTTCAGGCAAAAGTCTGTAAGCACAGTTCTGCTGGCGCTGCTGAATGTTAATCCAACTAATGGGATCCTAGGAACCTCTTGGATAGTTCATTTCCCCACTGAAGCCCCCGTGTTCATTATGACACCTGGCTGCTAAAGACTTGAAAGCATGACATCACTGGAAGACGAGAAGACTCGTGACCTTTGACCCCTGTGATGGATCAGAGGTGGAAAACCTTGCAGCTTTCCCGCCACTGGGGAAATGTGTCACACCTTCTGAGTCACATACCTTCTGTCTGCCTGGTGGCCTCTTTCACAAACGCACACGGCCACACGCACTGAACACTCATTCAGTTAGAGTTCGGTGCGTCGGTTGTACAGTTATGTTTGTACTTGTCTTTCGTTTTCTTAACTGCATCACAGAGGCCATTCACAGGAAGCGAGACTCATTTCATCTTAAGACAAAACAAAGATTGTGGACTCTGAGAACTGTTCTTAAGAGTAGGTGTTGTCACTGTCTTGTTGAACAATGACATAATCCCAAATGATTTCATTCCCAAGTCTGCCAGGATCTGTTACACAGACACTGAAGACAGGGAGGCGGGATGGGAAACTTTTCTGGAATTGTGTCATTGTTGTGTTTGAAACAAGTTTCAACAGTTGTGGAGGTCATTTAATCAGAAAGAATGTGTATACAAAGACTGCAGGACTTAAGACCCCAAACACGCTTAGAGCAATTCACAATAGTTACTACCTGACGAAGGCCATACAAAAATGTGTCAGTTAAGAAACATACCTTATGTGGAACATGACAAGATAAGAAAAGGCATCTTAATTATATGTCGACCAAGTGATCCCTGCAAGCTAAGATGAGCCTCTGAGAATGTGGTATGACCTAACTTGTTCAAAAACAAACCCGTAAAAATTCTTCCTAAAAAGCCTCCTGGTTTGTCTCACGTGCGGCGCTGTGGTGCTCAGTTCACCTCAGAGAAACACCACCACACACTGCACACCTCAGAGAAACACCACCACACACTGCACACCTCAGAGAAACACCACCACACACTGCACACCTCAGAGAAACACCACCACACACTACACACCTCAGAGAAACACCACCACACACTACACACCTCAGAGAAACACCACCACACACTGCACACCTCAGAGAAACACCACCACACACTGCACACCTCAGAGAAACACCACCACACACTGCACACCTCAGAGAAACACCACCACACACCTCAGAGAAACACCACCACACACTGCACACCTCAGAGAAACACCACCACACACTGCACACCTCAGAGAAACACCACCACACACTACACACCTCAGAGAAACACCACCACACACTGCACACCTCAGAGAAACACCACCACACACTGCACACCTCAGAGAAACACCACCACACACTGCACACCTCAGAGAAACACCACCACACACTGCACACCTCAGAGAAACACCACCACACACTACACACCTCAGAGAAACACCACCACACACTGCACAGCTCAGAGAAACACCACCACACACTGTGTTGCCAGGGAACTGGGGTGTGTTGCCAGGGACCCGGGGTGTGTTGCCAGGGACCCGGGGTGTGTTGCCAGGGACCCGGGGTGTGTTGCCAGGGACCCGGGGTATGTTGCCAGGGACCCGGGGTATGTTGCCAGGGACCCGGGGTGTGTTGCCAGGGACCTGGGGTGTCCAACAGACGAGTCAGGGTCTCCTGTTAGCAGGCAGCCAGTAATCACATTGTTATGGCTGGGTGTCGCGCCCCCTGTGCAGAGCACAAACGGATCACTGCTCATTTCCTCAGCACAGGCAGGCTGGAAGCCCAGAGGCCTCAGAGCTTTATTTGCCTGTGGGGTCTAGTCAAAGGTTGTTTTTTTAACTCTAAAAGTCTATCATTCATCACCTGTGTCAACGGAACATTCTGACGAAATTCAACTGTCCTTGCTGGGAGTTAGTCAGGTGTGATTGTGTGATTATTGTTTACAGGAAATCTGTTTCGCCCGCTTGTCTTGTTTGAAGGGATTTTATGGTTTCGGGATCCTTTACTGTTTGTTTTTGTGTCTTATCTTATCGAGCAGGAATCTCAACAAGGTGACATCACTGGCGATCTTCTAAAGTATCGCATATTTAGAGCATAATGTGGGGTGAGGGAGAAACTCCAGTGTTGACTTTTCCCTGTGGACAACCTTTAGCCAGGCTCACAGGGGGGAGCATGCTGCAGGGCTCACTGGCCCCTGCACTCACCAGGAGGAGCCCCCACATTCCTGACCGCCTTATCTCCCCTGTATCGTAAACAGAGCACAGCCAGTCACCCGGGCAGGGGTCAGGGGTCACAGTAGGGCCTGCAGTGACCTCTGACCCCGCCCGGCCTGCAGTGAGGGGCTGTCGATACAGTTTAGCAAAGACGAGAGAACAGAACGTTTATCATACCTGGAGAGATCCTGAATGACATACCACTACTGCAGTAGTGTTCTGTAGGATAGGATGGGAGATGGGGGGACTGGATCGCTTTCTCTTGCTGTCTTGGCTGATTCGAAACAGATCAGCCCCACATGACCTCTTTGACCCACTGAACATGGGAAAACCCCACTTTAAGAGGTTCTGGACTTAAGATATCTTGGATTATGTCAGAGATTTTGAAATAGAAACTATCTTGGCTTGGTATAAACCTACTGTGTTTTCCAAACTGTGAGGAGAAGATGTATAGAAACAGGGACTGGAACATTGAATACTTAAAGATTTCAAACAACTCAACCTATCACAGCTTCGTCACAAAATACCTGAGGAATGTCTCCGCCCAATGGAAGTCATCAGAGGCGATTAGTATTGCCTATAAAGTTTTCTGAGCAATCGGACTCTTTTGCGGTGGTAGAGGGTGATGTCATCCTTCCCTCTCTGAGAGGGGCCGTCTGCTTACAGCGTCAGCAGACGTGCATCTCAACATCAGACCTGAAGAACCTCTCATTCTTTCTTTTCCAAATACACTTCCATTAAATGAAATTCATTTTGTGCCAACATCCCCCCCCCCCCCTCTCCAAAACTGTAAAGAGTTAGGCCTTAGGAGTACTACATAGCAGAGGGGGAGAATTTGCAGCATTTTATCCAGGGCTGTAGGTCATTAAATAACTGGTGCTGAAGTATAACAGCTGTACACTATTTGTACATACATACAACTGGCATGAGTCTCAGAGAGATGAATGCATGCCAGTGAAATGAGAAGTCCCCTGGTGGAGAGAGGCAGGGGAGCTGGCAGCGCCTGACAGGGTCTGAGGCAGAGGCACCCTGTAAGGAGGCAGGGAAGCAGCTCTCAGCTGTCTGACAGGGCACACCTTGTCTGACAGGGCACACCTTGTCTGACAGGGCACACCTGTGTTCCAAGACCCTCCAACACAGAACGCAGGAACACCAGGAATTCACTACTAAACGCACACAGCCTAAATTTGAGTTTTCATCACAGAGTAAAGAAATCACCTTTTTCTTTGTTAGTGAGAACTGGTTATTGTGTCTATGTTTCCACACACCTTCCCATGCACGTTCTGCTGATCTGTAAATGTAACGCGGGAAATCAAATGTACCGTTTGTAGGGCTGGTGAACACATGCCTGGGCCTCCCAGCACTGGGCTTGTGTTACCTATCCTGGCTGTTTCTTGAGTGTTTTCCTCCAGCATTGTGTTGACTGATCCCTGAATCTGCTTTCAATGGAAGGTGTCGGTTTACAGAGCACCTCTGCTCATCTACTGGTTCTCTCCCACAGAGAACATGCTGGAAGGGAGGGTTAAGGCCAGGCATGTCGCCACCAGGGAGGAACCCCCTAACAAAGGGCCCAGCCATGTCACCCCTGACCTCTGACCCCGGACCCTGGCCCAGTTTCCCTCAGCCTCAATTATTGGGAGAGCTGGAGGCACTGTTTCTTTCCATCGCTCTCTCTCTCTCTCTCTCTCTCTCTCTCTCTCTCTCTCTCTCTCTCTCTCTCTCTCTCTCTCTCCTCTCTCTCCTCTCTCTCTCTCTCTCTCTGTCTCTCTGTCTCTCTCCTCTCTCTCTCTCTGTCTCTCTCCTCTCTCTGTCTCTCTGTCTCTCTGTCTCTCTCCTCTCTCTCTCTCTCTCTCTCTCTCTTGTTTTTATTTTTTTTCTCCTTCCCCCGTCTCTGAAATACACACACACACACACACACACAAGGAGTGCAATAAAACAACACAGCAGCATGACCAGGTTCAGTCCCAGGAGATTAACACAGAATGCTGGTCACTGAATTCCTATCTGTAATCAGAGCTGAGGTGCACACACACACACACACATTCTCACAATGTGACCCAAAACACATTGAGTAATCCGACTGGTCTGTTATCAGGCAAACATGTTTACCTAAAAGCTCAACCGAAGCTGGGACACCCAGAGATATTCATTAGTAGGAGTGCTTACCATGCCCAACACACATGCTCATTCTCTGAAGTAGTTTGGACTCTGGGAAATATTAGTTTTAGGGGAATGCCAAGAGTGGTTTTCAGTTTCAGCATTACCAACTGAGGCAACATGATTTATCCAGAAAGACTGTAAGTTGAGGGATGACATATTCCCACTAATATGAAGATCACAAAACCTGGTGATTAAATGTCTGATTTGCCAGTTCATCTCTGCCCCTCTATAGTCAGTAAAAGTAGAATGCTGAATGTTGTCTATAGAACAAAGACAATAATCACATTGTTTAACCTCAAATTCCCAACAACAGCTTATCTAAAACACAGACTTCATTGACTTGACTAACTTGAATGACTTAACTCCAGTCCTAAACACAGTCCTTGACACGGTGCTTACCTCAGCAGGTTCTGTAAACCTTGCTTGCTGGAGTTTCTTCTCAGGATTGCACCTGACATGGTTCTTCGTTCTCCTTCACTAATGTGAAAATAAAACCACAATGTTGCTCCACAGAAGTCAGTGTCTCTCCAGCACTGTTCCCAGCCCACGGGCTCTGAGCACTGTCGGGGTTGGTTTCTGTACTCCCTTTCCTTTCTCTCTCTAACAAGAACTCTGCCTCTCACACACTGCAGCTCACACACACAGCTCCTGTCCCCCACACAGTCTGGAGAGAATACCAGCCCAGATTAAAGCGCCACTCTCTCTTCTATCCTCGAGACCAGACTTTAGTCACTGCCCCCTTTCCCTACTGCCCTCCCTCCCCCTGACCCCCCTCCTCCCCTACTCCTCTCCTCCTCCTACAGTACATGTGGTTCTCATTGAGTGCTCAGACCATGGTTCAACATCTTTCCCTCTCTTTCTGTTGGTGCTGTAGGGTCATGTGGTCTTCCCTGGGGGGTGAGAGGTGGGCGGGGGGGCAGGGGTGTAAGACGATACACCACCCCAAATCCACTAATCCAGCCGCCTCAATCCCCCACCATCTCCCCCATCTCCACATCTCAATCTCACCCCGATTTGCTAAAAGCGCAGGATTAGCAGGAAACAATTAGGAGCTGTCTGTTTGGTCACAAACACAAACAACATTTGGTCTCAGAATAGACGATGGTTATGGAATGAACCATGATCGAGGAACAGGGACAACTACTCAACTCTAACGAACAGTTCAACTTCAAACCGATTGAGATGCAACAAAGACATGTCGTTTATAACATGTCAGATTCATCAAGTGTGTGAAGATCAATGTGGAGTCATATGTGGGTGATAACCCAACACTGTGTTTCCTCCTGTGCCGGGTCAACAGGACTAACCCTAACCCAACACTGAAAGGAGCTCCTGGTTTACAGGACTAACCCAACACTGAAAGGAGCTCCTGGTTTACAGGACTAACCCAACACTGAAAGGAGCTCCTGGTTTACAGGACTAACCCAACACTGTGAAAGGAGCTCCTGGTTTACAGGACTAACCCAACACTGAAAGGAGCTCCTGGTTTACAGGACTAACCCAACACTGAAAGGAGCTCCTGGTTTACAGGACTAACCCAACACTGAAAGGAGCTCCTGGTTTACAGGACTAACCCAACACTGAAAGGAGCTCCTGGTTTACAGGACTAACCCAACACTGTGAAAGCAGCTCCTGGTTTACAGGACTAACCCAACACTGAAAGGAGCTCCTGGTTTGTGGTCCTTCAGGTCTGCTGAGACCTGCACTGTGAGTGGCCTCATGTAGAATCCCACGTCTCTAAACACACTCTCCTCTTTTGTCCTGCGCTCATGTTCTTCCCTCCCTTTACACACACACACAAACTCACCCACAGACACACACACGCACACGCACAAAGGGCCGACAACATGGTTACAGCCGTTTCTATGGTGACGCACCGTGCCGTCCACTCGTAGAGTGCTGCTAAGTCTTTGCTCATGAAACTCTGGACAAAGGGAGCGCTCGGCTCTCAAAGCCGGGCGAGGGACGGCCGGGCGAGGGGCAGGCGGGCGGTCCAGGGGCGGCCGGGCGGGCGAGGGGCGGGCGAGGGGCGGGCGGGCGGGCGAGGGGCGGGCGGGCGGGCGGGCGGGCGGGCGGGTTGCTCTGGTGTTCAGGAGGATCAGCTCTTCCAGGGAGAGGGGGGGGCACACGGTCCCAGCAGGAGGACAGCCAGAGAGAGAGGAGCTCAGTGGATTTCTGTCTGTGTGTGAAAGAGAGAGAGTGAGTCTTCTCTGAAGGTTTGTCCACAGCTGCAGGCTGTGACACACTACCCTGTCACTGAGCATTCCTCAAACATGAATCCAGGCCCTGGCTGCCATCCCAGCCCATTATCACCGGGACAGGAGGATCATCAGACAATCTTTGTTTGTGTGTGTGTGTGTGTGTGTACTGCTCACAGATCCTTGGGCCAATCCATGTCAGGAAAGGAATGCCCAGCCTGTTCAAAGACAGAAATACAGTATATTAAATTAGAGAAGTTCAGAATGGTATCACAGTTCAGGAACTTCTGCCATGAAGGATCTCAGTGAGTGATTAATGATGAGTTGTAATCGATCTAGAAGCGTACAGACGTGATGTCCACAGTATGATAGAAGTAGAGTCACACCACTGTTCCTCTTAGTGCATCAGTCTGTGTGCAGTCTCCCCAGCAGTCTGGTAGAAGCATCACACCGTGTCATCTACCCCCGTCTGAAGGACTGCAACTACTGAAGTACCACAATACTCACTGCAGATACAGATGATTCATGAAATGTAACCTTTTTTTCTCATTGAGACAAACTAATGATGGGTACATACATTTTTTGTACAAAGTACAAAAAGGTTGATTCATTCAGCAGACTCTTTTATCCAAAGCAACGCACAAATAGTGCATATACTGTAGAAAGAACAGCAGAAGATCAAAGATCATAGTTGTAACAGTATTTTTAGTCAAGGAAAGGTCTGTATTTACCAGCAGGTACACATGGTACATAAAACAGTATGGTACTTTATTTTCCTTAACTTTCAGTCAAAATAAGGATAGGTACAGTGAGACAATAACAAGCATAATGTTGTAAAACACTTCTGTGTTGGTGCGTGCGGCCGACAGGCAGCTGAACCTCCGGATCCTGGTGCCCGCTCACGTCCCCTCCTAGGCTTCAGAACAGCGTGCAGTGCTGATGAGCGTGCTGTAGAGACCTACAGGAAATCCTCCACACTGGAGCTGAGGGCGGAGGCCTGAACTCAGACCAGGAAGGGGCGTCCCTCTCCCTCAGTGATACCCCTGCTGTGTCCTGCTGTGTCCTGCACCACCCACTCCTCACCTCCGTCACCTCCGTCAGCTACACAGAGACAGAGAGAGAGGGACAGAGATAAAGAGAGAGAGAGTTAAAGAGAGAGAGAGAGCTAAATAGAGAGAGAGACAAAGAGAGAGAGATAAGAGAGAGAGAGACAGACCACAGGACTTTATCTCTAAGATTACAGGATCAACATACAGTAACAAGCTTCTGAAGAGAAGTTCTCATGTCCCGAGGATCAGGGGTTACATTAGGAGGCTTCTTAAGAAACAGGATGTTGGCATGGTTCTGGTGTGGTGTTGGAGTTCACAGTTGTTTCAGCCCTCTTTAGCAGGGTCACTAGATACATCCGGGAGATACAGGATTCTGTGTCATGTCGCATTTGTTCTTTCCAAGGATTATAAGGAGGTCAATTGATGTTAGGATGATAGTGTTTGATAGGAAACTAAAGATAACAATAGGATTGTACAGTAGGTGGGTGTGAGGTGTCATGGGTAGATGTGCATTGTTAACAGGGTTTGTGTCTCCAGTGCATTGTGAACAGGGTTTGTGTCTCCAGTGCATTGTGAACAGGGTTTGTAGAGTTGCTTGTACAGATTGTACACTGTGAAGTTCCTCACAATGGCCTGTATTGTGTTTCACCTTCCCATGTCAATGAGGATGTTTAACAGCTCTATTTGTGGCCCAAACAAGGCCAACAACTCAGCAAATAATTGTGTTCACAGAGAGACCTCTGTTTCTGTCCAACAGCCACCTAAAGACCAGTCTGCACATGGCTCACCTGGGTAATATGTGTGCTCATGGTTGTACGTACAGTATGGTTTGTTTATTAGGAGATAAACTGGTTTCGGTTTAAATGATCTAAAAAAAAAGCATTGCGAGTACCTACTTTACAAATCACAAAACTCCTAACATAGAAATGCCTGTTGTTAGCCCAGGCTGTTTAAAGCTTCGCTCCATATAGACCCAGCAACCTCTAAAGTACCATCATAATTTCGGTACCTTAAAAATGCCTGAAGAAACATTTTGTAGTAATTATTCCATTCTTCCTCCTCCAGCACATTATAATCAGTGCAGTGGCAAACCTGGAGTACTTTATGACTCAGATATAAGTCTGAGTCTAATATACAGTATAATATAAAATAAGTACAGCCATGGAAAATGGTACAGAAAGGTCCCATGAGTGTGAAATGGCATCCCGATACAGACAGTCGTCTCTTCAGTGGAATACTTGTATCACAGTTTGTTTTATCTGATACAAAGAATATTGAGATTTGTAGGCTATGTTGTGGAACAACACTAGTTCTGCAGTTGCCTTTCACACACACACACACACACACATACACACACACATAACTTAACACACACTCACACACAAATATTTACTACTTACCCTTTTGCAGTTGATGTCGTCTAGGCCCTCCCCACAGACTCACAAACCTTGAAAGATAAACACTGGAAAAAAGAGTGTTTAGTCACCCACTACATTTGCTAAGTGAAAGATCTAATTTAAACAACAATTGTACCTCATAAAAACCCAGTCTGATGCCAGATGACAGTCTAATCCTCACAAGCGACACCCGTATTCCCAAAGCTGTAATCTGTTACAGTAAGGTTGAGCACCACATCTGTACAGTAAGGTCTCCATTCAAACCTCAGAAGCACTCGTACTCAGAGGTTAAACGAAGCGCTTGTTTGCATGCAGAGATGGAGTCCTGGTTGGGGCACAGAGATGGAGTCCTGGTTGGGGCACAGAGATGGAGTCCTGGTTGGGGCACAGAGATGGAGTCCTGGTTGGGGCACAGAGATGGAGTCCTGCTTGCGGCACAGAGAAGGCGTCCTGATTGGGGCACAGAGATGGAGTCCTGCTTGGGGCACAGAGATGGAGTCCTGCTTGGGGCACAGAGATGGAGTCCTGCTTGCGGCACAGAGATGGAGTCCTGCTTGCGGCACAGAGATGGAGTCCTGCTTGCGGCACAGAGATGGAGTCCTGCTTGCGGCACAGAGATGTAGTCCTGCTTTGGGCACAGAGATGGAGTCCTGCTTGCGGCACTGAGATGGAGTCCTGCTTGCGGCACAGAGATGGAGTCCTGCTTGCGGCACAGAGATGGAGTCCTGCTTGCGGCACAGAGATGGAGTCCTGCTTGCGGCACAGAGATGGAGTCCTGCTTGCGGCACAGAGATGTAGTCCTGCTTGGGGCACAGAGATGGAGTCCTGGTTGGGGCACAGAGATGGAGTCCTGCTTGCGGCACAGAGATGGAGTCCTGGTTGGGGCACAGAGATGGAGTCCTGGTTGGGGCACAGAGATGGAGTCCTGCTTGCGGCACAGAGATGGAGTCCTGCTTGCGGCACAGAGATGGAGTCCTGCTTGCGGCACAGAGATGGAGTCCTGCTTGCGGCACAGAGATGGAGTTCTGCTTGCGGCACAGAGATGGAGTCCTGATTGGGGCACAGAGATGTAGTCCTGCTTGCGGCACAGAGAGGGCGTTTGGGGGCTGGGTGGAGTCAGTAGGGGTGACTCAGCTTGGCAGAGTTGCCATTGTGATCATTGCTGTCGTGTGATCTTTAGCTTCCAAATGTTCAGTGTTGAAGGGCGGGAATGCACTGTGGAGCACTGATTTATGATGTCACAGAAGTTCACCATACGCTTTTTGTTTACTGGATTTCACTTCCTGTCCCCCTCAAAGTGTACTGTACACAGTTCTGTACATACTTAAATCGAATGTGTTATTTGTGTACATGTTGTGTTTAGAGAAAGAGAGACACTCTGAAAGAGCAGAAAGCTTTCCATGGTTAGCCTACCCTTCTCAGGCCAGCTCCTACAGACCAGCTCCTACAGGCCAGCTCCTACAGACCAGCTCCTACAGGCCAGCTCCTACAGACCAGCTCCTACAGGCCAGCTCCTACAGACCAGCTCCTACAGACCAGCTCCTACAGACCAGCTCCTACAGACCTGCTCCTACAGACCAGCTCCTACAGACCTGCTCCTACAGACCAGCTCCTACAGGTCAGCTCCTACAGGCCAGCTCCTACAGACCAGCTCCTACAGACCAGCTCCTACAGGCCAGCTCCTACAGACCAGCTCCTACAGGCCAGCTCCTACAGACCAGCTCCTACAGGTCAGCTCCTACAGGTCAGCTCCTACAGGCCAGCTCCTACAGACCAGCTCCTACAGACCAGCTCCTACAGGCCAGCTCCTACAGACCAGCTCCTACAGGCCAGCTCCTACAGACCAGCTCCTACAGGTCAGCTCCTACAGGTCAGCTCCTACAGGCCAGCTCCTACAGACCAGCTCCTACAGACCAGCTCCTACAGGCCAGCTCCTACAGACCAGCTCCTACAGACCTGCTCCTACAGGCCAGCTCCTACAGACCAGCTCCTACAGACCAGCTCCTACAGGCCAGCTCCTACAGACCAGCTCCTACAGGCCAGCTCCTACAGACCAGCTCCTACACACCAGCTCCTACAGGTCAGCTCCTACAGGTCAGCTCCTACACACCAGCTCCTACAGGTCAGCTCCTACAGCCCAGACAGATAGAAGCACAGCTTCTTTGAGTTAAACAGCTAACAACCTGTCCCTGGGGTTTTTGACATGGGCCCATTTGCAGGTGATGCTCAAAACTGTGTCTTGGGAACAAAAGACAGAAAGAAACATGAATCCAAAACACTTCATGGAACCAAAGCGTCATGTAATTAAAGTGAAGGAACCATCGATTCAGATCTAGCGGCTGTAAACTTCACCAGGGCGGCAGAGACAGCAGGGAAGACCGAGTGCTGCACAAATAAATTAGTTTTTTTTCTTCACCATGGAGACCAGCGATGAGGGCAGGCGAGGCCTTGGCTGCACATACATGTGGAAAGTGTTAGGAGAATGAGAACAGCGATCCCTCACTCAGGGCTGTCACTGCTCTGCTGCGCCCAGACCCTGGCCAGATGAAGACACATCAGACCTGCAGGGATCAGGACAGGACAGCACACACTATGGACATGCTGTGTGATAGTCCTCCAGAACTGTCTTTCTACTCCACCAGGTGGCGCTCACACGGAACGTGCCTGTCAGTTTTCTACACAGCACTGTTCTAAGAGTACTGTAACATCGCCAGATGGCTTTTAAAACGTTGAGGTTGATCATTTGAGTTGTTTACAATCTGTGTAACCATGTGCATTTATAGTAGAATAGATGTTACAAATTTCTTTGACATGTTATGGCGTTTTAAACATACACACTACCACACATAGACAACCTCCACACACAGACACCTGTTAGGGAGTCAGGTGGCTGAGTGGTTAGGGAATCGGGCTAGTAATCTGAAGGTTGCCAGGTTCGATTCCCCGCCGTGCCAAAATGATGTTGTGTCCTTGGGCAAGGCACTTCACCCTACTTGCCTTGGGGGGAATGTCCCTGTACTTACTGTAAGTCGCTCTGGATAAGAGCGTCTGCTAAATGATTAAATGTAAATGTTTGAGTTCCCACAGCTTCTTCTTCCTGCTCCCCAGGAGATGACCACAGAAGCACAAAGCTCCACGACACTAGATTATTTTTTTTTGCCTTTTTTGACCCTCCTGAAAAATCTAGGCCATGTATTTAAAGACTTGAGTATTTGTTTGGTGGCGCCAGTGGCTTCTAATCTCGATTTATTGACCATTTTGGGGGGAAACATTTTGACGATGTTGAGAGCCCTGCAGTTACAATAACATTGCTGAAAGGGGACGAGAGTGTTTTGAAGTAGGCATAACTCAAATGTTTCTCTGAATGACAGAAGACAGGCAGCTTCCAGATGTGTTTCTGACTGAGATGCAGCAGGTTCAGAATCAATGTTCCAAGTGACAACATCAGCTGTCAGACTGGAGAGGCATGGATGAACATATGTCCAAAAGTCGAAAAATATATATTTTTTAAAACTACGACATTTTCTGTATGATCCTTACACTGTACAGATTCACCAGATATTTGCAAATCATCCTGACAGGGAGGAAACTATTTTTGATTCATTTTGCATTTCAATTTGTAGGTTACAATCTTCAACAAGTGAAACCATGTGGGATTTAACCCAAACAGAAAGGAGAAGTTAATGAGATTTTGAGCAGGCACTGAATCTGCTAAGCACAGCTTGAACGCCGGCAGGACTGGACACATAATAACCCTAAATGACTTTACAACATGCCCCCTATTACACCCTGCCTGTGTCACGTTTATGAAGCCAGAGATGGGAAGTAACCAAGTTACAAATACGACTTGCACTCATTACATTTTTTACACAAATATCTGTACTTTCTAATTCTTACATTTTAAAACCTTGTTACTTTAGTTTTAATCTGTATTTGGTGGCATGATCAATATTATTTCTTGTCATTGCGCGCCTTATTTCATTTCCTGACTATCACGCACAACAAAAATAAGCTAGTCTACGAAGCTACCATGGAGCAAGGCTGAAGGCAACAAGAAGATTGGCCACGTTATGATGAGACACAGTTAGCGATGTCGACTTGACTGAGAATAGAGACATTCCAGTCCATACTTTTTTACTTTAACTTGAGTGAAAAAGTGTAGTCAGTACTCCAACTTTTCGTCTTTTTAAACATCAGTATCTGTACTTCTACTTGAGTGAAGGATGTGTGTACTTTTGCCATCTCTGGACGGCTGTTACACTGTGATTATGTTGTTATTACACTGTTGTTACACTGATTACACTGTTATTACACTGTTATTACACGGTTATTACACGGTTGTTACACTGTTGTTACACTGTTGTTACACTGTTGTTACACTGTTATGTTGTTATTACACTGTTGTTATACTGTTATTACACTGTTATACTGTTGATAGACAATATCACATATTATAACATTATACTAATCAGTAGTCAGGTGGAACAAGGACCACATATAAGACCACCAACAAAACACTGTGACTCTATACACTTTAGATTCATAATCTAAATATTCAGTAATAACATAATCATAGCTTAGTCATCCCAATGTTCAGTGAATCTGAACAGAAGCAGATCACAGCTTTGTTAAACAGAGCAAACACGCCCTCTACTGGACATCTGGAGAGAAGGTGAAAATGATTCTCCCATCAAGAGGGTGTGATTTACTGACACAACTGACACAACTGTTTACGTTCAGTAGTTCAGGTCCTGTCACAGATGTTCAAATTTATATAAAAGTATTTAACCTCAACAGACATGATTACACTCAAAACTAGTCTAGGTCTAACAGGATGCCCCACCACAGATAACAGCTAAGTCTGGGGAAACATTCTTCATCTTGTTAGCAGGCTTGTCCATGGGAACGGAGACTGTCTGGTCCGGAAGACGTGTGTCCTAAAACCAGGAAGAAGCGCAGTCTTCTCAGGACCTGTACTGTCCTACTGACCGCAGAGATCACAACCGGGATTCAACCGCTCAACACGATGAGCTCACTCCACCAGTGTGAGCCCGGGGGAATTTGGACCTGGGCCAAGACAAGGCTGGCGGAATTCTGACATGCTTTGTTTTCACGGCCTTCTGAAAACTCAGTCCTGACAGATAAACAGGAGCTGGGTACTGGAGGCTGGGTACAGGATGGTGGGTACTGGAGGCTGGGTACTGGAGGCTGGGTACTGGAGGGTGGGTACTGGAGGGTGGGTACAGGATGGTGGGTACTGGAGGGTGGGTACTGGATGGTGGGTACTGGAGGGTGGGTACTGGAGGGTGGGTACAGGATGGTGGGTACTGGATGGTGGGTACTGGAGGCTGGGTACTGGAGGGTGGGTACAGGATGGTGGGTACTGGAGGGTGGGTACTGGAGGGTGGGTACAGGATGGTGGGTACAGGAGGGTGGGTACTGGAGGGTGGGTACTGGAGGGTGGGTACTGGAGGGTGGGTACAGGATGGTGGGTACTGGAGGGTGGGTACTGGATGGTGGGTACTGGAGGGTGGGTACAGGATGGTGGGTACTGGAGGGTGGGTACTGGAGGGTGGGTACTGGAGGGTGGGTACTGGATGGTGGGTACAGGAGGGTGGGTACTGGAGGGTGGGTACTGGAGGGTGGGTACTGGAGGGTGGGTACAGGAGGGTGGGTACTGGAGGGTGGGTATTGGATGGTGGGTACTGGAGGGTGGGTACTGGATGGTGGGTACTGGAGGGTGGGTACAGATGGTGGGTACTGGAGGGTGGGTACTGGAGGGTGGGTACTGGATGGTGGGTACTGGAGGGTGGGTACTGGAGGCTGGGTACTGGAGGGTGGGTACTGGAGGCTGGGTACTGGAGGCTAGGTACTGGAGGCTGGGTACTGGAGGCTGGGTACTGGAGGGTGGGTACTGGAGGGTGGGTACAGGATGGTGGGTACAGGATGGTGGGTACAGGATGGTGGGTACTGGAGGGTGGGTACTGGATGGTGGGTACTGGAGGGTGGGTACTGGAGGGTGGGTACTGGAGTGTGGGTACAGGATGGTGGGTACTGGATGTTTCACTCGTGGAGAGACCTCTTGGAGCAGGAGACCTCCCAGATGTTGAATTAGGATGAAATGTCAGGCGAGGCTGATCTCATGTCCTCTACTAGGGCCAGTCAAGCAGGACTTCACACGAGGAGCTAACCCCAGGATCCTCTACTAGGGCCAGTCAAGCAGGACTTCACACGAGGAGCTAACCCCAGGATCCTCTACTAGGGCCAGTCAAGCAGGACTTCACACGAGGAGCTAACCCCAGGATCCTCTACTAGGGCCAGTCAAGCAGGACTTCACACGAGGAGCTAACCCCAGGATCCTCTACTAGGGCCAGTCAAGCAGGACTTCACACGAGGAGCTAACCCCAGGATCCTCTACTAGGGCCAGTCAAGCAGGACTTCACACGAGGAGCTAACCCCAGGGCACCTCACGAGGAGCTAACCCCAGGGCACCAAGCAGGACTTCACACGAGGAGCTAACCCCAGGGCACCAAGCAGGACTTCACACGAGGAGCTAACCCCAGGGCACCTCACGAGGAGCTAACCCCAGGACTTCACACGAGGAGCTAACCCCAGGACTTCACACGAGGAGCTAACCCCAGGATCCTCTACTAGGGCCAGTCAAGCAGGACTTCACACGAGGAGCTAACCCCAGGGCACCTCACGAGGAGCTAACCCCAGGGCACCTCACGAGGAGCTAACCCCAGGACTTCACACGAGGAGCTAACCCCAGGGCACCTCACGAGGAGCTAACCCCAGGGCACCTCACGAGGAGCTAACCCCAGGGCACCTCACGAGGAGCTAACCCCAGGACTTCACACGAGGAGCTAACCCCAGGACTTCACACGAGGAGCTAACCCCAGGGCACCTCACGAGGAGCTAACCCCAGGGCACCACACGAGGAGCTAACCCCAGGACTTCACACGAGGAGCTAACCCCAGGGCACCTCACGAGGAGCTAACCCCAGGACTTCACACGAGGAGCTAACCCCAGGGCACCTCACGAGGAGCTAACCCCAGGGCACCTCACGAGGAGCTAACCCCAGGGCACCTCACGAGGAGCTAACCCCAGGGCACCACACGAGGAGCTAACCCCAGGGCACCACACGAGGAGCTAACCCCAGGGCACCTCACGAGGAGCTAACACCCCAGGGCACCTCACGAGGAGCTAACCCCAGGGCACCACACGAGGAGCTAACCCCAGGGCACCTCACGAGGAGCTAACCCCAGGGCACCTCACGAGGAGCTAACACCCCAGGGCACCTCACGAGGAGCTAACCCCAGGGCACCACACGAGGAGCTAACCCCAGGGCACCACACGAGGAGCTAACCCCAGGGCACCACACGAGGAGCTAACCCCAGGGCACCTCACGAGGAGCTAACCCCAGGGCACCACACGAGGAGCTAACCCCAGGGCACCACACGAGGAGCTAACCCCAGGGCACCACACGAGGAGCTAACCCCAGGGCACCACACGAGGAGCTAACCCCAGGACTTCACACGAGGAGCTAACACCCCAGGGCACCTCACGAGGAGCTAACCCCAGGGCACCTCACGAGGAGCTAACCCCAGGGCACCACACGAGGAGCTAACCCCAGGGCACCTCACGAGGAGCTAACCCCAGGGCACCTCACGAGGAGCTAACCCCAGGGCACCACACGAGGAGCTAACCCCAGGGCACCTCACGAGGAGCTAACCCCAGGGCACCACACGAGGAGCTAACCCCAGGACTTCACACGAGGAGCTAACCCCAGGGCACCACACGAGGAGCTAACCCCAGGGCACCTCACGAGGAGCTAACCCAGGACTTCACACGAGGAGCTAACCCCAGGGCACCACACGAGGAGCTAACCCCAGGGCACCACACGAGGAGCTAACCCCAGGGCACCTCACGAGGAGCTAACCCCAGGGCACCTCACGAGGAGCTAACCCCAGGGCACCACACGAGGAGCTAACCCCAGGGCACCTCACGAGGAGCTAACCCCAGGGCACCACACGAGGAGCTAACCCCAGGGCACCTCACGAGGAGCTAACCCCAGGGCACCTCACGAGGAGCTAACCCCAGGGCACCTCACGAGGAGCTAACCCCAGGGCACCTCACGAGGAGCTAACCCCAGGGCACCTCACGAGGAGCTAACCCCAGGGCACCACACGAGGAGCTAACCCCAGGACTTCACACGAGGAGCTAACCCCAGGGCACCACACGAGGAGCTAACCCCAGGGCACCTCACGAGGAGCTAACCCCAGGGCACCACACGAGGAGCTAACCCCAGGGCACCTCACGAGGAGCTAACCCCAGGGCACCTCACGAGGAGCTAACCCCAGGGCACCTCACGAGGAGCTAACCCCAGGGCACCTCACGAGGAGCTAACCCCAGGGCACCTCACGAGGAGCTAACACCCCAGGGCACCTCACGAGGAGCTAACCCCAGGGCACCACACGAGGAGCTAACCCCAGGGCACCTCACGAGGAGCTAACACCCCAGGGCACCACACGAGGAGCTAACACCCCAGGGCACCTCACGAGGAGCTAACCCCAGGGCACCTCACGAGGAGCTAACCCCAGGGCACCTCACGAGGAGCTAACCCCAGGGCACCTCACGAGGAGCTAACCCCAGGGCACCTCACGAGGAGCTAACACCCCAGGGCACCTCACGAGGAGCTAACCCCAGGGCACCACACGAGGAGCTAACCCCAGGGCACCTCACGAGGAGCTAACCCCAGGGCACCTCACGAGGAGCTAACACCCCAGGGCACCTTTCTGGGATCCGACACAGTGGAATGTAGCTGCTTACAAACCGACTCAACAGGAAATTGAACTACATGGATATTAAAATCAGAATTCGGCCCTCTGACACCAGCATGTTTGTCCTGACTTCATTCAAAGTTACCTTCAGGTCGTTTCTTACGTGTTGACAACCAAAACAACGTGAAAATGATTGAGAGAAACGATGCAGTCAACACTGTTTTCTTGAAGGGAGTGTCGGTCTATTCATAGTGCTCGTGTTTGTTAAAGTGTCCAAACAGCATTTCTTTCTAATGGCTCCTGTTGTATGTGTTACATGTAATCTTGTGAAGGCTGGATCTGTTTCATGGATCAGTGGGATGGGGATCTGCTCTCTCACAAGCCTGTGCAGTTGACATACAGAACATGTACGTTTTATTCATACAGCAGACTCTTGTATCCAAAGCAACGTAGAAATGCAGCATATAGTGAGTAAAGCAGAACATCAAGGATCAGAAGTGGTAAAAAAACAAAAACAGAAACCAACTTTCTGATATCATGACATCCCAACCTGGGTCAAATCAAGCTCAAAGTTACACGTCCACAACAAGCACACTTCAATGCCCAGCTGATCGGAGGCTGGGATTCTGCTTCTGCAAGCCCTCTGTATATCCTGTCTTTTATACATGCAGCTTCTTGGAGAAGTTTAATGCTCCAAATATAGCACGGTGGCGTCCTCTTACATTCCCCTGCTGGGTCAGTAGGTATACTTAGCAGGCATGTCGTCTGTGGCCCGCGGGCAAGCTCCTTGGAGGTAACCTAAGAGGATGAGGTTCTGCTGTTGGAGGAGGACTGGACGACATGTTAAATATAGGCCGTCCGGACCATAGAAGGGATGCCTGGTTGTGCCTGGCTAGAGGGAGGAAGGATGAGGATGCGTGAACAGCAAGTCCCAGAATTCATTTGCTGTCAGGATAGGGTGTTGGTTAAGGTTTCAAGAAATATTTGTGTGTGTGGTATTTGTATGCGTGAGTGTGTGGATGACGTGGTTGGAAATTCTATGACAACTCGTAACATTAATAAATGAGTGATGTAGGGTTAGCATAACGTGTGCCAGTATGACATCATCCTTCATTAAATGTCTTATCTCTGAATATTTTGTGGACCAATTTGTTTAAAGCCTGTAAATTGAAAATGTGTGCATTGTGTTATATAAATATGTTTTTATTGCATGTGAATTAAGTCTGACATTAAGACAAAATACTGCAGAAATATTAAGCTTGCTACATTTAGTTTAAACTTAATCATTATGATCAGCATGACACTGCACTGTTAATAGAATAGGTCAAATGTGCTAACTCTTTTATTTAGAACAAAACTCAAACTTGATAAAGAAAAAATTACCAAAAATTTGGTAAATAATTTTTATTTAAGAAAAGGTAAACAATGATACTGATTTCAACCAAAGTGCGAGTAATAATGTAATCAAGATCTACAGCTGTGTCTGAATCTGTTTTGTTGGTGGGTGAGTTGTTTCATCCGTCACTTACTCTGTCTAAAAGCACAGGCATGAATCTCGAGACAATGGTATTCTTCTTCCACATTTTATTAAATGTTTATGTGAATATGTTCCTTGAAAACTAAACTAAAGCTGTAGAACAATATGCAGAAAGTCCCGGAGAGAAGGTTAGAGAAGCAGTGCAGATTGAGCGTCTAACAACGAACCCTGTGTAAGATCATGCCAACACGAACTCCCTGCTGCCAGACCCTGTTTGACTCGACAAAAGACGACAACTCTGGCGGGAAAACTGTCATGATTTATTTACACAGAAAGGTGGTGGGGGTGTAGAGAGCTGTGCTGTAGTGTTTAGGATGTCTCAAACATCTTCTTCCTGTCAGCCTTATCGTCAATGTTCTTACGCCAGTCACCAACTTGTTCTGTGGTCTGTTAGAAAAGAACCGTGTCACATTATGCAAGGGAATGATACAGTACTCGCTGGAACCTTCTGTGGTTTTCTGCTTCAGTTGTACACTTACCTCTGCCTTGACCTCCTTCTTCACTTGTTTGAGGTTGGACCTCAGATCCATGGTCACCTTGTGCTTGGAGCCCAGCAGAGCCTGGAGCATGGCGTCAGCGGACAAACGGACCTTCTTCAGAGCTGGTTTCTTCACTGGCTGCAGTTCCATCACTTTGAACTTCAGATCCTCAATCTGTGAACAGAGAAATGGGTCAACTTCAAAGCGTGACTTCAGTGAACAGTGGGCTGTATTTCTATATTGCTCCTGTTGATGTTCAGGATCTTATGGACTGTACCTCTTTCTGTGCCTTCAGTACTTTGGCCTCTGCATCATACCTCTCCTCATCACTCTTCTCACTCAACTGACCCAGTTTTTTGCAGTACTCCTATTGGTATATAAATGTGTGAGATAATTAGTATAACAATGACAATATATAGCCCCCCACCCACACACACATCCAGAGTGTCAGACACAGTATGTGTGTATTATCATTCTGCTGTTCAGGAAGTATCCACCATGATCTCCGCTTGGCCTGAGGGGATTGCAAGAGCGGGAACGAACTCGGCCATGTGGTTAGCTCTGTCCACAACGAGCTGCTTGGCCTCTTCCTCCAGGAGCCCTGCAGCCACCGACAGCACCAAGCTCTGCAACACAAGCAGCTCTGTAAGGCGTCCCATCGACAATCCACACCCTACTGTACCTGAAGTTGTCAAGTTGGGTTCAAATTCCGGTTACCTTCAGATGGTGCTTACGGCTGGATGACATCTTTTTGCTGTAACGAAACAAACAATTATTTTTAGACTTGTATACTTTACCAGAGGTGGAGCTCCTCTGTATATGTTGGAAACATCAATTTAGGATTGGTTTTGTTGAGAGGGATGTGTACTTACTCTGCCATCTTTGCTGTTTGTTTTGGTTCACAACCTACGTGAGTAAAAAGGGCATCATTTAGTATCATTTAATATCAGACTATTTAGAATAGTATTTATAGGTTGTTTGCGCAGTTCAAGTGACCCAATCTTCTGAGTCAATAAACTTGCTAAAAGTTGATAGGTGAACACTTGGCAAAGTCTAGATCCTTCAGGGAAATATGATCCCATTCCCTGGCTGCAGCCAGACATTCTCATTGAGCTAAATTAGGGAGAACAAGTGTCCCATGTCCTCTGGGTGTTTATAAGACGTTCCCTTTTAAAGCTTGCCAACATGTGGAAAATAGACTAAATAATGCCACATTATCAAATATTTCTTCAGAGAACACTCTGAACATGAAACATATTACTAGGGGGGAGTTTGTTTGCATGATTATATTGCAGATCATTTGATGTTGAAAACATCATGTTTACCTTTTACATCATTTAAAAATAGTTTTTTTTACAGTTTCATGGTTTAAAGACTACTGCCTGAATGAGCAGAAAAATTATGACATTAATTATAAATCTTATTATATTGATTATAAAAACCTTAAACTTAAACAGCAAATAAGTACACAATTAAAACCAACTAACAAAACATGATAATTGTGGCTGCATGACATCTCTGAGCTGAGTCACTTGTAAACCCCCCACTATCAACTAATCATGCATCATCAACATTTCATCAAACATCATATTTTCTTAAGACACAAAATCACATTAATAATTATTAAATGTCTATTAAAGAATTCGAAATATAATCAATTCACATCATTCTATTAATCTTGTTCCTTAAATACCTATGCCAAATATGCTATGACACTTTTTTTGAGTTAGGCTCAATTTCTCTAGTAGCTAGCTAACAGTAAATGCTTAGCATGCTTAACATGGACTTGCAGGGTCACAATCGCATTTCCTCTGAATGAAAACAAGACAGCGTGGGTCCGTCACTCTCCAGCTGTCACAGCAAGGTCAAAAGTCAACATTCACCAAATCAATTTGCTCAGTGTGTCGTCAGGTAATGCAAAAATCTGTGAAGATTTGAAGTGACGTCGTAAACCAAAGTGTCTTTAAATGTGAGAGGAGAGCCTCCCGCTCTGCCTGGGTCTCAGCAGCAGGAGGTAATCCCAAGGATAATACACTTCAACACAGTGACAGAGCGGCTGGAAAGCAGGAAAAGATCGATTCTCACCTACGAGAAGAAGAGGGAAAGGGCAGGACCAGCTGGTGGAAGAAGGAGAGATACTTCTTCAAGCATCAGTGAAAGATGAATTAGGGTATATATGGTGTGGAGAGCTGCCTCAGCATGTCAAGCAGGCCCTGTTTATGGAAGTGGATTCCAGGTCAGACCAATAGGCCAGCGAGATCCTGAAATACACCCAGCCCAGCCCTGCTGAACTCATAAATATTCCTTCCTGCAAGACGTCTTGCAATTATTACAACTGCTCAGAGACCTCCTACTAATTAACTATTTATTTCAGTAGAGTTCAGTAAAGTTAAATAAAGGTATGCATGGGACACCTGAACATCATAGGCCTGGGACAACATTTACTTAACTTTATTTCTAAAGTTTATACTTGAAAGACTCTAATAAAGTAATAAGATACATTGTTTTCTTCTGTAAGAACACAACAACAGCTGTAAATGTAACCAAGTCAAATTCACAATTAAAATAATACAAATTAAATATGTTAAAGTTAAAAAAAAAAAAAAATTCCAACACAAAATAGCTTCTAAAGAGCAGATGTCCCTTGATAAAAATGTTACACGTTTCCACTGTTTAACTCTTTAAACTGAGTAAAGCAAGACTAAGATGTGCCAGGGGCAGAATCAGAGGACACGTGGTCAGGAAAACCTACATGAACATGATAGAGTGAGGGATAACATCTGATTCAGCGTGTTAGAGTCAGCGTGTTAGAGATTCAGAGTGTTAGAGATTCAGCATGTTAGAGATTCAGTGTGTTTCATTTGTGTTAAAAGAAGAAAAGTGAAAAGATGGTCCTCTGCTGACATCTTGTGGTTTAGAAGTTCGTGTTTGAAACCGTATCATCGTATGAGCCATTGCAGTGTTTCTCCCGAGTAGGCAGAATAAGAAGTATTCAACGAACAGTAAATGGATGAAGGATTAAGTCATCAATAAACACATTCATGTGTGTTTAAATACTTAAAACTTTAGTCTACAATAGTTACTCTCAACAGCATTCTTGGAAAACATTATTATACGTTCGTATAATTAAGTTGTAAAATAACGGAGGATCTTTAAAGTCTTGAAAAAAAAGAAAGATGATTTGGTACTCACCATTTGGCATGCAGTAGCTACAGTAGGTCTAATAATGATAGGTCACTGGGGGGAAAGCATATATTGTCAGTTAATATTAATAATTGAAGGGCTGAGTTGTGAATGGATTACTCCTGTTTCTGAAGGAGTCTTGAGAGAAGGAGAGATGTGATTAGGTCAGAAGAGGAGTTTAAAAAGCATTTAGACCTTAAACAATTACAGTTACCAACCTTGCAAAGGGTTTTACAAAAGCTCAAACATCAAAGTTTGTTAAAAGTGGTATCAGCATTGTCTAACAGCTGAGCTAAAGCATAGTTCAAAAATGCCTATAATAATATTTTTTATTTGGAGGATTATTAATAACCTTTTCAGTGTCAGAGTACTCAAAAGTCCAATTGACGTTCAAAGAAATGTCCCTCGATGGATGTAGAGATTCCAAGAAGAAAACTTAACACTGTGGGCCTATTAATTCAAAGCATTTATTAAATTAATGCAGTTTGGACAATGTTTTACAAGATGCCTGTACTTGACAATTTGTTTAACCGATCCACGAACAAGCTCCTCTTTACAACAATACAACATGAGATAAACATTTGATGGAACTTGAATATAAAAACGTATTAGTCTTTTAAATCAAGTTGTACACTGAAACATTCTCTTCCTGATATCCATGCCAGCCACGCCCTCCTTGTTCTCAAGCCAGCCACCAAGTGCCTCTGTTGGTAGTATAATACAAAATAAAGTTGCATTAAAATGTGAAGGTTTTAAATTAAACAGGTCATTTAAATTCATAAAGAAAGTTTTATATACATTCCCAAAGAACTGCTACCAACCGAAAGAGGAAGTGTTTAGGACGTCTCAAACATCTTCTTCCTGTCAGCCTTATCCTCAATGTTCTTACGCCAGTCGCCAGCCTCTGTGGTCTGTGCATCAAGACAGGGTTTCATTTTAGGACATGACACTACGAAGGATAATGAACTATTCAAAGAGAGCTGCATTCATTACAGATTGAAAACCTTTTCCTTTTTATGTCGTCGCAAACACTTACGTCCTCCTTGACCTCCTTCTTCACTTGTTTCAGGCTGGACCTCAGATCCATGGTCACCTTGTGCTTGGAGCCCAGCAGAGCCTGGAGCATGGAGTCAGCGGACATACGGACCTTCTTCAGAGCTGGTTTCTTCACTGGCTGCAGTTCTGTTACTTTGAACTTCAGATCCTCAATCTGTGAACAGAGAAATGGGTCAACTTCAAAGCGTGACTTCAGGAGTAGAGTTGGTTATATATATATACATGTGTGTTTGCTATGGACTGTACCTCTTTCTGTGCCTTTGTTACTTTGGCCTCTACATCATACCTCTCCTCATCACTCTTCTCAGACAACTGACCCAGTTTTTTGCAGTACTCCTATTGGGACAAAGACACATCATTCTAGTACTCATTACTGAACGTCTTGCCAAAATGACATCAGCCTATAAATCTTCTAGCAACACTTTTTTTTAAATGTCTTTATACATTGGGAGTAACAGCACATCACTGGTGTGCCAGGCTTCGTTATGGTCTCATGTGGTACCACACATGGATTGAGATGTACGCTAAGTTTGGACGTGATCAAGGTTGGGTGGGTGAAGAGGCTCCTCGTACCATCATCTCCTGCTGGCCTCCTGATGGCAGGTCCATGGGGGGGCAGGCCTCTGCCATGAACCTCTCCTTCTCCTCGGCGATCTCCTTCACCTCCTGCTCCAGCAGGCCAGCAGCCACCGACAGCACCAGGCTCTGCACAGGACAGGCACGGGGACATTGTAAAACCACACACTCTGATGATTAGAGTCTAATCCAATTCAAATCATATTCAGTTAAGTACTGAGTATGGGTTTAGTGGAGGTAGGACTCTGCAAGTCTGGTTGAAGAAGAGAGTGATGGTTTTTGTTTTGTTCAAGAGACAATAATCGAACCTCGTAAGTTTAAAATTAACAAGTCATGGTTCTGTAGTGAAAATATAGATCGATTCTATAATAACTTATAATGTGTAAATGCAAAAACACAGAAGTTTCCTGTTATTCTGGAGCTTCTAGTCAATGTGTTCTATGTAACCTTCCATTTGAGTAGATTATATTTAACCTTCCCACCTCAATACTGGAATAGAAAATGTTGCAAACAACCCTGAATGATGACTGCCGATTTTTGTTTTGTTTCTATTCAATACATAATGATCACTAACAATGACCTACTAACACGTATGATGACCTACTAACACGTATGATGCTGTGACAACATGCTTACCTTCAGGTGGTGCTTGCGGCTCGATGTCATCTTTTTCCTGTGATGATAGTTTAAGTTTAAGTACACTAACATCACATAATTAGGCAGATTATCCATGTCAATACGTGTCATTTAATGTTTACTTCATACATATATATATATATGTTTCCCCACATAGTTCACTGTGTATTTTGTGATTTCTTTACAAACTAAAGAAGGCATACTTACTCAGACATGTTGGCAGTTTTTGTTTTTCAACCCCTGTTAAAAGATACAGGACAGTGTGACTCCTGTCAGTGAGCTGGAAAGAAGCAGGATCCAAGGGTTTAAATGGTACAAGGATGCACAGCACATCTCATCTCTATTACAGCACATCAACAATAAACATTTGGTGAACATTCTATATCTTCGGAATTAAGAATTACATTTTAATTCAAATCTTGATTCTGTTTAATTGTAATCAAGAGTTGTCCCTTTACGAAACATGGAAGTGTTTTATTAATCTTTGTTTTCACATTGATCTGCACAGGACCAGACGCTGTTAGGACCAGACGCTGTTCATCGGAGGTTTGTCAGAAAGTACTTTTCTGACAAACCTCCGTACAGAAAGTACTTTTCTAAATTTAGAAATGTCTTGTTCCAGTTTTTCACTGTACTGGAAACAGGAGCCGCTTGGTTAGCTGAGACCAGGCGGATCAGTTGTTATTGAGCTAATTTGGGTTAGTTAAGGTCAAATGTCAACACTGACATTTTTTACAGTTGCTTTGTACAATTTCCAAAGCTACAGACACTGAACTTTCATAACTCATAAACAGATTCATAAATTAATCATTCAATTGATGAATATAGCTAAATTACTAGTACTCGTTTAAAGCGTCACTATTTTCCGACCCATCACAAGAAGAAAACAATATATAAGCATACGTGTCTAATCACACCTGTTAATAATGATTGTGACTCATAAACAAAAGCATCTTTCATCAGGAAACAGGACATGCAAACTACTGTGGCAGAGATGAAGGCAGATCCCTCAGAACAGGAACACATCTACTGGGGACTCCGTCACAATGACGACGAGCTCAGACAATCTGTGTCCTTCTCTAGGTCATCATGTTCTGTAGGCTAGTTTCATCTGAATGAGTTCAATGGTAATTTATCCCTTTTACCAGCATATTATTGTGTTAGCCAGAAGAGCTGCTGTACTGTACCAGAGGAGTGACAATTCCTAACGCAAGCCAGCAAAGCCAGGCTTGGATCAGATAACTGTCCAGCTGTCTGAGGAGCTGTCAGCATCTCCTGGCTTTGAGGATCAAAGGCCTGACAAAATTACCACCAACATAGTCACAAACTGTAACCGAATGATACCCGATAATCTGTATTCTAAGGGTGTACAGGTGAAATGGCATCAGTTTTATGTGTGCCATCACCCAATAAAGAGTTCCCTTTTAGCCAGTGCAGACAAAACAAGCGGAACACACAGATTCTCACCTACGAGAGAAGAAGGAGGCGAGGAGGTGAGGAGGCACTTGGTGGAGGAAAGGGAAGCACTGGCAAGTCACAGACAGTGGAAAAATGTACAGGGTTTTTATGTGGGTACGTGTTGACTCAGCAGAAAAACAAGGTACTGTTTATGGGTGTGAACACATCTTAGACCAATAGGCCCACGAGCTCCTTAAATACCATAGGCCGTTTCTCCTTGGCCTCATAAAATGTCTCCTCCAATGAGTTATCTGCAGGTCAGTAAGAGCCTTGAGGTTCGTACGCGATACAGTAGGACACAGGACATTCCGGACCATTCCATCTGAAAGACGGGATCGAGTTTCAAGTGAGCAACAGAGGAGAGGATTAAAGTTAGACACTGCGGAACATGGCAGTCTTGCGAAAGCCTTTTTGAACAAAACACAGTTCACAGATCATAAAAAGGAAGACCCATGTTCCTTCCAATAAGTTGATACCGATATTGTCTTAATTGATGTCAATGTGGCGTATAGTTCTGTTTTGCTGCTATTCTGGGGGGGGGGTTAAGTTTTTTTCCTTGAGTGTGTGTCAAGTGCACTAAGTCCTCCTCAGTTTGTACACAGTGACAGGCTGACTCTGGAGAGAAAAGCAGTTGGCAAGAAAGAAATGTTTGTTGGCAGCTGAGAATGAAGGTCAAAGGCAAGAGTGAGAGTGAGTCAGGAAGTGGAACAAGCAGAAAAGTCATGTACTGACATCTTGTGGTTCTTCTTGGTGGTAGAAAGAATGCAGAGATGTTCTGTTTGTCCTGTCTGATCTATAATTACACGAACTCCATGCACTCCAAACTTGTTCAGTTTAAACAACGAGGGGTGGAAGTAAACAGGCATAGTTTAGGAGAACAGGCTGATTGATACAAGGTTGATTCGCACACAGGCCAGTTCGGGGGGGGTGGGGGGAGGACACTGCCACCAGGTCTCTGTACGACACAATGTTTCTAGATGTCTCTGTCTTTGTACTTTTGTTCATGAAAAAAGAGAACTGCTTTGGGCATTTCTATCTAAGAACAGTGGACTAAGTGGACTAAGTGGACTAAGTTCTAAAATGCTTAAAGAGGAACTAAACAACCAAACCCGACATGTTATTTAAGATTGTTTGGTGGTAAATCCCAGCTCTTTTGCCCTCAGTGGTTAAACACATTTGAAGACAATCATGAAGTCCTCTGCTGTGTCCTAGAGAGAGCTTGTGGTTGATAACTGACCGTGTTCACTTCTGATAACTGATCGTGTTCACTTCTGATAACTGACCGTGTTCACTTCTGATAACTGACCGTGTTCACTTCTGATAACTGACCGTGCTCACTTCTGATAACTGACCGTGTTCACTTCTGATAACTGACCGTGTTCACTTCTGATAACTGACCGTGTTCACTTCTGATAACTGACCGTGTTCACTTCTGATAACTGACCGTGTTCACTTCTGATAACTGACCGTGTTCACTTCGGATAACTGACCGTGTTCACTTCTGATAACTGACCGTGTTCACTTCTGATAACTGACCGTGTTCACTTCGGATAACTGACCGTGTTCACTTCGGATAACTGACCGTGTTCACTTCGGATAACTGACCGTGTTTACTTCTGATAACTGACCGTGTTCAGTGTTAACTTCTGATAACTGACCTTGTTCACTTCTGATAACTGACCGTGCTCACTTCTGATAACTGATCGTGTTCACTTCTGATAACTGACCGTGTTCACTTCTGATAACTGACCGTGTTCACTTCTGATAACTGACCATGTTTACTTCTGACAACTGACCGTGTTCAGTGTTAACTTCTGATAACTGACCTTGTTCACTTCTGATAACTGACCGTGCTCACTTCTGATAACTGACCGTGTTCACTTCTGATAACTGACCGTGTTCACTTCTGATAACTGATCGTGTTCACTTCTGATAACTGACCGTGTTCACTTCTGATAACTGACCATGTTTACTTCTGATAACTGACCGTGTTCAGTGTTAACTTCTGATAACTGACCTTGTTCACTTCTGATAACTGACCTTGTTCACTTCTGATAACTGACCGTGCTCACTTCTGATAACTGACCGTGCTCACTTCTGATAACTGACCGTGTTCACTTCTGATAACTGACCGTGCTCACTTCTGATAACTGACCATGTTTACTTCTGATAACTGACCGTGTTTACTTCTGATAACTGACCGTGTTCACTTCTGATAACTGATCGTGTTCACTTCTGATAACTGACCGTGTTCACTTCTGATAACTGACCGTGTTTACTTCTGATAACTGACCGTGTTCACTTCTGATAACTGATCGTGTTCACTTCTGATAACTGACCGTGTTCACTTCTGATAACTGACCGTGCTCACTTCTGATAACTGACCGTGTTCACTTCTGATAACTGACCGTGTTCACTTCTGATAACTGATCGTGTTCACTTCTGATAACTGACCGTGTTCACTTCTGATAACTGACCGTGCTCACTTCTGATAACTGACCGTGTTTACTTCTGATAACTGACCGTGTTCACTTCTGATAACTGATCGTGTTCACTTCTGATAACTGACCGTGTTCACTTCTGATAACTGACCGTGCTCACTTCTGATAACTGACCGTGTTCACTTCTGATAACTGACCGTGTTTACTTCTGATAACTGACCGTGTTCACTTCTGATAACTGATCGTGTTCACTTCTGATAACTGACCGTGTTCACTTCTGATAACTGACCGTGTTCACTTCATGTGTTTGAGGAAGCACCAAAACAAATGAAACTGGAGAGTGTTTGTCTTTAAAAGTTTGTTTTTCACTTGATTATGATGTCTCTTTCCGGAGCACACATAAAAAATCTATTATTTCTCTAATTTGCATCGACCCTGATCCATGTAGAGCATCAAGCCTGATCCATGTAGAGCATCAAGCCTGATCCATGTAGAGCATCGAGCCTGATCCATGTAGAGCATCGACCCTGATCCATGTAAAACATCAAGCCTGATCCATGTAGAGCATCGACCCTGATCCATGTAGAGCATCAAGCCTGATCCATGTAGAGCATCGAGCCTGATCCATGTAGACCATTGAGCCTGATCCATCTACAACATTGAGCTCTGCAGACCTGGATGAAGAGTGATCTGAACAGTGAGTCAACGTTCTCCTGAGCATCAAGACCAGAGACTACACTAGGGTGGAGTAGCTGAAGTAAATCCAGATTTGGGGTTTCAAGATACCATAAAAGGATCCTAAAATATCTTGTTAAGAGTTAAGAGTTAAGAACTGGACACTACAAGACCTCCTGTACATTACATCCTGACCTTAAATCAAATGTATTTGTATAGCCCTTTTTACAAGCAATGTCACAGAGGGCTTCACATACGCCCACAGAACTGTCCCTCAACCAACCTAAACCTTCAAGGAAAACAAGGAAAAACTCCCAGAAAAACTCATTTGAGAGAAAATGTCAGAAACCTTGGGAGGAGCAATTCAGTGAGGGATCCCCTCCTCAGATACGGTTGGTGACAGAAAGGTGCAAAACACAGGCTAAACATAGTCATACATCAAGCAAAGTGATCAGACAGTAACCGATATGTCCACAGAGTAAACATTAGTCAGGGAGGATACACCTCTGAATGTGTGAGTGGGACACAGCCAGAGGGTTTATCACTCACCTGTAGGGGGCGACACATCCTTACTGCTCCTCCACTGCACTATTTATCATTGACACAGACATAGACTGTGGTAGTTGTCTGTAAGTCTGTAAAGAATCAAACAAAAGTGATATGAAAACATCACCTACAATTAATCAAATGTAAAATTATATCACGTGAAATTAATAATCCTTACCTAAATTTGTGAAGATTTCCGAGTCACTGTGTTTTGTACGGACATCAGCGAGCGAAATGCAAAGAACAAGACACAGATTAGAGAAAGTGGACCAGAATTCAGACAAACTAATGTAGCATGTATTCATCATTAAGATCATAAGATGAAATAACTAAAGGATGACAGTCTTTCAAGACTAATCTGCTGTGTATTTCATTTGTTGGCATAAAAAGTTTGTCTGTGCCTTGTTACCCAAGCCTTGACAACGAGCACAAGCTTACAACGCAAACATTGATCCAGGCTGTAACATCAGGATCTAGTTAACATGGAGCTGTGTCAAGAAACCATGGAAGTAAAAGAACTATTCGAAAACAACGACATGTTGAATCATTTATTCTTGTTCACACGCATCTTTACAGTGAGGACGTGTATCTGTGATCTGAAACCCAGAGTGTGATGAGCAGGCGAGCGGCCAGTCTGAGGGTTAGCAGCTCACATGAATCCCCATCTGACTTCTGCCATCACACTCAGTGGTACAGCCTGATTACAGATCAAGAGGTTCAAATCCCCCCCGTATGTTGCTTTGGATACAAGTTTTTGCTAAATGAACATAACACAATTATACATCCAAGACCAAGTCAAACCAGGGCTGGTGAGTTCTTAAGACACAGTGAGCTGTGCAGCGGGTTTTAGGACGTCTCAAACATCTTCTTCCTGTCAGCCTTGTCCTCAATGTGTTTACGCCAATCACCAAGAGCTTCTTTGTCCTGTTAAGAGGACAGGTGAGAGTGCAAGTTCAGGAGAGACCTGTGTTCATGCCACTGTTATGCTGGAAAGGTCAGTTCAACAGGGATGGAAACTGAAATGAAGGTTTTCAAATTGTCCCTCACCTCCTCCTTGACCTCCTGCTTCACCTGTTTGAGGTTGGCTCTCAGGTCCATGGAGACCTTGTGCTTGGAGCCCAGCAGAGCCTGGAGCATGGAGTCAGCGGACATCCTCACTTTCCTCAGAGCTGGCTTCTTGAACTTGCCCTTCAAGTCCTGCACCTTTATCTTCAAGTCATCCATCTGATGGGGTGTGAAATACCGCGGGCCAGCCAGCCCGAGCCCCCCTATGCAGCCACTCAGAACAGGATCCTGGTCATGTACGCACCTCTTTCTCACCCTTTACACTTTACTTGCCAAGTCGTATCTCTCCTTGTCAATCTTACCCACTCTCTGATGGATGGTTTTGCACAGCTCCTGCAGTTGGCCAGCAGGAGAAGAAAAAACAACTTTTGAGGACATTTCATGGTGATAATCAAAGTCTCAACCAGTTTTTCCTGATTTGTCACCTGTAGCTCCTGCGATGAGCTGGGCAGGTCCAGGGGGGGGGGGGGGGGGGGGCGACGACAGACAGTTTGCCTCCATGTACCTGACTCTATCTCCCTCTGCCTCCTCCATGTACCTGACTCTATCTCCCTCTGCCTCCACCATGTACCTGACTCTATCTTCCTCTGCCTCCACCATGTACCTGACTCTATCTTCCTCTGCCTCCTACCATGTACCTGACTCTATCTCCCTCTGCCTCCTCCATGTACCTGACTCTATCTTCCTCTGCCTCCACAGCCTCTGCCTCTACAGGCTTTTAGCGATCAGGGGCATCATGCTCTAGGCAACACACAGAAACAGGTAAGGATTGGGATTACACCGCCAATTCAAAACTAACACCAGCACAGACTCGGCGGGGGGCACATGGGGGGCACATGAGGGGCACATGGGGGACACGGGGGGCACATGGGGGGCACGCATTTACAAAGCATGTATGAGAGTCAAAATAAGAGGAGACCTGCATATTCTGCAGGAAAGTGTAGCCATCTTGATATTTCATTTATAGCCAATGCCAGTATTTCTTATTTATACTTTAATAAAATTATTTTTTGAGGGGGCACAGGATTCCATTTGGGGGGGGGGGGATTGCCCCCCAATGCCCCCCATTGGAGCCGACCCTGCACCAGAAACCTTTAAAATGAAAGTACAACTCCTCACCTTCAGATGATCCTTGCGGCTTGACGACATTTTCTTGCTAAAACGGAACATAAAGATGTGAATGAAAGTAAAGAAGGACCCTAGTGGCACATTGTACATGTGGAACAGTAGAGAGCAATAAGATGGAAAGTTCTAGACCAAGCCTTTCTGCTTCCTGCTCAAGTCATGTTTTGTATAGATACTGGATGTTGTTAGTTGCAGTGCTGCATTATGGAACTCACTCAGACACATAGGGGATATGGTCGTCCTCAACACCAACAGAACACATCTGCAGATTAGATAAATATGACAGTTTAGTAATTTTGCATAATTTAATAAAATAATAACCAAACAAAAAAAAACATGTGTATGAATCAGAATCCCAATCCTGCTGTGTGACGCATATTTCATTTCCCATCTGAAACTCCTGATGAGTTCAAGGAAGGGCGTACCCTTCTAAATGTGAGCAGTGTGAGAGAATGGAAGCAGCTGTCTCCTAAGGACTGCTCTTCTGGCACACTTGTCATCAGGGGGTCATTAATAACCCAACACTTTGGCATGTGCTACTAATCCTTAAGGTACTATCAAGCATCACAGAGACAGCCGGGTGTAAAGCCACTGTGAGGGACTGTGTGGTGCTGTCACCCTAACCCTGAGTCATGCTGTCACCCTAACCCTGAGTCATGCTGTCACCCTAACCCTGAGTCATGCTGTCTGCTCTGTCAACTTACTCTGCTACAAACACACAAACAAAAGCTATGTCTGAAGACACAAAGGGTGTATTGATACATGGTAAAGACAGTATATTTACTTTAAATATGTATATACATATACTAAATTAGATATAGATATTATGTAGATATTAAAAAACGAAGCAAAAAACTGGCCTAAAAATAAGTTTTGGACATAGCTTTATCTTCAAGTTAAAGTTTCCAGAAGGGAAGAGGACTAATCCAGAACAGGAGGAACAGAGGAACGGGTTAAATGCCGGTGATGCTGAACGCACACCAGAGCAGGTGGAGTGAGGAGCGATGCTGAACGCACACCAGAGCAGGTGGAGAGTGAGGAGCGATGCTGAACGCACACCAGAGCAGGTGGATAGTGAGGAGCGATGCTGAACGCACACCAGGGCAGGTGGAGAGTGAGGAGCGATGCTGAACGCACACCAGAGCAGGTGGAGTGAGGAGCGATGCTGAACGCACACCAGAGCAGGTGGAGAGTGAGGAGCGATGCTGAACGCACACCAGAGCAGGTGGAGTGAGGAACGATGCTGAACGCACACCAGAGCAGGTGGAGTGAGGAGCGATGCTGAACGCACACCAGAGCAGGTGGAGTGAGGAACGATGCTGAACGCACACCAGAGCAGGTGGAGTGAGGAGCGATGCTGAACGCACACCAGAGCAGGTGGAGAGTGAGGAGCGATGCTGAACGCACACCAGAGCAGGTGGATAGTGAGGAGCGATGCTGAACGCACACCAGAGCAGGTGGATAGTGAGGAACAATGCTGAACGCACACCAGGGCAGGTGGAGAGTGAGGAACGATGCTGAACGCAGACCAGAGCAGGTGGAGAGTGAGGAGCGATGCTGAACGCACACCAGAGCAGGTGGAGAGTGAGGAACGATGCTGAATGCACACCAGGGCAGGTGGATAGTGAGGAGCGATGCTGAACGCACACCAGAGCAGGTGGAGAGTGAGGAGCGATGCTGAACGCACACCAGAGCAGGTGGAGAGTGAGGAGCGATGCTGAATGCACACCAGGGCAGGTGGAGAGTGAGGAGCGATGCTGAACGCACACCAGAGCAGGTGGAGAGTGAGGAGCGATGCTGAACGCACACCAGAGCAGGTGGAGTGAGGAGCGATGCTGAACCCACACCAGAGAAGGTGGAGTGAGGAGCGATGCTGAACGCACACCAGAGCAGGTGGAGTGAGGAGCGATGCTGAACGCACACCAGAGCAGGTGGAGAGTGAGGAGCGATGCTGAACGCACACCAGAGCAGGTGGAGAGTGAGGAACGATGCTGAACGCACACCAGAGCAGGTGGAGAGTGAGGAGCGATGCTGAACGCACACCAGAGCAGTTGGAGAGTGAGGAGCGATGCTGAACGCACACCAGAGCAGGTGGAGTGAGGAGCGATGCTGAACGCACACCAGAGCAGGTGGAGAGTGAGGAGCGATGCTGAATGCACACCAGGGCAGGTGGAGAGTGAGGAGCGATGCTGAACGCACACCAGAGCAGGTGGAGAGTGAGGAGCGATGCTGAACGCACACCAGAGCAGGTGGAGTGAGGAGCGATGCTGAACCCACACCAGAGCAGGTGGAGTGAGGAGCGATGCTGAACGCACACCAGAGCAGGTGGAGTGAGGAGCGATGCTGAACGCACACCAGAGCAGGTGGAGAGTGAGGAGCGATGCTGAACGCACACCAGAGCAGGTGGAGAGTGAGGAACGATGCTGAACGCACACCAGAGCAGGTGGAGAGTGAGGAGCGATGCTGAACGCACACCAGAGCAGTTGGAGAGTGAGGAGCGATGCTGAACGCACACCAGAGCAGGTGGAGTGAGGAGCGATGCTGAACGCACACCAGAACAGGTGGAGAGGTGGAGAGTGAGGAGATGACAGGATGTGAGCTTACCTGCTACGTTGGACAGAGAGCTGAGCAGGACTTCAATCAGGTTTGCCCCAGGGGCCTAACTGCTATGTGGTTTATTATCGAGAAATGTACCTTATGTCAAAAGATCTCCTTCAGAATACACTGTGCCTGTTGAATGGGGGAAATGAAAAGTCAAAAGCAGATTATGTGCAAGATTTTATTGGTTAACAAAATTCAGTAAAGTGTATTCTCACCTTTCTGCTGAGAGGAGTTCTGTTACACACAGAAGACTTAACGATATCGTGCCAATAAGTGAACATGTCATGAAACTCACCTTTGACTGTCCTATTGCTTGAAAAGCAGGTTCTACACAGATACTGTCTCATTGCCAGTAGTAAAGCACCAGCACTACAGCAGGCCTAGTGCACTGGGAACAAGCAAAACCATCAATATTCAAGATATATAGTCGTTATGGTCTCAAGAGTGGAAGTACGAACAGTCACTGAAGTGATTTCAGAGACATGTTCTTAAACAACATCATAAGAGAATAGTAAACTGTTCTTAAAGTAAACTTTAATAGTATATTTCAAGTCTTCTACAGAGTAGGTCATATTACAGAGGCAGCTGGACAACATTACAAAACACATCAGCTTGTTGCTAATCTGACAGATACAATACTGGACATCTGACAGGAGTGCCTGTCTGTCCCACTGGAGGGCTGGACACGTGAGCTGTTGTATAAAGAACAAGATACGGGTGACTGACACACACGCCAAGTCCTGTAGGGAGGAGCATTGTAGTGGCTGGGTTATATTCAGACTCGAGACTCAAAGAACGACATGTGATTAGGACAAGAACAAAAAAAAACTTTGAAATCAACTGATTTTCACAGGACAGTTTATTAGAAAGAATTGCGTTATTGTGAACATATAAATGACTTACAGAGTGTGTTCATGAAGGACTTGAGTGTGAAACTGAAGACTAATGCTCGGAAGGTCAGACACCGCTGTCAAGACGTGTCTTCACACAGAGTAGCAGGTGGCAGCATGCGGTTTGAATGAAAGACAAATGACAAGTTTACTCAAAACAAAGATATCAGTAACTTAAATCCATTTCGGTCTTACAATCTTTCAATCTACGCATCAGACTCAAACATCTTCTTCCTGCCTCCCATGTCAGACTTGTCCTCAATGTTCTTACGCCAGTCGCCAACATCACGCAACTGCTTGTCCTGCAGGGAGAGAGGGAAGGGGGAGGGGGAGGGGGAGGGGGAGGGGAGGAGGGAGAGGGAGAGGGGGAGAGGGGAGAGGGGAGAGGGGAGAGGGAGAGGGAGAGGGGAGAGGGAGAGGGAAAGGGAGAGGGGGAGGGAGAGGGAGAGGGAGAGGGAGAGGGGGGAGAGGAGAGGAGAGGAGAGGAGAGGAGAGGGAGAGGGAGAGGGAGAGGGAAAGGGAGAGGGAGAGGGGGAGGGAGAGGGGGAGGGGGGAGGTGCAAGAAAACAAGTGTGTTGGTCAAAAAATGTAGACTCTAAAAATTAATTACGGTGATCTTTCTAATCAGTCTGTTTATTGAGGATTTAAGCAGGTTAGGTGCAGTTCTGTGGGCATATGTGAAGCCCTTGTAACAAGGGCTGTAAAAATACAATTTGATTTGATTTTTTTTATTGACTTAATGTCTGATTATCATTTATGTAGGGTTGCAATCAATCAGTCAAAAAGTGTCAACATGGGATGACGTCGTAAACACTGGGACAGTAGATATATACAGTAGATATATACAGTAGATATATACAGTAGATATATACAGTAGTAGAACAGAGGAGACAAGGACAGGTCCATAGCTCTGTCAGGTTAGGTTAAGATCACTTTTGTGCTGCTGTCTGGAGAGGCCACCTTAAATCAATTAAAGGCTCTATCAGGTTTATAGCGTTAAATGCTCACCTCCTCCTTGACCTCCTTCTTCACTTGTTTGAGGCTGGACCTCAGATCCATGTTCACTGTGTGTTTGGAGCCCAGCAGAGCCTTGAGCATGGCGTCAGCTGACATCCTCACCTTCTTCAGAGCTGGCTTCTTGAACTTCCCCTTCAGGTCAATTATTTTGATGTTCAGGTCCTTAACCTGGTCATTTGAGTTTGGAGCAGAAGGGTTCATGATTTAGGTGACCATCATAGACACATAAACTAAATTACTGAAAGTAATAGGCTAGACAGTTCTTACCTCTTCCACTACCATGTTTGCTTTGCACTCTAAGATGTACCTCTCTTCATCAATGACATCAATACTTTGGTGCAAATTTCTGCAATATTCCTAGAGTAGAATAAAGCAGGTTTGTTTGTTTCTTTACAGTAAGGAACTATCATTCGGTACTTCAAGTCTACGCTAAGCTAAACACTACAAGTGGTCAGTGTTGCTAAAGGTGATGTGTGAGGTGAGCATGGTACCATGAGCTCCTCCTTGGACTGAGGCACGTCCAGGGGGGGGCAGTTTTCTTCCATGTACTTCTTCCTCTCTTCCACCTTTTCTTTCGCTTCAGCCTCAAGTAAGTCCTTAGCAACCCCCAACATGCAGCTCTGGGAATCAAATCGACGACTCTTTCAGATTCACTTTCCGACTCAAACAGTCACTACAACACTTAGCAAAACACTGCAAACAAAACACTTAGCTAAACCACTTCAAGAGATCTCTCACCTTAATGTTGTGCTTACGGCTCATGGACATTCGTTTGCTGTAAACGGATGACCAGCGTGTTAGTGAACATGTTTTGATTCAGTGATTTGGTTTAGAAACATGAAGTCACAGTGTGTACTTACTCTGCCATCTTGTCTGGGCGTGCTCACTTCCTGCAGACGGGAAACACCACTAGGAGAGTGAATGACCTGCATTAGACATACATTTGTTTAATCACAATGGCATCATTCTGATGGGTTTTTACACATAGGTGTTGTTTTAAATTTACGTTTCTAACAGCTGGACTTCCACGTTCAAATAAACGTAGCAACACACATCACGTTGCATCCCATAAACTGGCAACATTCTATTTCATAGCAATAATTCAAAAAGGGTCAAACTGGCCAAACGTGTGTAGGTTCATACTGGCCAAACGTGTGTCGGTTCATACTGGCCAAACGTGTGTAGGTTCATACTGGCCAAACGTGTGTAGGTTCAAACTGGCCAAACGTGTGTAGGTTCATACTGACCAAACGTGTGTAGGTTCAAACTGGCTCAACTGAACATGGCTGCTCTTTTTCTCATGAACTAAAACACTCTGTCATTCCCTCGGTCAAGAATACCCCCTCAGTCTTTTTAATCCGACGGGACATTTCCTTGGAGACAGTTGTCATATCATCGGTGCTGGGTTGAGATCTAAATCGGTGGGCAGATCCCATCCTAAGTATCTGTGTTCCGGGTGGCTTGTCTCCTGGAGGTCATAGTAACCCAACACCACAGCTGGTGGAGGGAGATTGGCCTTCTGGAACATCCCCGAGATGACCAAGACCTTAGAGCACGTCTCAAAAATAACTGCTGAGGGCTGTCCTCGCTGGCTCGGACTTCCAGCTCTTTGTCAAGGGGGTTCAACAGAGTTGCACAGAGCTGTCAAGTCACTGTGTGATTACAGGGCTCTGCAATACTTATGGATTCTCAGTGCTTAACTTGGTTTCAACCGAACAGTCAAAGAGCTTCCAGCACCTGCCATCATTAACCTTTCACTGAAGGGGGCATCTCTTCTGCCATAGCTAGAGTAGTCTTAGCAAGCCAATAATAACAATATGTCCTAAAATACAAACAAGAAAATTCCAAATGTGCAGTATTGTTTGAGGATTATAGGTTAAGCAGAATGAGGTAAAATCTGTCTAATTAGATTTAATTTATGTCCCAGATTTGGTGTTGACAGGAAGGAAAACATTTGAGAATCGCTTGTGATTTTATGACTTGTAGTGGTGTACCCTTACATCATGCCTCACCATCTCCCATCCCTATATCAAGACCCTTACAGCATGCCTCACCATCGCCCGTCCCTATATCAAGACTCACTGGCTGAGGAGCACCAGACACCTCCACATTATCAGAAAGGATTTCCCTAAAACCCTGCTGTAGCGCTTTTACTTTAACATCCTGATCTAATATTACAGCAATCCACAAGTCATTGTTCAACATTTGGCTAAAATCGCATCTGTATGTTCAAGATGTCTGCAGATAATACAATCCAGTTCACAGATTTTAACGACTGTTTAAAAGAAAGCAAGATTCAAAATTCATGGACATTGACCAACAGAGGATCACTAAAACATCATTAAATGAATCGTAGAGATGAGTAAACATGCTTTCAACAACTCATAGTTTGTAAAGAAGCTTGACAGAAATAACCCTTATAAAGATAGTTTCCTTCTCACACACAGACTAAAAAGCCATCTCACATTCCTCCAAAAGGCATAACCATACACAATGGTTCTGCTGTATCATTAAATGACATGCACAACCATTTAGCCAAAATATATCAATTAATACTTAATTTAAATGATTCCTTTTCCTCAGAAACTGTCCTAAAGGCAGGAGCAGCATAGGGACAGAGAGAATGATTGGTCCTCACCTTGGCGCTGAGGAGAGCAGAGCAGGCTTGTTAGGGGATGGGGAGAGAGACCACAGGCAGTTCAAGCGTTAAGAAGGTATATATTGCATTCTGTGATATCCCTCTAAATCCCTGTCTTTCTCTTTATGGAAGGGGATTATAACCCAAACCAATGAGCTGGCAAGGTCATGAAATACAGTCCAGTCAACCCCCTCACCACCCACACCCGCAACCCCCCTTTCATGGGCGCCTCCATTATAAATAACCTGTCCTTCAAGATTGTTGTTCTTATTTTACTATCTTTTATATAGCAGAAGGCATCCTCTGTAATTCAAATAGAGAAGAGTCCTCCGACAGACCACCCTCAGAAACATGGCAGAAGGCTCATTAACAGGGACTGGGAAGGAAGTCATTCACACACAATTTGAGATCGGTTTTAGAACTGTCAAGCAACTATATAAAAGTATTTACAAGCGCCTGACTTGGCCGTACCTTCCAGGCATCAGACGTTAGTGTTGACGTGTGTGTTTCTTCCTTTTATCCAACTGATCTTTTTTCTCTGCGCGACAGAAAAACAAAAGAGCAGTTGCTACGATGCCAGTTTCCACAGTGGAACTTTGGACTCAACAAAACAATAGATTAAAATATGTTCTCAATTTAGACCAGCCAAGATAAGCCATGCAAATATTACCATACCTTACTAAACCCTAACCAAGCAAATATTAACCCTTACTCTGAGATATTGTTCTTTTATCTGATGACCCACACTGAACATTGAAGGTGTGTTTTCAATCAAAACAGGATGCAAACACCTCATTCAAAGCCTAGAAAACACATTTAACAGAGAAACGCAGGAACAGAAACTCCCAGGAAGAACTTACCCTCATCTTTGACCTCTCAGGGCTTGATGGATATTAGCCTTCATGTTTCTTCTTCTAAGGCACCACGTTTGCAGCCGCTGTGAATTCATGCTTCATACCTCCTCATGCAAGGATTCCAGCTCTATAGCATGTCATGTAGTAATATTATAAACACAACCATGAATCTAATCTTTGTTACCTGAAGTCAAGTTGATGGGAACCCAGATTTCCTGGGGGGGGGGGGGGGGAAGCATATGACTGCTGGTTTCTGTTTAGGAAGCCTTGTTGATCCAGTCAAGTGCTAGTGATACAACTGCACAGAGACAAAGCCAATCTACAAAGTACTGGTAATCTTAAAGCAATTTATTAAAGCAAGTTTTTGTTGCTAATGAGTTCACACCCAATAAAATCTATCTTTGTTGTTTTACAGAAATACACAGTTGTTGATAACAGTTGTTCAGTGGTAATTCATTTAAGGACTGGTTAATAAAGGCAGAGATGCATTCAATGGTTGCAATACGCATCTTCTTTCTGCAATCCATGATTGACTTGTCCTTGTTCTGCAGTAGCCAACGTCACTCACTTCTGTATCCTGTAACAGGGCAAATGAATTATTAGCTAAGATATCTACCAAGTCGTCATAACTTTGGCGGCCCCTACTGAACATACATGTGAACGATGAGTAGATGAATATATCACAGTCATTCCAGTAGAACCAGATGATACATGATGGCGTGTGATTGGCTTGTTTCCTCTCACCTGCTCCTTGACCTCCAGCTCAGCGTTTAGGACGTCTCAAACATCTTCTTCCTGTCAGCCTTGTCCTCAATGTTCTTACGCCAGTCGCCAACAGCTTCTTTGTCCTTTAAAAGTAGAGAGTGAAAGAGGAAGTAGATCAGTTTGGCCCAGACTCAAGAATATTAATCAATGAGCTTTTTAAGAGGTGTTTTAAAGTTTGATAAACTGTAAAAATGGTTAAACCAGAAACACCTTAACCACCACGACCAGAAACACCTTAATCAGAAACACCTTGACCAGTACGACCAGGAACCCCTTAACCAGGAACACTTTGACCAGTACAACCAGAAACACCTTGACCAGTACGACCAGGAACATCTTAACCAGAAACACCTTGCCCAGTACAACCAGGAACATCTTAACCAAAAACACCTGGACCAGAAACACCTTAACCAGAAACACCTTGACCAGTACGGCCAGAAACATCTTAACCAGAAACACCTTGCCCAGTACGACCAGAAACATCTTAACCAGAAACACTTTGCCCAGTACGACCAGGAACATCTTAACCAGAAACACCTTGACCAGTACGACCAGGAACATCTTAACCGGAAACACCTTGACCAGTACGACCAGAAACATCTTAACCAGAAACACCTTGACAAGTACGACCAGGAACATCTTAACCAGAAACACCTTGACAAGTACGACCAGGAACATCTTAACTAGAAACACCTTGACAAGTACGACCAGGAACATCTTAACCAGAAACACCTTGACAAGTACGACCAGAAACTTTTAAAAACGTTTCATGAAACAGAATCCAAATCCGTTCATTTCTTTCATGCTAAAGGTTAAGATAGCTTTTATAAAGCTGTCTGGAAAGGGCATCTTACATCAATTATAGGCTCTGTAAGGTCAATAACCACATGAAATAGCGTTAAATGCTCACCTCCTCCTTGACCTCCTTCTTCACTTGTTTCAGGTTAGCCCTCAGATCCATGTTCACTGTGTGTTTGGAGCCCAGCAGAGCCTTGAGCATGGCGTCAGCTGACATCCTCACTTTCCTCAGAGCTGGCTTCTTGAATTTCCCCTTCAGGTCCTGCACCTTGATGTGCATGTCTTCAATCTGTAGCAACCAGTGAGAAAATACTTTGAACTTTTTTAATATTTTTGTTGGTTAGAGTTAAGTTTTGTTTAAATGTTAGTATAGCAGTTGCACTTGCTTGAACACAAACAATCATTGTGCACACAAGCTTTTGTTGAGGAACGTGACCATACCTCCTTGGCACTTTTGTTGACTTTGCTCTCCAGGTCATATCTCTCCTCATCTACCCTATCAATCTTATGGTGAATCTCTTTGCAGAACTCCTGCAACACAAGTTCACACATATAGCATCTATTCAAGTTTCACTCATAGTACATTAAACACATTAAGAAAACATACAGTTATAAATCAGTTAAATGACACAATTCCGTTTTTGTGGGCTGATCAGAGCCACATGGGAGTAGAGCGTAGAGATGTTTGAGGTACCTGCAGCTCCTGCATGGTTCTGATCAGAGCCACATGGGAGTAGAGCGTAGAGATGTTTGAGGTACCTGCAGCTCCTGCATGGTTCTGATCAGAGCCACATGGGAGTAGAGCGTAGAGATGTTTGAGGTACCTGCAGCTCCTGCATGGTTCTGATCAGAGCCACATGGGAGTAGAGCGTAGAGATGTTTGAGGTACCTGCAGCTCCTGCATGGTTCTGATCAGAGCCACATGGGAGTAGAGCGTAGAGATGTTTGAGGTACCTGCAGCTCCTGCATGGTTCTGATCAGAGCCACATGGGAGTAGAGCGTAGAGATGTTTGAGGTACCTGCAGCTCCTGCATGGTTCTGATCAGAGCCACATGGGAGTAGAGCGTAGAGATGTTTGAGGTACCTGCAGCTCCTGCATGGTTCTGATCAGAGCCACATGGGAGTAGAGCGTAGAGATGTTTGAGGTACCTGCAGCTCCTGCATGGTTCTGATCAGAGCCACATGGGAGTAGAGCGTAGAGATGTTTGAGGTACCTGCAGCTCCTGCATGGTTCTGATCAGAGCCACATGGGAGTAGAGCGTAGAGATGTTTGAGGTACCTGCAGCTCCTGCATGGTTCTGATCAGAGCCACATGGGAGTAGAGCGTAGAGATGTTTGAGGTACCTGCAGCTCCTGCATGGTTCTGATCAGAGCCACATGGGAGTAGAGCGTAGAGATGTTTGAGGTACCTGCAGCTCCTGCATGGTTCTGATCAGAGCCACATGGGAGTAGAGCGTAGAGATGTTTGAGGTACCTGCAGCTCCTGCATGGTTCTGATCAGAGCCACATGGGAGTAGAGCGTAGAGATGTTTGAGGTACCTGCAGCTCCTGCATGGTTCTGATCAGAGCCACATGGGAGTAGAGCGTAGAGATGTTTGAGGTACCTGCAGCTCCTGCATGGTTCTGATCAGAGCCACATGGGAGTAGAGCGTAGAGATGTTTGAGGTACCTGCAGCTCCTGCATGGTTCTGATCAGAGCCACATGGGAGTAGAGCGTAGAGATGTTTGAGGTACCTGCAGCTCCTGCATGGTTCTGATCAGAGCCACATGGGAGTAGAGCGTAGAGATGTTTGAGGTACCTGCAGCTCCTGCATGGTTCTGATCAGAGCCACATGGGAGTAGAGCGTAGAGATGTTTGAGGTACCTGCAGCTCCTGCATGGTTCTGATCAGAGCCACATGGGAGTAGAGCGTAGAGATGTTTGAGGTACCTGCAGCTCCTGCATGGTTCTGATCAGAGCCACATGGGAGTAGAGCGTAGAGATGTTTGAGGTACCTGCAGCTCCTGCATGGTTCTGATCAGAGCCACATGGGAGTAGAGCGTAGAGATGTTTGAGGTACCTGCAGCTCCTGCATGGTTCTGATCAGAGCCACATGGGAGTAGAGCGTAGAGATGTTTGAGGTACCTGCAGCTCCTGCATGGTTCTGATCAGAGCCACATGGGAGTAGAGCGTAGAGATGTTTGAGGTACCTGCAGCTCCTGCATGGTTCTGATCAGAGCCACATGGGAGTAGAGCGTAGAGATGTTTGAGGTACCTGCAGCTCCTGCATGGTTCTGGGCAGAGACAGAGAAGGGCAGGTCTCTTCCATGTACCTCTTCCTCCACTCCTCCTGCTCCTTCGCCTCTTCTTCCAGTAAACCCTTGGCGATGGCGAGCATCAAACTCTGTATGAGAGCAAAATTAGTAACATGACCCTTATTCTGTTGTCTTTGGTTTTTTTTTGCAGTGTAATATACTGCATCTTACCTTCAGACTATGCTTGCGACTTGAGGACATCTTTTTTCTGAAAGGTTAGTTTACAGAGGATGAGATTAATGTAATTAAAATCAAGTAAAGGAAAAAGCAGGATTATTTGAGTAGTTATTTTGTGATTCCTACTCACTCTGACATGATGGCGTTTGTTTGGTTTCACACCCTGAGGACAAACAAGAGGTAAACTACTTGAACAGATTTTCTAAATATCACAATATCTTACTACCATTCTCATGTTGTTAATTAACTGTTTTTTTGTTTTGTTTCATTGCACATGAGTATCTTTGTCAAGAACTAATTAGATCTGAATCTCAGCCAAACACAGATTGAAAAGTGCATCTTAATCCTTGTGCTGCCTTCGGGTCACATGACCCAAAGGTTCATAACGAACCATCGTTGTGTTTACCCAATTTTACCCAATACAAAAACAAATTAAAATAATTTTCTTTTAACCTTCGCAATGTGGGGGGTCTGAGACAGCCCAACAGTTAAAAGAAAATGCTTCACTTTTGTTTTTGTATGCGGTAAAGTTGTCGCAATACGACGGTGGGTCACAATGACTGATGGGTCAGAATGACCCGAAGATAACGCAAAGGGTTAAGAAGGAACCCAAGAGGCTCAAGCAGCAACCCTGCTGCACATTAGCATGGAATGCCCCTATCCAATGCATTCATGCATGATTGTTCCTCTGAGGAGAAACTCGATACCCACACAAGCGTTTTGGCCGTGGAAAAGCATCAGCTAAATAAAGATCGAGCTATGTGGGGCCGGCTGTTCTTCTTGGGTGGCTGTGTCATGGAAGGTTTGTGCTCTGGAAGATGATCAAAAACCTGATACCAGCTCTATTAAGGCCCCTTGTGCCCTGGTGGCACATCTCTGACATGGCCAAGGCATTACCCCTCCCCTGAAATACAGGCTGGCCAGATCGCCGGGGTCTCGCCGGGGTCTCGTCGGGGTCTCGTCAGGGTCTCCCCGGGTCTGGGGCTGCAGTAGTTAACACCCCTCCTGCATGAATACAGGCTCTTCAGTGTGCCGGTAAGAACATACTGTCATGATCAGTTAGACGTATTGTGAGGATCCTTTTGCTTCCCTGTGGGCTCAGACACGGCTAGACCGAGAGCCTTGCAAAGCCATGACTGAGAAAGCAATTTTTGTGGTAAAACAATGTTATGAGAACTTTTCAAATGTAGAAAAGTATCCAAATTGTCACCAAAAAACACAAACGCAAAGTGATGGAATTAGGTTCAACAATATGACACATTATACATACAGGACTGATATAAGTTAATTCCTGATCAAATAGTTCTCTCTTAACCCTTGTGTTGCCTTCGGGTCACATGACCCAAAGATTCACAACGAACCATCGTTGTGTTTACCCAATTTTACCCAATACAAAAACAAATAAAAAGCATTTTCTTTTAACCTTCGCGATGTGGGGGGTCTGAGACAGCCCGACGGTTAAAAGAAAATGCTTCACTTTGTTTTTGTATGCGGTAAAGTTGTCGCAATACGACGGTGGGTCACAATGACTGACACAAGGGTTAATTAAAAAAGGCACAGAAAGATCCATCTTCAAGGCAATCAGACATTCGCATAATGTCATACAACATTATTCTTGCAGGTTAAAAGCGATACCACCTCGCCTCTGCGATACCGAGGTAATCTCCTGTCTTATCTAAGCAGATTCCCCAACATCCAGGTTGTGTGTTTGGCCGTGACGCATGCCTTCCTGTCGACACCCAGCAGACACAGGTCACACACCAGCTGCAGGCTAGCCCTCAACTGCGACGTATTATTTACATCAAAATAGTTTGCGATGACATGAAGTTTCAACACATCCTTTCATCAGACAACAGAGGTATCCCATCCTAAATTCAGATTTTACCAAACTTATTAAATATTACTTAAATAATACTTATATAATTTGAACAAGATATCTCTCAAATTCAATTGTCTAAACTTCATGCAAAGTGGCTGAGGAATCTTTACAATCTCAAGTGAAGACAGAGTTTTACAAAGACCCACATGACACACATTAAAAACAAGTGATGCATCAATATAACCAACACAGACTATCTTACAACTACACACCAGCAGCACTTTAGAAAGGAACAAAGTCACCAGGTAACAACTTAATCCACAAACCAAAGTAACACAAGTGCAAATGAAAAACAAGCAGTTAACAATCAATTCTGTAAATCCAAGTAAGTCTTGAAATGAACCAGCAACATAGTAGGATGAAATAGGAGCAGTTCTCACCTAGACCAGGAGCAGGAGATTTTGGCAGGAGGATGGGAGCAACTGGGCAGTGGCTTGCTGATGGCGTTAGAAGTAGGTATATATTGCATTCCCTGATGGCCACGGAAGACCCATCTTTCTCTTTATGGAAGTAGATTCACACACAGACCAATAAGCTAGCAAGCACCTGAAATACTATATCCGACCCCCAACTCCCCCCATCTCCCTCTATTATAAATAACCCTCCCTTTCACATTGTGAATCTTATTTTTATGATTAGTCAGGGTCTTTAGTTGAGCTCCTTCTGGGCAGGAAGTGCTGGTGTGAGGCTTCCTTTCCAGTCTCACGCATAAAAGCAGTCGGCATCCGATGCATTAAAGCAAAGGAGGCAGGAATCAACTATATTAGTTCGACTTGCGTTCGAACAGGAGTAACTGCTGCTTAGTATTAAAGGGCGATATGTGAACACGTTGAGTTTGAGTCAGTTTAAGCAGGTGTGAGCCAGACCTGTAGGGACGGCTGCAGGAAGCAGGAACACCTGGTGTAGATGTATTTGATGGAGGTTGAGGAGGTGCACAGTACATAATGATGTCCAGGGTGTTAGTGTGCTGCTGTGGTAAAACAGCAGGAAATAAGTATCTGTTTATAGAATTAGTGCTTTTTTAGCAAACAATTGACGTTGGGAGGAGTTTCCTCCCTGAATATGGCAGCCTTTCCTAAGTCAATCACTGATTAATCGGGGGAGACAGACAAATTAATTGTTAGTAATTGAGTTGAAGGATTAGGAAACATACACCTACTTAGCAAGTCAGGACACGGCTGTTTTAACCTCTCTATTACGAGGCATTCAGCTGCAGGGCTGGAATGGGCACAGGTGGGATTAAGCTATTAAATGACCGATGGCATGTAAATCTGCACTAAGCAGATAATCACTAATGCGTCTGCCAGCTGGAACATTCATGTCCTCAAACACATCCTTCAACGGAGAACGGGACAATCCTTCCAGGATTTATTATAGTAAAAATTCACTTTGAATATTTTTATGAACTCTTTGTCAGCGATCTTTTCTGTACACTATGAGATCATTGTATGACATTTGAATTTTTTAAATATATATAAAAAATATATTAAACCAAGTACTTCAACTCAAATTGGGGCAACCTTGATAAGTGGGACTCACCTTCAGAACATTTATATTTGGACATTTTTAGGAAACCTTAGGTGACACTTAAAACTTCCTTGAAGCATACTTAATATGATTGTTCTTTCATTGAATCTTAATAAATGTCCCCAAAACTGAGCAGCAGGAGCAAGACCTCCCCACAGGCTGTCAGGTCTACCTGCCTTAATGGGACACGACTCAGAACTCAAACGTTTGCATCCAATTAGGTTGACAGGAATTTATAAAGACAACTGTGACTTGCTTGAGGAATCCCCCCGGATGTTGCTATTGATAGTGTGAAACTTGGCAGAGGCCAACTAGGAAGTGGCTCGTGTTTCCAAACAGACGTACAGACGTACAGTACACTGGACATATAAACCACACAGACGTACAGTACACTGGACATATAACCCACAGACATACAGTACACTGGACATATAACCCACAGACGTACAGTACACTGGACATATAACCCACAGACGTACAGTACACTGGACATATAAACCAACACTACGTTGCTATGACTTTTTCTTTTTTTGTGTATAGAGATCGTTTATTTTTGTATTTGCAACTTTTCATGTAAACTGTTACCCCTTCCTTCCAAATGTGACAGGATTGCATCATGGAGGAAACATCCCCCAGGAGATGTAATATGATGGCAGCACTTCATAAGAATAACCCTCACAGACCACTGATCTAATCAACAAACCAGACCACACACATCTTAGAGTTATGGAGATTATGTTTAGAATAATATGCATTTCCCTTTCATATTTACACATAAAAATGCATCAGACTCTAAAAAACATGACACAGGAAATACATTGCTTCACAATATTCTAATTTCGTAATTATCCAGAAGATTATGGACCATTTAGAATTCACCTGAGAACAAGTTGTAACATGTTGAAACATCCAGAACATTTTTGGCCAAAATCATCTTTACTAGAACATAAATTCAGTTTTAAAGAGTAAAATGCTATAGTGGTTGCCTTGAGAAGAAAAAAAAAGTATTTTTCTGTCAAGGGAAACAATGGCCAAAGTAGTTAATAACAGAAGAAAACAAAATACCTCATAATCACCATGGATGATTGGTCACCACTCACCACATTTTGCATTTGTAAAAATACAAGCACTATACAGCGACTTATCACCAACAGAAGTTACAGCATTAAACCAATTCACAGAAGAAGATTCTTTTGTAATATCATTACATCATGTGTCCTGATAAAACATTAATAGCATCAATAGGAAAGTGAACAAAAACGTTATCAATGCCCAACAACTGCATACAGCAGTGTCACCGTGTCGTCACAAGACACCAACCCAAACCACAGCAGTGTCACCGTGTCGTCACAAGACACCAACCCAAACCACAGCAGTGTCACCGTGTCGTCACAAGACACCAACCCAAACCACAGCAGTGTCACCGTGTCGTCACAAGACACCAACCCAAACCACAGCAGTGTCACCGTGTCGTCACAAGACACCAACCCAAACCACAGCAGTGTCACCGTGTCGTCACAAGACACCAACCCAAACCACAGCAGTGTCACCGTGTCGTCACAAGACACCAACCCAAACCACAGCAGTGTCACCGTGTCGTCACAAGACACCAACCCAAACCACAGCAGTGTCACCGTGTCGTCACAAGACACCAACCCAAACCACAGCAGTGTCACCGTGTCGTCACAAGACACCAACCCAAACCACAGCAGTGTCACCGTGTCGTCACAAGACACCAACCCAAACCACAGCAGTGTCACCGTGTCGTCACAAGACACAGCACCAAACCTCCAGCGTCCTTTCATATAGAATCACCACAGATTAACACAAATGTACTACAACCTGACAAGAAATATCTACACGGATGTTATTGAGAAGCTAAATTATTCCTCCTCTGTGACACTGCAACCACTCCGGAGGCTAAAAACTGAAACCACTAGACTAGATCACTATGTAATTAACTAGACTAGATCACTATGTAATTACCTAATTTAATGTAACACAATGTTATTACATTAATTGAAATCCAGAGGTCTTTGAGAAGTCATGTAAACTCAAAAAGTGATCCAACTGGCTGAAGCACTGTCCGCTCACTACAACCTACCAAACGGTGCATTTCTGGAGTCTTGTGAGTAGTGCAATTAGATCTTCGCAGTATAACACACTGAATCGTTATTCAGCCTGATTCTAATACTGACTTGGTATAAAAAAAGGTACTGACCACCAGTTTCACTGCATACACCAAAGCTCAAATCACAAAGCCACAGTTTCCAAGCACCACTACGTCAAAAAAAAGGTTAAAAGAATGTCACTTTGATTAAGACAGTTTTCCCTCACAGAGGGCAGCTATGATCTTCCAACTGGTTTCGTGACCATGGAAAATGTCTTGAGGATACCATATTGTCCGTGTCTAAGATGGTAAGAGTAGAGGCTCCCATGTACAGCAACAGGTATCCATGTGCAAAGTCTCCCAGCATGTGGCCCCGCCAGCGCCCTCCACCCACCAGGAGACGGGCAGATTATCCAGTAACAAGTCCAGTCTTCTGTTGCCAGGCACCAGAAGCAGTTTGTAGCTTATTGGAATGACATCAATAGGTCTCCTGAGTCTTCCAAGCATTTCTGTTCATATTCATATTCCCCTGAAACCAAACCTGACCCATGGCTGCAAGATGAGCGGCCAAAGGCATCCTTTACAGCTCACTTCTTGGATTCTAGAACATAATCATTTGACTTTGTTAGCAGCTGTACACAGAACATCTTGTCTGTTTCCTCGTATGGAAATAGAGAGGAAAAACTAAAGGAGATCCGAGGTCACATTCACAATGGCAACACCAGCAGCAAATCCATTTCACAACTTTTGTGACGCGGGTGTGGCAACTACACCTGACTGGCTCGCCAACATGTAAAGCTGCCCGTAGTTCACTCTATAAAACCCCCCCAAAACCAAAACCAATCAAATGCCCGTAACCATGATACTAAAAAACAAAACCCAGATGATCCGAGTGTGTGAGCCCGTCAGGACCAGGCTACCCTCCGGGAGATGGCCTGCTTGAAGCCCTCAGGGTCCACGCTGCCCCCCGGCCTCAGAGCCCTCTCCAGGCTTACCAGCACGTCCTGGTGGCACTCTCGGATGTTCAGGGGGTACTTGGCTCTCAGCAGCTCGTAGGCGGTCAGAAGCCTCATGTTCTGCTTTACCATCAGGTACTGGATGATGCAGGCGGGCGCCAGAGAGTAGCCGTCGCGGCAGTGCACCAGCACTCGCTTCCTCTTCTCCGTGGACGCGTCGATGCAGCCGTTGATGTCGTCGAAGCAGCGCTGCTTGAGGGCGGGGCTCTCGCCCGGTGCGTCGGGGACCTGTGCTATGTCCACCTTGAGGCGGGACCAGCTGTGACGGGCCCCCCGGGAGCAGGTGCAGGGGATGAGGCTGAGGCAGGGGCTGGGGCAGGGCTCTCCAGGCAGGCCGCTCATGTCGATGATGATGTCGATGTTGTTGCGGCACAGCGTGCGCCCGCTGTAGGCTGCGTTCAGGTTGCCCACGTAGATGTAGTCCGTCACCTTGGAGATGACGGGCTCGGAGTACTGGAAGTGCTCGGGGCCGCTGGGTTTGGGCTCCGGGGCGTCGGGGGTCCTGCCGCCCACGCCGGCCGGCCCGGTAGCCGCCCGGCGACTGTAGTTCCGCAGCTTCTTGGAGCCCGAGCGGGAGGGGGGGTTGGAGTCGGACTCAGAGCTGCTGTTCCAGGGAGGGGAGAAGAGGGAGAAGCGACTGGAGGACTTGCTCTTGGTGAGGGTCTCCACCGGGCTGGGCAGGCTGGAGGCGCAGAACAGGGAGGCTCTCTCCAGGGAGCCGGTGCTGCTGGCGGCCCCGGCGCTGTGGGCCTGCTCCATCTGCAACACAGGACATCCACACTGTAGCTGCAGCAGCACAGCACCCACACAGCACTGGCAGGAGGGGGCACGTGTAGTCATGGTTTGTCCACCAGCCAAATAGATAGTGGATGTTCAAATTTGACCAGCCACTCAATAGATTTTTTGGGGGTGGCGAGTGTAGAAAATCTACTAGCCTCTCGCATATTTTAGCAGCATTTGGCTGGTGGATGCTTATCTTGTGCCCAGAGAGGATACATGACATCTGTTTACGTTCCATGCCATATGTTCATTTAGAAAACAGGTTTTTTTCAAAGTGACATACAAATAGTGCATGTGGAACAGCGAATAAGGGAGCAGAGGCTCTAACAGCTTTCAGGTCGTCAGAGTCACGGACGCTCAGTGTTAACCAGGCACAGTACCAGGTAACCTCATGTCAGCTACCAGGCATTATGCAACAATAAAAGTCTCAGTTACAATATGATATACTGTACGGTGCAGCAAAAGACATATGAAGTCTCTTACGAGAGTGATCCAACAGGATCTCAGACAGAACACATAAAGAAAACCCTCATTTGCAGGGTTTTACAGAAGTAATGTACTGATAATGTATAGGGGAGGTACAGCTCAGTGGTAGAGCACTTAACTGCAGATCAAGAAGTCTCAGGTTCAAATCTCCCCTGTGATTTGCATTGGATATACAGGAAGTGCCTGCAGTGCTAAATGAACACATTACCTGGTTACTTGGTTTACAGGGGTCAGATGGATGAGTGGTTAGGGAATCGGGCTATTAATCGAAATGATTGCCGGTTCGATTCCCTGGTCGTGCCAATGACGTTGTGTCCTTGGGCAAGGCACTTCACCCTACTTGCCTTGGGGGAATGTCCCTGTACTTACTGTAAGTCGCTCTGGATAAGAGCGTCTGCTAAATGACTAAATGTAAATGTACTTGTTCCTGGTTCTGGAACAGCTGCTTGTGTTTTACTGCTGTTCCTGTCCTTATTTGTGACACCCTTAAATATTAGTTTATGCCTATTAAGTAGCTGTCGCTTGCCATGTCCCAAGAATGTCACTGTTCACAATGACCTTGCGTTTAGACTGCCCGCTTGATACCTGAAACATGACTGTGTTTTAGGAGTTTTGATCAGTTTGACTGTCTGTTAGTACCTGAGCTTTGAGGTTGTTTTTCCACTCCTGAGTCTCCAGGGTCTTGAAGCGGCCATTGCTGTCGGAGGACACAGAGAGGCAGAGGGGCCGGTGGACGCGGGGGGGCAGCTGGGGGGTGAGGGCCGAGGGGGCCAGGGGGCCCGAGCGGACGTCCTGCTGTTCGTTCCTACTCATCATCAGATTGGGACATGAGCCTGGCGCACGGAACCAGATCAACGGAAACACAACTGGATCAGCACGGTTACAGATGTCGCAGGAAAAACCAAATGCAGTACAGTAAATATGTATGCGGTTTATTAAATTACATTATACTATCCCCATAACTGTAAATACTAAGGGCTAAAGTGTAATCAAGTATTGCTTGTGGTTCTCAAGAGTTATATGCTCTTAGGTATATTGTCTGTAACGGTATATCCAGGAAGACGACACTTACCAGTGGCACATTCTGAGCGATTTATGGACTGTATCTGCAAAGTGTGTATTTTGAATGTGTTGTAAAGATGCTTGGCAATACCTGCAATTCAAAGGACAAGGGCTTGTAATCTGAGACGTTATAGGTATTTTCATGCAACTTCAGTTAACTTTTAACACAGGCAACATCAATCGCACAACGCAAATCTTACCTGTTCTGCCATTCTGTTTGGAAAGCACCTTATTATCCAACAGTTTATGTGAAACTAGGTCTTTGTTCAATTTCTCCACGGTTTCCATGTTCTGCCTTCTGTTGACAGAGGCATGTCAAGTGTTCGGTGAGGTTGCCCGTCGTCTGTAATACAGGTCTCAGTGTTCTCGATGGCCATCATAGCTAGGTAGCTAATTAGCTAGCTACAGGCTTGTGTGCTTTGGAGTGTGCAGCCCGGTGCGGTAATCTAACGTCAGCTATCATTACAGCGTCCACGACCTGTGTCAGCGATTTATTTCGGAAGGTATCCCACACATCAAAAACAGAGGAATGACAACTCGTTCGTGGCCAGGACCTGCAAATACTTATGACTCATAATGTGCAGTTAGCTTGAAAGCTCGTCGCTGGCTTGTTGTCTATGTAGTTCATGCTACAATGCTAGGCTGGCTATCTTGCGAGATGGACAGCAAGCTACACACTACCAGTTAATGGATTGAGTCTTTAGACGCGTACTAACTGTGAATGAAGCCTACATTAATAATAAAGCTTGACAACGTTGCCAGATAATTCAGCATTTTCTCGAAATGTTGCTGAAATCTCCAAATGATACCTAGCTACCTAGCTAGTTAGCTACTACGTACTGCTCTTCCAGATAACAGAGCTGTCTTTGCTGCATTTTAACTAACTAGCTAGCTGTCTGGCTTGCTAGTTTAATGGCGATCTGTTATCAAGTAACAGACCCAAACTTTTAAACCAGACCTGTGGAAACCCTCTCGGTAACACAGTAGAGTCCATAGCTGCTACTACTAGCTCCGCGACCGAAGGAGGAGCGTACTGTAGCACGAGCCCGGGCCATCCACTGGTCTCGCTCTGCAGCACTGTGAAGCGCACGTGAACGCATCTCCCCTCAACATCACGATGACCGGAATTGTGGTGAATGTGGTCCGTCTGGTTGTGTTCACCTCGCGTATTGTCGGCCAAACAAATTGTGATGTTTGCCTTTTAGAAAGCTTATAGTTCCTAAAATAATTGTTCTACACAAAATTTGTGAAGGAAAAAGAACAAAATTATGAATCAAGGAAAACTACTATTCCATTATGTTCATGTCACCACACAGAAAATTGGGTTTTCATCACACCGAGATAACCATCAAGTTATCTTAGTTGACCGTCTCATCCAAAATGGTTCAGTTGAATGCAACAAAGCATAAAATAATCACCATGAAGAGATACAAGACTATGTCACTTGTTTAGAAAGATCATAAAACTCACCTATGTTGATAGATTATTGCAGGTACCAGGTAGGTATTTAGTATCTTCTCATTTCCCGGGATCACTGACTAAGCTCGTTGTAGGTTGCAGTATAAGCTACCCTACATATGATGAGACAGGCTTTAATTGGACAGCTCAGTACTGCCCCTGGAAACAAGTTTCAGATGATGCCACTGTCCTACTCAAACACAGAAGCTGCTGACACATCTGGTGCCAGTAAAGTGAACCTCATATTATAATGTGTGTTATCAAAGGTAACCTTTTGCAATTCTTTTGAATATCTAACAATAGCATTTGAGGTATTTTAATACTCAAGGATGTCAGGTGCTATCCTGATTTTACATTACGCTTCTTCATTGTCTGGGTAGAAAATGTAGCTTTCTTCATAATTGTCTTATTTCTTACTACCCTGCTACACTCACCAGCAAACCTAGCAAGAGAAAACCAGCCAAGAGATTAAAACAGATATTGGGATATAATGTTGTCTAGTGGACATTAATGCTAGGAGATCAACACACTGGGTAAGTGGTGTCATTTACATCTCAAAGAGCCCAAGCTGCTTAGCTATTCATTTTCAGGTACAAGAAGTGCATCAGTAAGTCTGCCCAACAGCTGAAGATGTCCTGACCAGCCTGTTGCCAAGACAGTGGCCTTGTGGGGCTGTCCTCTCTGCCTCCTCTCCCCTGCCTCTGTCACTAACACAGGCCTGCTGAATGGGGCTGTCCTCTCTGCCTCCTCTCCCCTGCCTCTGTCACTAACACAGGGCTGCTGAATGGGGCTGTCCTCTCTGCCTCCTCTCCCCTGCCTCTGTCACTAACACAGGCCTGCTGAATGGGGCTGTCCTCTCTGCCTCCTCTCCCCTGCCTCTGTCACTAACACAGGGCTGCTGAATGGGGTTGTTTGTAAACACAGGCTACTTGCTTAAAACAACATTTACCGTGAGCTGGAGACAGATCCTGAAATTATGGATAACATTATGACAGTAGGACACAGCACAGACATCAGAATCTTTATTTGTATTCTAATGACTCTCTTACTGACTTTTTTGGTCTGGTTTCATGTATATAAATAATATGATCTAAATAGCTCTTTCTGCATAGGGATGGTTTTGACTGGATGAAGCTGGTAAGGTTGCAGGGCCCCTGCCGGCTGTTTGAGCATCCTCCTGTGTTTCACCATAGGTCACCCAGTGGTGGCTGTGTCACGGGCCTGTTCAGAACAGGCTCCCCAGCCTGAGGATCAGAGCAGGGGGAGTTCAAAGCACACTGAGTCATGACCTACGGTCCCTGGAGCCCTCACTGGGTCCTAAACCCCTCCGGTTCATGGAACACACCTGAGCCTGGCCACTTCCCCCATCATGGAAGCAGTGCTCATGGACCCCAAATCTACTCTGTTCCTTTAGGACACTAAACATTAAAGTGCATTTGATAAAAGCTGCTTTACTTGCATGGCATCTTGTAATCTTACTGCTTTGTAAGCTACACAACATGAGCCTTTTGTAGAATGTCATTTAAAATGTATATTTAATAAGGCTGACGTAAGCAGCACCCCCTGAGAGTGATCTTTCCAGATAGGGCTCATTCAGGATCCCAGGATCCTAATGAGGAGGTCTTGACGAGGCTGAATAGGTGCTGAAGTAGGGAAACCTGTTGTTGTTGTCAGTACCAGGAGGACTCATGCTAATTAGGTGAACAAGGTGCAGGCTTGTGTGTGTCTAGCTGACACTGCTGTGGTGGTTATGATTCCCCTATGTTCCTGCTGTCGCAGGAGAGAGGAGAGCTGCTGTGTCTCAGCATGCTGTGCTGAGCACACATCCCTTGAGATAGGTCAGGGAACGTGCAAATAGAATAAATTAAGTGCTGATTAATTTATTTCAAATCTTTAGGGGCAGTGTTATAAAAGTGCAGAGAGGGCATCTTCCTGACACTAATTTGAAAGGGAAGGTAAATGCATGGAAATTGGTACAGTATGTCTTCATTCAGGAGCCTTCTAATTCAGTGGCTGTGCAATTAAAGCAGTATTCAGTATAAAGGACTATAAAAAGTGTTGTAATGGAAAAAGTATACTAAATTCAATCATTTCCAATATACAAAAACAGCTTGTTAATAACTCATTTGAAATGAAAACCTGGAAGCATATATTATTTACATGTGCAGTACGGTATGTTAGCGTAAATAGTTGGCTACCGGTAACCGTTGTCTATTAGCTCTTATCCATGAACGGGATCTTTATGGCGCGTTTGAGAGACAGGGTGCTGTCCACCTGCTGGGCTGACAGCAGCGTGTGCCACTGAGCCACGGGCCTGCGAGGGCTGGACAGCATGTCTGCCCAGTGTCTCAGCTGGTTCCCAGACGCGTCGCATCCCAGAAAGATCTTGCCGATAGCGTCATTTCGCGTCATCTTGTCATAGTCCCATACGGCGATCACCAGATGAACCCTCTGGACAAACAGCCGAGAACAGGACAGTTACTCTCATGCTGAACTTGTCAGACTTTGCACCAGTATGTCCGTGAACCTATTGTGGGTTCACTCAAACCTACTGTACTCACTTTGAGTTGATTAAACGACACCTCAAAGTCAAAAGACTCGTTGAAGTAGGGATTCAGAGTGTTCTTCTTAACCGATGTCTTCTTTCTCTTCCACTTCTTCTTATCTAAAGTGAGCTGCGCTTTCACGTAAGGATCTAAACACGGACAGGAAGGTTGTTTTGACAGGTTACTTTAACAAGTAGGCCCCTAGGCCTATTAAATGAGTTCTTCAGGTGATTTGCCCATACGCAGAATAAAAAAAATAAACGGTTAATTGAAAGGAACGCTAATTGATATTTTCTTAAATTATTTTTAACAAGCAATGAGCGTAGCATCCTCTGTGGCATCAGTGTCACCAAGCAACCGCCTCGAAAAGGCAGGCTACAGAAGAACTGACCTGATGACCCGCCTGGATCCATAGACTTCAGGTTTTTGGCCTCTAGGATGACAACAGTTAGCTTGCTGGCAGTGGGGACGTAGCGCAAGGAGAAACATATCTCTCCCAGGTTCTCGTTCTGTAATCATAACAGCAGAAGAGCAATCCATATACACATCCATAGCCTATGACTGAAAATGTGTAGCCACAGTCTTACTTAGATTAGTTTATAATACTATTTCAATTGGCAGCATCAGAAAATCTTGGAAGTGTAGTGTTAAATTGCAGGATATTCTTTTGAGAAAAAGATCAAGTTTCGAACATCAAACTTGGACGCTTCCGTCAGATCTCGCCATTCCTCCATGACGTGATTCCAGTCGACGGTGCTGAGCTGTAACCGGATCTCGCCTATGATGCAGTGTTTGGTGAACTTGTTGAAGTCAAAGACCTGCATGACTGCTGTGCACTCGTTCAGCTCTGCCATGGGGATCTGAGCATTAAATACGAGTCAGAAATTAGCAGTAATTACAGATGAACTGGACATTAAACTGAGTAAACCAAGCCAAACAGAAAATCAACAATTAGTCTGGTTCATTAAACAATTTGAGTAGTATTTATGTTATGTACGATGTATTGTAAAAGATGTGATGAATGAAAACACAACTAAATGAACTGAACAGTACCTTAAATGTGAAGAGTTCATTGAAAATTGGGGTTAGGGTCTTCCTAAAGACCTTGGTCTCGCATGTTTTGGACTTGGAGGGGCTGATGTAGACCTTGACATAAGGGTCAGACGTTCCCCCCGTGTCCATGGCTTTCAATCCTCTTGCTTCTTTTATCCCCACAATGAGCTGAAAGAGAACCAGGTTGCTTCAGATCGAGCTCCAGGCCAGCACACACGCATGAGGAACCACACATTTACAAATGCAACGTTTGATAGAACAGCTGTGACTTCTTTGGCACTGCTGTGTTGGTGTGATGAAGCCCCTCCCACCACAGTGTCACCAGCCCTGACCCCTGACCCCTGACCTCGGACTGGGGTGAAGCCCCTCCCACCACAGTGTCACCAGCCCTGACCCCTGACCCCTGACCTCGGACTGGGGTGAGTTGTATTCCAGGGAGTAGAGAAGCTGTCCTCTTGGTTCCTTGGTCGATCCGTAGACCGCCTCATCTGCCCCAGGCTGGACCTGCCCGTCAACAGGAGTTAGTACTGTAACCAGCCAATCACACTCACTCCCCTAAGATCCCCAACCAAACACTTCATACAGTTTCTAGACTACTCTTACAGCACGATTAAACCCGTAGAACGTTCCTGCACACAGAGAACGTTACTCACTCACCAGGGCAGAAGTTGAGGTTTCCTTCAGGCCTTTCAGATCCATCTGCTTGTCTTTCTTCTTCTGTTTCTTCTTCCTCTTGCAGCAGCATTTGGCACAGATACACAACATACAGACCAGAAACAAGAAGAGGATCACGGCAGCTACTGTATAGATCGCCCATCTTGGCACTGCGACGGAGACAGAGAGGGCAAAGAACAAGTAGAGTTTCAAAAAAAGACTCGTGCCTCACTGTCGACCTGAGATCCAGCACAGAAGTGCCTCGCTATGACACGCACGACAAGCATGAGGCAGCAGCAAAGCCGGCAGGATTAAGCAGAGATAAACTTGTAACAAGTGAAAATTGAGAGGGAAGAAATGTGCGCTTGACGTGGAATTAGATCTGATGGGATGGAACAGATGCCCAGACGGTGCTCCATCCCAGACAAAGTACCAGGGCGGAAAGAAACAGGTGGGGGCAGATGGAGGTAGAGAGAGCCAGACAGAGGCAGACGAAAGCAGTAAGAGGCAGACGGAGGCAGCCAGAGGCAGAACCCAGGCCAGAGGGTTTAGCGAGGTCAGTAAGAGGATGCTGATGTACTCACAAGGGATTTTGTCCAGGAGTTGAGAGATAAAGTCAGGGATGATGGAGGTGGGAGCAGAGGTGGTGTTAGAGTAGGAGGTTGTGGTTGTGGGGATTCTGGCTTTAGTTGGGTGGGACTGGGGAGGCATGGTGAATGAGATGAGGTAGCAGATACCTAAAGCAGTGAGAGCAGAACATCAGAAACACAGTGCCGAGGAGAAGCCTCTAGCTCAGTCCTCAGGGCTCTTGGTTCCTGTGTTGACGGATGACCCTCGCACCATCGTCACTGCTGAGGTGGCCTGAACTGCAGCGCCCTCTGATGGCCAAGGAGCGCACAGCGCACCCACAGATGTTTCATGTTTCAGAGTTGGATTCGAGAGGCCCCCAGACAAGCTATCTCTTTATAAATCTCAGGTCCACTTCATCCCGTCCTCACTCCACACGCACACTGCAACAGCGTTCATGCCTTAGCAGAGACAGGCCTACGCCAACGGCAAACAACTTGAGGGTGTGCTGACAGATACAGCACCTTACTACCGAGAGCATGATGATTCAACAGATCAAATTGTTTTCTACGGTTAAGAAACAGAAAAAAAACTGTTTTAAGATTATAGGCTGTAAAATACAAGCTGTAGGAAGCAGACCATGTCGAGTTAGAGTTTACTAACGTATGGATGTGTCAACATTGAAAGCTTGAGACAAACAAACAGAGTTCTACTAAACACTGGCCCTGAAGCCCTGGAAGGGTTTTAGTAGCTAAAGTAAGTAAGTAGATAAGAGTAAAAGATAATCTGAAAAGTGTTATTTGAGAGATAAAAGCTTGCCTAAAAATGAAATGTGCTCTAATCTCTTATCAACAATGGACTAAAAAAGGTCAAACATGGATTGTAGGAACTATAAAACGTTCAAAAGTGTGAATAAAGACTTCTAAAACGATGTTATCTAGAGAAAAACTCACTGTTAGGTTACAAGTGTATTCCAGATGGTATCCTTACTTGACGACTGTGTTGAATTAGTTCTTTACCCTTGAAATGATCTGGATAGCGGGAGTTCTACAGGATAACAACAAGTCACGGAAGGAAGTTCCTTCCCACTCTAAGTAGCTGGGTCGGCCCTTAAACATACTGCTTTGTTTGATCATTAAGAGGAAACTGTCTGGTGGCAATATCCAGACAGCTACTAAACATCTATCTGACAGCTGACAGGCCATCTTACTTGATGTACCTTGTTCGGAGTCTACAACTGGGCCGTAAGTTTTTTTGTGGGGTTTCTGACACACTGTAAAGAATCTGAATGAATACTAATACAACATAGTGTACTTCTACATGTGCAGTTTAAACTCAGAGTGAACTGGTTCTGTAACAGTGAGAAGTAAGTGATGGCAGAGAAAACAGTAGAGAAATGGATTCATACCTGACTACAAGATCCTGTATCAGAAAACCTTCTTTCTTGATTTGCTTGAATTATTTTCCAATCATTTGTTATTTCTTGAGCTCATTCATGTGTTCCATGTCGAGGAGCGAACATCGTCCGGTGAGGTTCTGTGACGTGGTCCTTCATGAAAGCCCCACAGTGCATGTCCTCTGAATGCCAACTTAGAGCACCACACCTCAAGTACACACAATGACACATTCTGTAAGAGTCCTTGTGTGCGTGTGTGTGACAAGGAGGTTCTAAGCTGTGTGTGCGTTCACCCGTGCACACTGGAATGCACAAATACACCACCTGAAGATCTTAAACAAACATCTGTTTGAGTGTCAGCTACTGTATTTTGCACAGTAAATAAAATAATACATCATCCTGGTGTGGCTAACTCTCCTGTTTCAGAAACATACGACTATTTAATTTACACAGAAATTACACAATAGAACCGGTTTAGTTACATCCCTATGTAAAATGATGTTCCCCAGCAGCCAATTACATGTGCTGCAATCTTATGGAGACCAGTTTACATGGCAAAACAAAGGCTATACATTTTCATTAATGACATCAGCGTGAATTTAGACTAATCATTATCGTAATCATTGGTATGTTGGATAAAATATATATGACAAGTCAATATTTTGCGCACGATACTACTCCTGTTCAGTGGGTGGCAGTATGTCTGTGGCTTGGATAGTCAAGAGTACAGTACGGAAAAGATAATAATCGAACAGCACATCAGCTGACGGATTTGATATCTGCACTTAGCTAGTTTTAAGTGCAACTTTAGTGATCAAGTTTAGGGATAACCGTTCTTGCTATATGTTCGTGTTTTTTTTGTCAACATTACGTTTGCGAAAGACACACAAAAGCCCAGACTTTACGCATATTGTAAATAGGCTATACAAACTGAAATTATAGTCAGAGGCGATCCTCTCACATCTGCAAAAATCCACTTCAAGGGAAGTGTAAATAAAGAAAAATAAATCCTTCTGCAACTTACATGTTTATCAAAAACAATGTGTTCAATCGTGCGCAATACCGATGTTGAACAGGTAAGACTCAAATGTAGTATGTGAATGTATTGATAGGCTTACTTGAACTTGAACTTGAAAGTTTTGTTAGTTGCTACATGTTTCGTGTTTTCTCCTGCAGAGGTCATCTCAAGCCGTTGTTGTCGCAGTGTCATCGCAAGCTGTCTTTGACTCAGAGACGGAACAAGACCCAGGTTTACCAGACCTTCTGAAAAAGGGGCCAGCGTTCTCGTTCATCGAGGTACCGGGCATCGATACCAAAACAAAACACAATTCAACTACAGGATTCAAGACGCACCCGCCTATTGGGTTACACTGGTGCAGGAGGTGTTGCACCGAAAAATGTGACCCGTCAGAAACTGTGACCGCATGATTATTCGGGGTAGTAACATGTTTATCTGAAAGTAAATCAAATATATTTAGGTACCTTTTCTCTGAAATGCTTCTAAACATATATTTCTTTGTGACTGCATGCACGAGTTACATTTGTAATAACCTACCTAACACCTTACACTAGACTTACATTTAAAACTTTAAATAATCATATTCTACTGTAAAGAAAAGAAATAACTAAATATGGAATGGACCAGCACATTGGGTAAGTTGTCAGAATATGTGACCCCACTGTAACTGCTTAAGAAAGAAGTTAAACTTCAAAATATTGTACACGCATGTGCAGATATTGTACACGCATGTGCAGCTGCAGTCACGATTTCTGATGGGTCACAGCTTTCGGTGCAATAGAGGTTCTTGCAGAAAAAATGGCCTGTTGTGGTCAATGTATTAACTATTAACTATGTCAGACATCTAGTCGAGTAAGCAACTGAATTTGAATATTTGTATTTCCCTGTTAGGCAGTGCAGCAAGTGAACAAAAAACTGTTGGACAAAAATCCAGCGGAAACTTTGCTGTTTGATGTGATCCTGTTATGTAATTACAGCACGGACACCAACTCAAAGATCATTGCCAGTGTCAAGCATTATGGTACTTCCAATTTGAAAGTCAGACTTTTTTTCTTTACAGTGATTACAGTACACATATCAAATTTAATATATGGGCTTTTGAAATATACAATCAAACGCTTTTGGTTCGCCCAACTTAAGTGGTTACAATGGTTTAGTCTGGGACTTAAGTATGTTATGGTTGATGATGTCTGTATTACCTTGGACTTTAGTATCTTATGGTTGATGGTGTCTTTATTACCTTGTAGTCTGGGACTTTAGTATCTTATGGTTGATGGTGTCTGTATTACCTGGGTGCAGGTCTTGCTATCGGCAGGTTTTGCTTTTGTAACAAAGATGACAACATAGAGAGCTTACAATCAAGCGACGCAAAGCTGTTCTTGTCAACGGACAGAAATGATGTGTTCCAGGCTTCACAACAAGGTATTGTTTTGGATGGACTTGACACAAATGTATAGCTTTGTAGCTCGGTATGAAGAATCGTCCTACATTTGTGTCACCATATAATTTTGTTTGTATTTCTGCCATTGTAGGTGTCCCCTCTGCCCTTCTGTTCCATCAGCAGGCCTGGGAGCAGCAGGCCTCAGGGCAGCAGGCCTCAGGGCAGCAGGCCTGGGGGCAGCAGGCCTGGGGGCAGCAGGCCTGGGGCAGCAGGCCTGGGAGCAGCAGGCCTCGGGGCAGCAGGCCTCGGGGCAGCAGGCCTCGGGGCAGCAGGCCTGGGGGCAGCAGGCCTGGGAGCAGCAGGCCTCGGGGCAGCAGGCCTGGGGGCAGCAGGCCTCGGGGCAGCAGGCCTCGGGGCAGCAGGCCTGGGGGCAGCAGGCCTGGGAGCAGCAGGCCTCGGGGCAGCAGGCCTGGGAGCAGCAGGCCTCGGGGCAGCAGGCCTCGGGGCAGCAGGCCTGGGAGGAGCTCAAAGTCGTGTTCTCAGGCGACGCCCTCGGCTTCTCCCAGGACGACGTCTCCAGTCTGAGAGGACAGGGCTTCACTGAGCCACAGCTGCAGTCTCTCAAAGCTGCCAAGGTAGCGATCAACCTGACACACAGCTGACGCTCCATCCCACAACATCAATCACTGGTGTTTTCTGATTGGTCGTGTTACGAACGCATAACCCCGTCACTGATTCGCCCAGCCCCCTCACACTACCCTGTCATCTCTCCTCAGGACTCGGTGAAGGAGTTTGCCGTGCAGATGGGTGAGATGAGGAGCAGGTTTGGGCTGGTGGGCAGCCCCCTGCGGGCTGGCCTGGTGACGGTGTGGGGCTCCAGGGACGTGTGTGCCAGGGCCCTGCGGACCCTGCGGGGCTGGGGCCTGCTGGTGGACGAGGCTTTCTGCCTGGCTGGAGCTCCACCCAGCCCCATCCTGCGCCTGATGCAGCCACACGTCCTCTGTGTGGACGGCCTGCTCCTCGCACCAGGGGGCGCCACGCTGGGCGGAGGGAGGGGTGGAGAGATGGCGTGATGATGTGAGAGTGTGATGTTGGAGAGCGTGATAGAGTGAGTTTATACGGGACTTTCTTGAAGGATTTAAGGAAATAAAATTCAGTTTTGAATTATGTATAAAGTTCCCATACTGTAGTGAATAAAGGGCAGTTTCACTGTAGATGGTGCTGGCACAGTATGTCCACACTGACCAGTGGAGGGAAGCATTGGATCACTGTGCAGAACTGTGGTATTCTAATGTTTATCAACTACTCACTGACATTACATGTCATGATGAAGGTACCGTTTGAGGGACTGAAAAATTGCCAAACATAAGTTTTTGTTTTTTATTTAGTCAACTTATTGTTTCTAAAGTATCCCAATAATTACTAACAATGTTTTACAAATCCCAACAATCAGACATCGGCCATGCTCTGAAATTGTTTATCGACACAGTAATTAAATTGTCTTTTTAAATAGAACACCTCATAATCTCTTTTAGATTGTGAAAGTCATCAAAAGTGAGACTTCCTGTTTGTCTGGCCTCGGCTCATCCTCCATGTTGTCTCCAAGGTCGGATCTGATGGCTGGAACAGAACTTGTGGTTATCAGCATGTGTTATGGTTACGCTGTTGCTATGGGGAAATGGTAGTTTCCTGTGCAGATCCTGTCTGCACTCTGTGGCCTCAGTCACAAAGTACTGGGAGGGAATTATACACATTCTGCAAAATTAAAATTATGTTGTTAGACTCGTAAATGCTTAGCTTTTATGAATAGGATCAAAGTTAGGTTTGGTGTTGTAAATCTAGCATTAGGGAGGCTGGACTACCTTCTCACAAAGATTTTACGATTATTGTGCATGGATTATTTGATTAAAGTACAACGGGCGGTTGTAGTCATCGGTGTATTAAGTTTTACAGCCCCCACTGTTGGTATGGAGAACCGTATCATAAACAAGCAGTAACAATGGGTGACTTGTTGCTTTGTGTTGTTAGTTATTTAACTAGCTATTAGTCTCCTTTGAGACTGGTAAAATGAATACTATGTTGGAAACCTTTTACTCGGAATGTGTATTATAGATTTGACTTACTATTACATTATTGACTTACATTATTGTTACATATTTACAAAGATAAAACTATAGTAGGCATCCAATAAATTATGTAATAGAAACGTTTTAAACCACACCTCCATTTTCATATTGCAACATATTAAGTGGCATACACAAAAATACATTTAGAAAATTAAGCAACTAAGCTTGGTTCGTTAGATAAACAATAGTAACTAACACTTTTGATAACTGCTCTGCCAACTTTAAGAGACGTGATAAATCCTAAGATTGTCCTTGGTCAAAAGCTAGCCAGCTTTAACGTGATGTAAGCCCAAACTGCAACTAATCAAATCAATGCAAGTAATTTATACTGGCAGAGGTCAACATCTAATCACGTGTCGTTAATGAAAATAAGACAGTTGATTTCTGTGATGTTTCAAGTGGGGATGAACTTGAGCAACATTACCCGTCAGTTCTCTCGGAGAGACAGAATCTCTTCCTCCTAGAGGTTAGATGTTTGATTCTCATCATCATCGGACTCCTGGTTACTTTGACCCTCAAGTCCACTGTCCACATCAGCGTTACTAAATAACACCTTCGGAGTCGAGCGTGGCAATTCATCTTCCTCCTCCCCACCTCCCTGAGACTCCTCATCATCCCTGTCCCTGTCCGCGTTGTTAGGGATGATGAGCACCTCCTCCTTGGCGTTGGGGTCGATGTCCTCTTTGAACCAGACAGACTTGTACCCCTCCTCCACCTTCCGCTCCTTGGTGAGGATGGGCTTCACCTCCCTCTCGCTGTCCGCCCGGTCTGATCCGTCCAGGCTGCTGCTGTCAGGGAGCTGGGCGTGCAGCGGAGCCGAGGCCCTCGGGACCACCTCCTCCTGGGGCAGCTCCACCGCCCTGGCCCCCGGGCCGCTTCCCCGCCGGACGTCCACCTCGTCTGGGACGTGGGAGCCGGTGCTGCTGGCGTCATCATCCTTCTGGAAGCCCTCGTTGGTGTACTGCACCCCCTCCTTGGCCCCGCCGGAGCCCGCTCCCAGCTGCACGAGGGGACAAACATGAGGATGAGGATCATCGAGAAGGAGGCGAGACTGAAGGTAGCCTAGACCTCAAAAGTTAGTGTTGTGATAATGAATAATTTGATGCAGACCTCAGGGTTTACAAAATATATTTCTTATCTAGACCTATCAGCCTGTCAACTCCATAGTGTCAAATACTGTCACTTACAATCAATGGAAAAGCATTTTTAGTACTAAGTATTTTCTCTATTCATAAAGATACTCACAGAGCTGCGGAAGATGCTGGCTTCAGACAGTTTCCTCCAGGCTGCTTTTCCCTTCTGGAGGTGAAGGACGAGGAGTCCGATGACCACCATGCAGACGACCAGGAGTACGGCGAGGCTGACCCCCAGCGCCACCATGTCCACCACACTGTACCCATCTCCCCCCGGCCCCAGGACACCCTCTGTGGGGGTCAAAGGTCAGGAGAGAAATTGGAGCAGACTGAATTTGAAACAGAAACCGATTGAACTTGGGCTAGGTGTGGTTGATTGTGCAGTCTGATTGAGGGAAGTCTAAAGCAATCTGATTGTGTGAGATCGATTTTTGACCATGCAACATTGAGTCACATTTCAGTGTTACTGAGCAGCAAGCCACCAGATAGATTTCTGTGTGTGTGTGTGTCTCGTTATCCAAGATTGTTGTCATAGGGACATATTCGGTGAGGAGGAGGCAGTGGTTCTACCTGTAGGACTCTCTGTATGGGCTGATAAGGTGGAAGTGAGACTGTCTTGAGAGGTCATGCTGGGGTTAGAGGTGGAGGGGTTAGGTGCATGTGTGGTGTCACTGGTCACGTCTACGGACTGTGGGCGTCATGTCTGTGGAGGATGTGGTTGCCGTGGTTGTGGTTGGAATTCCTGCAGGGAAAGCAGGGACACCTGCATTCAGCAGGCAAGCGAGCAAGCTCTCCCACGCCCATACACACCCCAGGAGTAAGGCAAGGCAGCGCTACGGGCGTAGCTGGTAACGTGGGCATGCAGACGAAAGCAAGGGTGGTTTGCAATCAACATGGCTCTGTACATATGTCAGGACATTAGTTCTCTCTCACCTGGAGTAACCTCTACGACTAATGGCGCTGTGCTTGATTCTTCATTTGATGAGTCAACAGCTCTTAACTTGAGAAGGAAAAAAGGAAAGGTTCATACTAAGGGTTGATTGGCATGACTCAGACAAAGGGCATGACTGACACACACACTTCAGTCTGATGAAACTGTTAAACTCCTTAACGCTTTTACTTGTATGGTCACAGTTCCTGGACTGAGGTCTTTGGCCAACAGGATGAAGCCTTGTGGAGTGGCAGAGAAGTCTGTTGTCCCGACAACTTCATACCTCACATCTGGGTTTACTCCCTGTGTGACGAGAGACTGGGTTATTCAAACGGCTGCCAACCAGCCTGCACAAGTCTGTAAATGTTTGAGCAAGCCTAAACCCCAGGGAGAGAGGAACACAGCCTACGTCTGCAAAGTCCTTGTCGGTGGCCAGGACTCTCAGAGGTGTGGTGGAGCCCTTCCCTGCCAGGACCATGCTGCCCTGGCCGGCGTCCTCGGAGATGAAACCCTCGTACTCTGGCTGGGTGAACGTAGGCAGGTTCAAACTCTTCTTCACAACTTCCAGGGTAACTGTGGCGGTCGCAAACTTATCGCTGTCCACTTGCTGCATGGCCTGATCAAAAATTTAAAAAAAGATCATTGAAAGTATCTGGTGTAATTGGATATTACACACTGTTGACTAGAAGTAGTTTGAACTGATCAAATGAAACATCTGTTACCAGGACTGTTAGAACCACAGGGCCAGGTACGTCCATTGGCTTTGTCATCGTGATGTTCCCACTGTTTGCATTGATTTCAAATATGCCCGCCTCGTTCCCTTTAAGGACAAAACAAGACAAATATGCAGTATGACATTAGAACTAAATGCTGTTGTTACTGTAAATTGCATGGTATTTTATTTTAAGCTGTACATACTTACCACTTAGAAAACTATATGTCATCTTCTCGTTTATACTAGAGTCTCCATCAATGGCATACACTGGTCCTGGTTGTAAGGACAACGCACCAACCTGCAACATACCCCAGACAAACATTCAATCAACATCCAGAGATTCCAGACTCAGTACATACTTCCCTGTGGGCTGCAGCAGTTTCAAGCACTTTAGTTTTGGTGAAACATGTCTCCAGATGTCAGGAGGTCTTGCAGAGACAAGATGCAGCTGGATGTGTGAGTGGACGCAACCGTTTTAGTGTTCCCTTGAACGAGGGCTTGGGTCGCCCCCGTCGCCTACCATACGGGCTGAGGGCTGGGCGCAGCGGTTCGATTCCGGCTTGGGTCATTACTGCCTGTCTTCCCCTCTCTCCCCCTCTTGTCTACATCTAACTGTCTCTGTCCAAAAAAGACATAAAAGGCCAAAAAGATATCTAAAAAGAGAGCGAGATAAAGACAGAGACCCTCCCGGGCCTTGCTCGGGGCCTTGCTCGGGGCCTTGCTCGGGGCCTTGCTCGGGGCCTTGCTCGGGGCCTTGCTCGGGGCCTTGCTCGGGGCCCACCTCCTGGACTGTGAAGTTGACCTGGCCTGAGTATCCGCGGCTGACGCAGATCTTGGCTGTGCCCACGACGGTGGGGGTGCAGGGCTGGAACCACGGAGGACGGTTGTCAATGTCTTGGATGGTGACCATGACGGTGGCCGAGGCTGTGTATGACGGTCCGACCCTCGGGGCGCCCCCTGGTGGAGTGTCCTGGAACCACAAACAGCCTGTGTTCATAAAGTACGTCACTCACTGCTTTGCTGTAAAATCTGTTATCACAGCCTCATAAAACACACTTGATCCTTTCCAGAACCCAGGCAGAAGTTCAACCTAACTTTGACACTAGTCGGAAATGTGAAACTACAATGCACACAGATCTAGCCAATATCCTCAGCATACAAATGTATAAACAATTCTAAAGCACAAACATTTACTTCAGTATAAATCTGGAATCTGTAAAGAGACTAAACTTACCTGAACATATAGTGTAAGCGACACACTTTTGACGGTATCATAGTCTAAAACACTCTGCACCAAAATATTCGGAGTGTTGATTCCTTGCAGTTTAAAGCCAGCCTGTGAAAACAAATAATTTGGGAAAAGAAAGATGAGAATAGAAAAAGACTCATCTCCAATCAAGACACACCAAGAGTGAGATTCTTACTGTGTCAGGATCCAGGGTGTAGAAGAGGCGGTCACCATCTCTGTCGGTGGCAGAAATTGTACCAACAGACGTTTCAACAGGTGTCAGCTGTTTGGGGGTTTTTACAAAATATATGGTTTTATATTTCCCTGTTGCTGTGTTAGGATTCAGCTTCTCCACAGAATCATACACAGGATCTCTTCACTCACCTCTTTCACACTCAGAGAGTACAGGCTTTGTGCAAAGACCGGCGGATTATCATTTATATTGTCAATAATTATGTTCATGGGTTTGGAAAACTGAAAGGTGGAGACATCATACAAGTTTATTATTATTATTATTACAGTGTTGGTTCTCAGCCTGTGTGTGATTGAATGTTTCAACTAGGAAATGCGACTTATATATTTATAAATACTTACTGTCACATTGCATTGAATTTCAACTGTGTGGATATTCATTTTCTGTGAAATACAATAAACACATTGAAGTGTCTGTTGAACACTTTACCACACAATTGCCTGCATTTCAAAAAGCCACAGTTAAGACGAGTTAGGATGATAAATACAACTAAATTAAACAACAAGATAGAGCATCATAACAGTGTGATGGCTAGCGGCCCTTCACCCGTGACCCACCTCATGGTCCAAAACTATGTTTGCAATCACATCACTCCCGTTCAGAGAGAAGGCGTTGCTGGGATCAGTGAGCTTTAGGATGACCCCCGGGGTGGTGATGATCGTTGTGACAACAGCGTTCACAGAGTTGTTCTCTTTAATGGTAGGATCTGTCCATGAGCAAACTAGAACAGGGACAGCAAAACGGATGTGAGTTTTGATAATCATTCGGGTGAGGTAGAATTGAAGCAATTTACTAAACTGATTTATTCACAATATACATGAATCCTACTGAATCACCACCACCTATGTATGAACATCAAACACAAAGCTGGAAGTTCCCTGCCAGTTCAAGAAGATAGAAGAACTCACTGTCTTGGGCGTGGGATTTGTTGAGCCAAAACAGAAGCAGAAAACTCAACATGCTCCGCAAAGAAAACATCTTCTCCATTGCTCTCAGATCAACGCTCTCAGATCGAAGCTCACGAAACACAGACTTAGCACCCTTTTGTACAAACTGTTCCTTGGCCACATAAAACAATGTCTGTCTTGTCTGAAATGGAAAGAGAACTCTTTTCCCTTCCAACCTTTGTGACAAACGCTTATCTAGCAATTTATGACCAGAAGAGCCGTGTATAGGGTGGACTTTCACCCCCACAATAAAGCATCACGCATCTGTTGTCTAGAGGTCCCCCGGATCAGGAACAGTTTGCTCTGTTCAGACACCCAGCAGGCCCAGCAGACCTAAGTCACTGTCTGAACGCTTTGTTGCTTGGTGTTTTCTAACTTTCAATTCTCTTTTTTACGTAAAACTAGCTAAGCTGAACTTCAAAAGGTGTTCAATTAGAAAGAAGAATCTATACTGAAATTGTAATGTATAAATGATTTTTTTAAATGATCTAAATTCTAAACCATGACTACAACAAAGTATGACTTAGCGTAAAAGGAAATGTGAATGTAGAATTTTGTTTTTCCATTTTCCTAGTTTTATACTATTTTCCTCATTCAAAAAAAGTACACATATTTCTGTAAAAAATTTAAGGAGTGAAAATAAAAAGTTGTCTGAAAAATAAAGAGTGAAGTATTGATACCAGAAAAATCTAATCTAATTTGTAGTGTGACATCTGGTCCCAGGTGACCTTGGAGCGACGCTATGTGCCCAGCAGGTGGAGCCCAGACCTACTGACCTCCAGTCTTCCAACAGAACAGTACACATGAGGAGAGGACTAATTATACACACCTGAATCAAGTTTTGTAATTAGCTGAGACCCATATAATGGCAGAGGATTCTGGTGGGGGGAGAGAGAGAGAGATGACTGGAAGAGGTGTGATATCGACTGGTAAAAAGTAAGATCTGTTATTTATGTTTATGTCGAGAGTATTGGTTAATTCGGCGGATATTAGTTAGAGTGGAGGAAGTTGTGGACTATCTTATTTTTTGGTTCATCCACCCCAATTTTGGTTTCTTTAGTCCTTATGAGGAGGTTTCTTTTTTTTTCATGAACTGTGTAATTTTTGTTCGCTTTTGCCACAGGTCCTGGGAAAAGACCTGTTCTGCTCACACTTCAGAAAATAAACAGCCCAACTGAGATTCTGCCTGGACAGGAGATTTGTTCCCGACAACACAAACCCTGTGATCTGTTACATGACTTTGTTACTTCCCATCTCGGTGGGTTGGCATGGCAGCCATGAGCTAATCAATCCATTCAATCCACAACACCACTTACATCTGTTTCATACTTTTCCAAATGTCAGTTTTGATGAGAATGTCTCAACAGAGCATCCATGACACACACCATAGTACATGACACACCATAGTACAGGACACACCATAGTACAGGACACACCATAGTACATGACACACCATAGTACAGGACACACCATAGTACATGACACACCATAGTACAGGACACACCATAGTACAGGACACACCAGGGTGGATTATTGTTTGAACAATCTAGTAACATATGAATTAGATTGTTTAACAGCCCTGTGAGAGATGATGATAGACCTTTGACTGGGTGGAACACCAGGAAGTAGACTGGGATTTGGTATCAGTAGAGATCTGAATTGCTGTGCTTGACTCACTGTGTTAAACCTACTGGAAGGAATTAGCCCCAACGCATAGCTGGACGATCCCATTTATCAAGAACCACATGGTATAATGCTGTTCAATCCTTCAAGCATTACAGTAAATAACAGTAAATGTTGACACTGTAGACAGTGATTTATACTCCACTTGATTGCTGCTTCCAGTTGAGGAAGTCACTTCAGTAGCTGGACTGTTTACACAGGACAGGTGTGAGGACAGGTGTGAGGACAGGTGTGAGGACAGGTGTGAGGACAGGTGTGAGGACAGGTGTGAGGTCAGGTGTGAGGACAGGTGTGAGGACAGGTGTGATGACAGGTGTGAGGACAGGTGTGAGGACAGGTGTGAGGACAGGTGTGAGGACAGGTGTGAGGACAGGTGTGAGGTCAGTGAGTTGTTGTCTCCATGGTGACACACACAACACATTCTCTTTGAAAAACAAAAAGTATTTATTCACAACAGGTGTAACTTGCCGTTCTTAACGAGTGCACGCTTGAACCAGCATGAAAAAGCCAGAAATAAATATCTGATATCAGAAATAAATATTGCAGGCAGAGACACAGATGAAAATGTGTGGCAGTGAGTAAATTGAATGAATATAGTTATCACCAAATGTACATAGCATCGGTACTGTGACTGGGATTGTAATAAAAGCTTTGTGTTACACCTGAGGCCTTCAGGACCCACGTCCTGTTATTTAGATGTTATTACATGTTATACTGTATATATCATAGGTTACATGCTTTGAACATAAGACAGTGAACCTGTTACAGCAGTCCACCTGATACTCAAGTGGTACCCATCGCTTTTAGAAACTCAGTCATTGTCCAACTACAGATCAGCTGCCCACTCATAGACATGTGGACACACGTACTGCTTTAGAAGCTGGTTCACATTTTCAGTTTCTCCAGTCAGACCGCTGAGGGCAAAGAGAAGGATAAAATATTATTATCCATATTACATATCACAGGCAATACATGTATTTCTTAATGATTAATGGTCCATAAAACATTTTTGACCTTCCGTTTATTCAGTTAATCATATCAGTTAATCAGCTCCTACTGTGTCTCTTGAAAGTAAAGCAGAGTGGTTACATCACCTCTTCTTCACGCTGTGCATGCGGCGTAAGAAGGCGCAGACCGACGAGTGCTTGGCTTTGGCCCTCAGGTACTCTGAGTACCTGTTGGAGAACTCAATGTCCCCCAGCTGCCGGGTGTGTGGGCCAGACCTCCTGGAGAACAAAACGTTGCAGTGTACCTGGAGCCTGTGCTTGTGGTTCACATTGTGAGGGAGGTGGACAGACAAAGAGGGAGGGAGAGGGAGGGAGAGAGAGAGGGGGGGAGGGAGGGAGGACACAGAGAGAGAGGGAGGGAGAGAGAGGGGGGGGAGGGAGGGAGGACACAGAGAGAGAGGGAGGGAGGGAGGACACAGAGAGAGAGGGAGGACACAGAGAGAGAGGGAGGGAGGACACAGGGAGAGAGGGAGGACACAGGGAGAGAGGGAGGGAGGGAGGACACAGGGAGAGAGGGAGGGAGGGAGGGAGGACACAGAGAGAGAGGGAGGGAGGGAGGACACAGGGAGAGAGGGAGGGAGGGAGGACACAGAGAGAGAGGGAGGGAGGGAGGACACAGAGAGAGAGGGAGGACACAGAGAGAGAGGGAGGGAGGGAGGACACAGGGAGAGAGGGAGGGAGGGAGGACACAGAGAGAGAGGGAGGACACAGGGAGAGAGGGAGGACACAGGGAGAGAGGGAGGGAGGGAGGACACAGAGAGAGAGGGAGGGAGGGAGGGAGGACACAGAGAGAGAGGGAGGACACAGGGAGAGAGGGAGGGAGGGAGGACACAGAGAGAGAGGGAGGGAGGGAGGACACAGGGAGAGAGGGAGGACACAGGGAGAGAGGGAGGACACAGGGAGAGAGGGGGATGGAGAGAGGAGTGCACTGCAAGGTACCTGTAATGCTGATTTATATCTGGCCCTAGTCTGGCCTCCACAAGGGCATCCATGTAGTTCCTTGCAACCAGAGACTGAGCATTTAAGTGACCGATCTCACCTCTAATGACCCTCTCCAAATCATCCCGCAGACTCCTGCAGGCAGGAGAGAAGTTGTCCTGTGAGTGGTCCAGCATCAACTAACCACACCAACCACTACACACTTCACACTTCACACCAACCACTACACACTTCACACTTCACACCAACCACTACACACTTCACACTTCACATCAGAACAAGCACAAAGAGCCAGGATGTGCGGAACATTAGTAGAAAGTGTTCTCTGTTCTCTGAAAGTGTTCTCTGTTCTCTGAAAGTGTTCTCTCTGATTCCTTGGCAGGAACAGTACAGCTGTACAGATCAGCAGGCAGAACAGAGAGAACACCTCCCCTCTCCCAGACCGGAGAAGCGGAGGTGTGTTACCTCACCTCTCCCAGACTGGAGAAGCGGAGGTGTGTTACCTCACCTCTCCCAGACTGGAGAAGAGGAGGTGTGTTACCTCACCTCTCCCAGACTGGAGAAGAGGAGGTGTGTTACCTCACCTCTCCCAGACCGGAGAAGAGGAGGTGTGTTACCTCACCTCTCCCAGACTGGAGAAGCGGAGGTGTGTTACCTCACCTCTCCCAGACCGGAGAAGAGGAGGTGTGTTACCTCACCTCTCTCAGACCGGAGAAGAGGAGGTGTGTTACCTCACCTCTCTCAGACCGGAGAAGAGGAGGTGTGTTACCTCACCTCTCCCAGACTGGAGAAGCGGAGGTGTGCTACCTCACCTCTCCCAGACCGGAGAAGCGGAGGTGTGTTACCTCACCTCTCCCAGACCGGAGAAGAGGAGGTGTGTTACCTCACCTCTCCCAGACCGGAGAAGAGGAGGTGTGTTACCTCACCTCTCCCAGACTGGAGAAGAGGAGGTGTGTTACCTCACCTCTCCCAGACCGGAGAAGAGGAGGTGTGTTACCTCACCTCTCCCAGACCGGAGAAGAGGAGGTGTGTTACCTCACCTCTCCCGGACCGGAGAAGCGGAGGTGTGTTACCTCACCTCTCCCGGACTGGAGAAGAGGAGGTGTGTTACCTCACCTCTCCCAGACTGGAGAAGAGGAGGTGTGTTACCTCACCTCTCCCAGACTGGAGAAGAGGAGGTGTGTTACCTCACCTCTCCCAGACTGGAGAAGAGGAGGTGTGTTACCTCACCTCTCCCAGACTGGAGAAGAGGAGGTGTGTTACCTCACCTCTCCCAGACTGGAGAAGAGGAGGTGTGTTACCTCACCTCTCCCAGACTGGAGAAGAGGAGGTGTGTTACCTCACCTCTCCCAGACTGGAGAAGAGGAGGTGTGTTGGAGCAGAAGAGAGGTGAGCAGCAGCAGCTGTCCCACACGTCTGAGAACAGTCATGTCGTTCCTCTACCTGGGGAAACACAACAGTTAGCGACACTTACAAACAGCCAACAACTTTTTTTGGACAGCCCTTTTTACAAGCAATGTCACAAAGGGCTTCACATACGCCCATAGAACTGCCCCCCAACCAACCTAAACCCTCAAGGAAGACAAGGAAAAACTCCCAGTAAAACTCATTGAGAAAAAATTGAAGAAACCTTGGGAGGAGCAATTCAGTGAGGGATCCCCTCCTCCAGAGACAGTTGGTGAACAACTACAGTACCCACTCTCAGCAACTGGCAGGTACAGACAACACCTACAGCACACCTTCCCAGACACACGAGGCACACGCAGAAAGCATCAGCTGATCCTACAATCCTGGAAGCTTCATACCATCCTACAGAGCGCTAGTCGCTAGCAGCTAATCCTACAATCCTGGAAGCTTCATACCATCCTACAGAGCGCTAGTCGCTAGTAGACCACACTACTCACCTTGGTGTTGACGAGAGTGTCGTTGTGAGGATGAACTCCCTGCAGGTGTGTGTGTTCCTCTCTCCCCGGTCCCCTTATGTACGCCCCGCCGTGATTCACCCCTTCACGCTCTGACCCTCCTCAACACATGACACATGCTTTTATTGGCCTGCCTATTTGCACAACTCATTATTTGTGTTTGTCATCTGATTTCTAATTACGGTATGATGGTCATATTTGTGTACCTGGCTTGTTAAAGCTCAGAGATATTACCGCTGTGCGTTAGGTTAATTATCTTTATCTTTGACTGCCTCGATTGCACCTTTTTGGCATTACGTCTTGGTGTTTGAAGGGATGAAATCATCCAAAAATCAATGCCAGAGATGAGATAGGCTGGTATACTAGACATGGGGGAGTTATTTACCTTTCTTACCTCCATGTCAGGGGGCAGGGACACGACACTGTGGCAGGTATCCAGTTATGAACAGGCAAGTCAATCACCACAGGAATAATAAGGTTGTAACCCAAAGTAGAAAGACTTGTTTGTGTCTGAAGTGGTGTGTGCTGTGAATGTTGGCTGAAGGGAGCCAACACACAGGGTTGAACATCTGAAATGTTCATCCCTTCATATTATTGAACCGTAAACTATATTTTGTACATTTGAAAGAAAATGGTGACAAAATGCTGGTTTTTTTTGTTCCTGTAATGTTTGCCAAGAAGACAGAGGTCTGAGATTGACCTTTCGGTTTGTGCTATTCTAAACCCTCCACTTTCCAAACAGGGTCCAAAACTGTAAAAATCCACGAAGTACATCAATCGATTAAAGCCAGGGTAGGCAATGCTTTTTGTCATATTTGCCTAAATAAACTTCACATCTTGATAGCAACCAATTCATATAAAGGTTTGACGGTAATATGAAATTAATCCGACATCTGTGGGCATCGCAAGACTGTAATAAACACAACCAATCATTAAGCCGTACCCTGACTAATGATTGGACGGGCAACCTGTCTGTCTACCTACCTACCAGCAGGCACTCTGCCCCTGCACTCAATGCACGTTAATATAGTTTTGTGGGAGTGGCTTTGAAGGGAGGGGGTGGGATATTATGATTTGAATTGTTTGGAATTGAAGCTAAAATAGCTAGCTTCACACAACTTGCCTACACAACCTTTAAGTCCAGTCAGAGGTCATCCCGCTCATCAGCTACACCTATGTTACTTCAAGATACATCCACTCCGCCACAGTAAATCCTATTTCCATGTCTATGGTTATCAATGAATGGTAAACTAAGGCTCAAGACACACTTGTTCTGGGAGTACAACAGCACTTAGGAATGCTTGGCTGGACCTGATGTTAGTTTCCTCCAGGATCACAATGACTCGTATTGAGAGACTTGTTGCTCTTGTTGGTTAGTGGGGACGGTTTTCTTGTACTCGCTGTGAAATATTTTACTGTTGATTGTTGTTTTGTCTTCTTTTCTACAGGTACACTCTTGCACTTTTTGAATTTCATGTTGTTTTTATTGTAACTTGTTTAACTGCATGCTCTTATGGTTCTTCCCTTTGGCACTTATTTGGTTTTTCACAATGTATGCTTCATGTTTTGGCTGCTCGCAATGTTTGGGGCTATCTCGTTGTTATGATCAGTGACCTATGCTCTTTTGTAAAGCTCTCTCTTGGAAGTCGCTTTGGATAAAAGCGTCTGCTAAATGCATAAATGTCAATGTAAACTGACTGAACTTGCATGAAGAGCATCCTCGTGGATGATGACTCTCTCCTACGAGGTCTCTCTGATCATGATGATGACTCCTACGAGGTCTCTCTGATCATGATGATGACTCTCTCCTACGAGGTCTCTCTGATCATGATGATGACTCTCCTACGAGGTCTCTCTGATCATGATGATGACTCTCCTACGAGGTCTCTCTGATCATGATGATGACTCTCCTACGAGGTCTCTCTGATCATGATGATGACTCTCTCCTACGAGGTCTCTCTGATCATGATGACTCTCCTACGAGGTCTCTCTGATCATGATGATGACTCTCTCCTACGAGGTCTCTCTGATCATGATGACTCTCTCCTACGAGGTCTCTCTGATCATGATGATGACTCTCTCCTACGAGGTCTCTCTGATCATGATGATGACTCTCTCCTACGAGGTCTCTCTGATCATGATGATGACTCTCCTACGAGGTCTCTCTGATCATGATGATGACTCTCTCCTACGAGGTCTCTCTGATCATGATGATGACTCTCCTACGAGGTCTCTCTGATCGTGATGATGACTCTCTCCTACGAGGTCTCTCTGATCATGATGATGACTCTCCTACGAGGTCTCTCTGATCGTGATGATGACTCTCTCCTACGAGGTCTCTCTGATCATGATGATGACTCTCCTACGAGGTCTCTCTGATCATGATGATGACTCTCTCCTACGAGGTCTCTCTGATCATGATGATGACTCTCTCCTACGAGGTCTCTCTGATCATGATGATGACTCTCCTACGAGGTCTCTCTGATCATGATGACTCTCTCCTACGAGGTCTCTCTGATCATGATGATGACTCTCCTACGAGGTCTCTCTGATCATGATGACTCTCTCCTACGAGGTCTCTCTGATCATGATGACTCTCTCCTACGAGGTCTCTCTGATCATGATGATGACTCTCTCCTACGAGGTCTCTCTGATCATGATGACTCTCTCCTACGAGGTCTCTCTGATCATGATGACTCTCTCCTACGAGGTCTCTCTGATCATGATGATGACTCTCTCCTACGAGGTCTCTCTGATCATGATGACTCTCTCCTACGAGGTCTCTCTGATCATGATGACTCTCTCCTACGAGGTCTCTCTGATCATGATGAGGCCTGAGGCTCAAGCCTGTTCATGACTACTTCACTCAGAAGAGGAAGCCCACACACAGCACCCTCTAGAGGTAAGGGCCTGAAGTTCAAACCCCCTGAGAAATGATCCAAAACTAAATAATTACAAAGTCCCTACAGATACAGAATGTACATAAAGTTAATAAAAGTGACTAATTCTGTATCATGAGAAGTGAATGAAGCCAGACTGATCCATCTCACATCTACACCCAATCTAAGTATCCTCCCAAACACTGATCATGGCAGCAGTTGCAAATTTCAATTCTGCATGTGTAAGTGCTTGATTACCGATCAATCATACTGTACTGTACGAGAACTAATACTTGTCTGTGACTATGTAATTTGATGGTTCAGTAAACTGTATCTTCCCATGATCAGGAAGACATGAGAGGATCAATGAGTCTGCCATCCCAAAGTTTATTAAAGGCATTTATACTCTGGTGTGTGTGTATGTGTGGTGTGTGTGAGTATGTGTGGTGTGTGTGAGTATGTGTGGTGTGTGTGTGAGGTGTGTGTGAGGTGTGTGTGAGTATGTGTGGTGTGTGTGTGAGGTGTGTGTGAGGTGTGTGTGAGGTGTGTGTGAGTATGTGTGGTGTGTGTGAGTATGTGTGGTGTGTGTGTGAGGTGTGTGTGAGGTGTGTGTGAGTATGTGTGGTGTGTGTGAGTATGTGTGGTGTGTGTGAGTATGTGTGGTGTGTGTGTGAGGTGTGTGTGAGGTGTGTGTGAGGTGTGAGGTGTGTGTGTGAGGTGTGTGTGAGGTGTGTGTGAGGTGTGTGTGAGGTGTGTGTGAGGTGTGTGTGAGGAGTGTGTGTGGTGTGTGTGAGGTGTGTGTGGTGTGTGTGTGAGGTGTGTGTGAGTGTGAATGTGTGTGTGTGGTGTGTGTGAGGTGTGTGTGGTGTGTGTGTGAGGTGTGTGTGAGTGTGAATGTGTGTGTGTGGTGTGTGTGAGGTGTGTGTGGTGTGTGTGTGAGGTGTGTGTGAGTGTGAATGTGTGTGTGTGGTGCACCCAGCAGAAAATCGGAAGGAGAGTGTCAGAGTGTCCGGGACTGTCAAGTGCATCTCCGAGAGAGAGAGAGAGAGGAGAGAGAGGAGAGGGGGGGGGGGGGGGGGAGGGGGGAGGGAGAGGGAGAGGGGAGGGAGAGGGGGAGGGGGAGACAGCCACCAGCCATACAGTAGACTGAGTGTGTGGTGTGTGTGTGTGTGTGTGTGTGTGTGTGTGTGTGTGTGTGTGTGTGTGTGTGTGTGTGTGTCTAGAGATGGAGAGACCTTAAGGAAGGTGCGAGGGTTGAATAAAAAGACAGGCAGAATCATTCACCAGAAATTTGAATAACACAACATTTGAAGTTGTTTTTTCTGTATTTAAATTGTACATGCCTCTAGTTATGAATAAAATTGACCTTCATCCTTTTTTCATCAACCATTCACCATTCCACCGTTCCCAATAGATAAGTAGGTGGATATGTAGGTAAGTGGATTGACTTATTGATTCCCAAGGGGAAATTGCACGGTTACTGCATGTCAAGTAAAAGTAAAAAGATTTGACATTGTTACTGTAGAGCTAAGATACTGGTACAGACATACATCCATAAATTAGACCTGAAACTGCATTTTGGAACCAATTAATATTCTGGGGGAGAAAAAAACTGTTAATTTAAAGAAAGATACACTCAACCCTGTTTTGATATGTTAATCATGTTAAGATATGTATATGCAATATGTATACAAATATTTTAGATAAAAAATATATATCACAAATGAATATATGAGACAGCAAAGAGGAAAGCTGATGCGGTTACTGAGAGAGAGAGAGAGGAGGAGAGAGAGAGAGAGAGAGAGAGGAGAGAGAGAGAGAGAGAGAGAGAGAGAGGAGAGAGAGAGAGAGAGAAGAGAAGGACGAAGAGAGAGAGAGAGAGAGAGAAGAGAGAGAGAGAAGAGAGAGAGAAGAGAGAGAGAGGAGAGGAGAGAGAGAGAGAGAGGGAGAGAGAGGAGGAGAGAGAGAGAGAGAGAGAGGAGAGAGAGAGAGAGAAGGAGAGAGGAGGAGTGAGAGAGAGAGAGAGAGAGAGAGGAGAGAGAGAGAGGAGAGAGAGAAGAGAGAGGACTGGAGAAGAGAGTATCGAGAGAGAGAGAGAAGAGAGAAGAGAGAGAGAGAGAGAGAGACTGAGATAGAGAGGGAGAGAGAGAGACTGGGATGTGCCTCCTGACAGGCAGAGAGGTGCTGCACTACATCACTCACACCCAGACCCAGGACAGAGGGAGTCAGTGGGAGGGACCTGTCTGTCTGGTGCAGTCAGTGGGAGGGATCTGTCTGTCTGGTGCAGTCAGTGGGAGGGACCTGTCTGTCTGGTGCAGTCAGTGGGAGGGACCTGTCTGTCTGGTGCAGTCAGTGGGAGGGATCTGTCTGCAGAAAGTGTAAGTGGTTTTATATGATCTGCCTTCGCTGCATCAGCACTGGGCTAACTGGCTGTTCACTGTCTCTCCATCTGGGTCCTGAACCTCAGATGATGACTGTGTTGAGCCTCAACATTGTAGCGTGGATAACACACCAAGACAACAAGGCCTGGCCACCTCACATGCCCTGGCCTCCACCCCGGCCTCCACCCTGGTCACCTCACATGCCCTGGCCTCCATCCCTGGTCACCTCACATGCCCCTGGCCTCCACCCTGGCCACCTCACATGCCCTGGCCTCCACCCTGGCCACCTCACATGCCCTGGCCTCCACCCCGGCCTCCACCCTGGTCACCTCACATGCCCTGGCCTCCACCCCGGCCTCCACCCTGGTCACCTCACATGCCCTGGCCTCCACCCCGGCCTCCACCCTGGTCACCTCACATGCCCTGGCCTCCACCCCGGCCTCCACCCTGGTCACCTCACATGCCCTGGCCTCCACCCCGGCCTCCACCCTGGTCACCTCACATGCCCTGGCCTCCACCCCGGCCTCCACCCTGGTCACCTCACATGCCCTGGCCTCCACCCTGGTCACCTCACATGCCCTGGCCTCCACCCTGGTCACCTCACATGCCCTGGCCTCCACCCTGGCCACCTCACATGCCCTGGCCTCCACCCCGGCCACCTCACATGCCCTGGCCTCCATCCTGGTCACCTCACATGCCCTGGCCTCCACCCCCGGCCACCTCACATGCCCTGGCCTCCACCCTGGTCACCTCACATGCCCTGGCCTCCACCCTGGTCACCTCACATGCCCTGGCCTCCACCCCGGTCACCTCACATGCCCTGGCCTCCACCCCGGCCACCTCACATGCCCTGGCCTCCACCCTGGTCACCTCACATGCCTTGGCCTCCATCCTGGTCACCTCACATGCCCTGGCCTCCACCCCGGCCTCCACCCCGGCCTCCACCCCGGCCTCCACCCTGGCCTCCACCCTGGCCTCCAACCTGGCCTTTAACCTGGCCTCCACCCCGGGTCAGACGGCTGCAGTCTCAACAGAGACATTGTCCATGAGAAGAGAGTCACACCAGGCTGACCAGACTCCTCCTAACGTCCTCCGGGGTCCCTCCCTCCGGCTGGCTTGCTCTGGAGGATCCCTCCCTCCCTCCGGCTGGCTTGCTCTGGAGGATCCCTCCCTCCCTCCGGCTGGCTTGCTCTGGAAGGAGGTGCAGGGGGGCACCCATGTGACCTTGGCCAAATCAATCCTTGTGAATCTGAACCTCAACACTACAATGCAACACCATTTCCGTTTCACAGCCTAATTTTGGGGTCTGGAGGTGAAAGCCAGGCCACCTTATCTGTTCAGGATTATCTTTGTTAAAATGTTCTTGTTTTGTTGCTTTTTGCAATCTGTCTGAAAGGTCAGAGGGAGGGGAAAAAAAGATTGCATCTTTTTTTTTCATTCTATTGTTTTGGAATATTTTGAGAAGAGAAACACAATATGTGTCCGCCCCATCCGGTGGCCTGTTTCTGCTGTGGTAATGGATCCTTCTCCATTAACCCTCAGGAAGGTGGAGGGGCCAAGGTAAGACTACGTCCTTGACTCAGACACCAGTTTTACACCCAAAGCTGTTTTTAAATCCGTGCCTCTTTCTCTCCACCCTCTCTCTCCCCTTTCTCTCTTCTCTCTCCCCCCTCTCCCCCCCTCTCTCTCCCCCCTCTCCATCGGACTAACTGCAGCCTCTCTCTCCCCCCTCTCTGTCTCTCTCCCCCCCCCTCTCTCTCCCCCCTCTCCATTCGACTAACTGCAGCCTCTCTCTCCACCCTCTCCCTCTCTCTCCCCCCTCTCCCTCTCCCCCCTCTTTCTCCCCCCTCTCCCTCTCCCCCCTCTCTCTCCCCCCCTCTCCCTCTCTCTCCCCCCTTCTCCCTCTCTCTCTCTCTCCCTCTCTCTCCCCCCCTCTCCCCCCCTTTCTCTCCCCCCTCTCCCTCTCTCTCCCCCTCTTCATTGGACTAACTGCAGCCTCTCTCTCCCCCCCTCTCACTGTCTCTCTCTCCCCCGCTCTCTCCCCCTCTCTCCCCCCTCACCCTCTCTCTCCCCTCTCTCTCTCCCCCCTCCCCCCCTCTCTCCCCTCTCTCTCCCCCCTCTCCCTCTCTCTCCCCCCCTCTCTCTCCCCCCTCTCTCTCGCCCCTCTCTCTCCCCCCTCTTTCTCCCTCTCTCTCCCCCCTCTCCCTCTCTCTCTCCCCCCTCTCTCTCTCTCTCTCTCTAACTGCAGCCATCTGTCTCCACATCCGCAAATTACCTCACAGAGCAGAATAGCAACGCACCCGTCCACAGAGCCTGTGGCCTGGAGAGCAGGAGATGATGGATGAGTCCAACCCTCTGATGAGATGGGGGATGAGAGGGAGAGCATCGTACATGTCCAGCTGACATGGTATCATCCTATCCACAGCTGACATGGGTCCAGTAGAGGATTCCTGACCCAGATGAAACAGTCTGGGAAAGTCTTGTTGATCATTATCTTCACACATTTACGTACCAATTTTTTTTCTGACAAAACAAAATGTTTTAGATACATGCATTGTACATCCGGTACAATTGTTGTATGTAAGCCAATCTGAAACACAATTGAATTACGTGAACAACAGTATATTAGCTGTGAGTAAATAATGCAGCACTCTAATATGCAGTTCAGCTAATGTGAAATGTATCTTGAATGAAAAGAGGGGGATTCCTGTCTGAATGAAAAGAGGGGGATTCCTGTCTGAATGAAAATAGAATAACAAAGGGATCATTACGGGACAAAAATACCAATTATCATTAAGGCAGGATAACAGTAGCATGGTCCCACAGCAGAGGGGTCCCACAGCAGAGGGGTCCCACAGCAGAGGGGTCCCACAGCAGAGGGGCCCCACAGCAGAGGGGCCCCACAGCAGAGGGGCCCCACAGCAGAGGGGCCCCACAGCAGAGGGGCCCCACAGCAGAGGGGCCCACTTTGTGGAGAGGAAAGCAAACAAGGACATGGGCTGAACACCCACTGGTCCTTCTGCATGACCTGACCAGCAGACCAGGAGACCAGGAGACCAGGAGACCAGCAGACCAGGAGACCAGGAGACCAGCAGACCAGGAGACCAGGAGACCAGCAGACCAGGAGACCAGCAGACCAGAAGACCAGGAGACCAGCAGACCAGGAGACCAGCAGACCAGGAGACCAGCAGACCAGAAGACCAGGAGACCAGGAGACCAGGAGACCAGGCAGACCAGCAGACCAGGAGACCAGGAGACCAGCAGACCAGGAGACCAGGAGACCAGGAGACCAGCAGACCAGGAGACCAGGAGACCAGCAGACCAGCAGACCAGGAGACCAGCAGACCAGCAGACCAGGAGACCAGCAGACCAGCAGACCAGGATTTGATCTGAACCCTCAAAAACATCTCCAGACCTAAACACCAGTTAGAAGCCCCCCCCAGCCATGTGACCCCAGTTCCCCCAGTTTAGACTTGGGTTACAATAACCCCTTGTGTACACAAACTGGTTCAGACTGCAGAGATGGTTCAGTGCCCATATAAGGAGAACGATGTGGCCGACACAACAGAGGCATCTGCTGAACGGCCCTGAACTGCTTTTGACAGGTGGATTCCTTCTCAATGCTCGGCCTATCAATTATAGCAGATGTCCTTCCATAGGGCTGTACTACAACTGACCACACCAATCACCCTAACCACAGGAGGCTGGGTGCTCGGTCATCACATCAAACAGTCTTTGAGAAGTCTTTTTTTCTTTCCTGGAACCAAATCTAAAAAGACTCTACAAAGGCCCAATTGTATTCAGGGGAAATAAAACATTTCTGTAATGTTTGGTCTTACTCTGTATCAGCATAACAGTTTTTATTTGACACTTTTCTATTAAATTACTGATTTGTGACCTGACACTATTGAAAGTATGTGCCATTCTGGTGTTCATGCATACTGCACTACAGTAACACGCAGCACAGGCTCTGCGTACAGTAGCTATTCATTTATGAAGAATCTCAATGTTTTTTTATAAACATTTAATTTCAACATAATTAGGTATGACAGAACATTAAATCCTAAAAATAAATAAGTAATGTTAGTTTCATGGATGTTTGCAGTGAAAAAGCCTACACTTTTGTGCCTTTGTGGCACTTAGTGCTTCATCCCAGGAGAGCAGAGGGGATCAGTCCCTCAGGCTGGCTGAGCCTCAGTGAGGGAAACAGCAGCACAGAAACAGCAGGAGAATATTCTGGAGAAAACCACCATCAGGAGTCAGGTGAGAAACTGTGTCTCCCTCTGGGACGAGATTCAGTCTCGACCATGTTGATATTTCGCCTTACATCTCAAATGAGCTTCAGAAATATATTGAGCTTCCAAGGAATACAGCATGATCCCTGCCCCCGCAGAAGGTCATTATTCAAACGTATTTAATATGTTAACTGTTTTAATTCACACGGTTGAGAATACATTTAAATGACAAATATCTGGAACAGCATTGCAATGTGTCAGTCATTGAGCACAAGCCACAGTGTGGGATATGCAGAGTGGTTCAGAGGTTCTGACGCTTACGTGCTGATATGGAATGATTACATTTTTGTGAATGTTTATTTGTTATTGTTTGCACATCCAAACATTTTTAGTGTCAAGTATCGACACTAAAATAGTGAGAGAATATTCATGCAGGATAATCTCTGCTGTGTTGATGATCTTTGTCTTGGACAAACACAATTCTAAAGTATGATCTTGAAACTAGCTTTCATTCTATTGTATGGGGTGGCATCGAAGAAAACTTTTACTAATAAGCTGTCGATGGTATAGTGATCGATGTTTCTAATTTGAAATCTGTCACGCTCTTGTATTGATTTCATTAAAATGGGGAAAATATTATATTCCTCCTTCAGACTACTTTAATCGATAACAAACTGCTGAAAGAGAGAGGATCAATTCTTTATTTTTTGACTCCCTGGAACCTGACAGTTTTAACAAGCGGTTGCCAGTGCCTTTCCAGTTCCCCTTCTCTCTCTCGCTTTCTCTCTCTCACTCACTCTCTCTCACTCAGTCTCTCTCCCGCCCTCTCTCTCTCCCCCTCTCTCTCCCTCACTCTCTCTCCCTGCCCTCTCTCTCACTCACTCTTCTCCCGCCCTCTCTCTCTCCCGCCCCTCTCTCTCTCCCCCTCTCTCTCCCTCTCTTTCTCTCTCAGCCCACCAGAGTTCTCCTCGCTGGCATCCAGGAAAGACCAGGTGTCAAGGTACTGTAAGGAAGACTTTTGGCCCTGGCCTGGCCCTGGCCCTTTGCTGCCTGTCACTCTCTCTCTCTCTCTCTCTCTCTCTCTCTCTCGCACTGTCTTTCCTGTAACACATCAGTCCAATAAAGCATGAAACTGCCCAAAAGCATTTACAAAAACCTGACCTGTCCTGTTAGGGAAACAACAAGTGTGAAAGTGGACAAGATGGCAGAAATGTGATTATAACAGTTTTTATGTAGCAATTAACTCCCTCTCTCTCTCTTCTAATTCCTCTCTTCCCAGCACTTCTGTAGTCACAGGCAGCAGTGAAGGGGCGTGAGGACTGTGGGGGGGCGTGAGGACTGTGGGGGGCGTGAAGACTGTGGGGGGCGTGAGGACTGTGGGGGGGGGGGGTGAGGACTGTGGGGGGCGTGAAGGCTGTGGGGGGGGGGGTGAGGACTGTGGGGTGGCGTGAAGACTGTGTGTGGGTGGGTGGGTGAGGACTGTGGGGGGGGGGGGTGAGGACTGTGGGGGGGGGTGAGGACTGTGGGGGGCTTGAAGACTGTGGTGGGGGTGAGGACTGTGGGGGGGGTGAGGACTGTGGGGGGGGGGGTGAGGAACTGTAGGGGGGGGGGTGAGGACTTAGGGGGGGCGTGAGGACTGTGGGGGGGGGGGGGTGAGGACTGTGGGGGGGGGGGGGGGGTTGAGGACTGTGGGGGGGGGGGGGGGGGGTGATCAGCGAGCACGTTTAAGAGCCATCAAAGTAATTTCCGCAGATGTTCCACTGGTGTGGCAAACAGTTTTTTCAAGATTAGCTGCACACGGTGGAATTGCAAAAACATGACGATAAATAATCTGGCTGTGACAGAACTATCCGTTAACCTTGCTTCCCTAAAACTCTAAATGACCTGGTCCTAAAATATCTCTCCGCAGAAAAATATCAATCAGTCTTTCAGATGGCTGTGCTGGTACATGTAAATTGGCCAGACATATTTTTCCTAATGAAATGTGCGGTGCCAGAGCATGTGACGTAGAGGACACTGCGTTACTGAAGCAGATGCCAGAGCATGTGACGTAGAGGACACTGCGTTACTGAAGCAGGTGCCAGAGCATGTGACGTAGAGGACACTGCGTTACTGAAGCAGGTGCCAGAGCATGTGACGTAGAGGACACTGCGTTACTGAAGCAGGTGCCAGAGCATGTGACGTAGAGGACACTGCGTTACTGAAGCAGGTGCCAGAGCATGTGACGTAGAGGACACTGCGTTACTGAAGCAGGTGCCAGCGCATGTGCGTAGAGGACACTGCGTTACTGAAGCAGGTGCCAGAGCATGTGACGTAGAGGACACTGCGTTACTGAAGCAGGTGCCAGCGCATGTGACGTAGAGGACACTGCGTTACTGAAGCAGGTGCCAGAGCATGTGACGTAGAGGACACTGCGTTACTGAAGCAGGTGCCAGCGCATGTGACGTAGAGGACACTGCGTTACTGAAGCAGGTGCCAGCGCATGTGACGTAGAGGACACTGCGTTACTGAAGCAGGTGCCAGCGCATGTGACGTAGAGGACACTGCGTTACTGAAGCAGGTGCCAGCGCATGTGACGTAGAGGACACTGCGTTACTGAAGCAGGTGCCAGAGCATGTGACGTAGAGGACACTGCGTTACTGAAGCAGGTGCCAGAGCATGTGACGTAGAGGACACTGCGTTACTGAAGCAGGTGCCAGAGCATGTGACGTAGAGGACACTGCGTTACTGAAGCAGGTGCCAGAGCATGTGACGTAGAGGACACGGCGTTACTGAAGCAGGTGCCAGCGCATGTGACGTAGAGGACACTGCGTTACTGAAGCAGGTGCCAGAGCATGTGACGTAGAGGACACGGCGTTACTGAAGCAGGTGCCAGAGCATGTGACGTAGAGGACACTGCGTTACTGAAGCAGGTGCCAGAGCATGTGACGTAGAGGACACTGCGTTACTGAAGCAGGTGCCAGCGCATGTGACGTAGAGGACACTGCGTTACTGAAGCAGGTGCCAGCGCATGTGACGTAGAGGACACTGCGTTACTGAAGCAGGTGCCAGAGCATGTGACGTAGAGGACACTGCGTTACTGAAGCAGGTGCCAGAGCATGTGACGTAGAGGACACTGCGTTACTGAAGCAGGTGCCAGAGCATGTGACGTAGAGGACACTGCGTTACTGAAGCAGGTGCCAGCGCATGTGACGTAGAGGACACTGCGTTACTGAAGCAGGTGCCAGCGCATGTGACGTAGAGGACACTGCGTTACTGAAGCAGGTGCCAGAGCATGTGACGTAGAGGACACGGCGTTACTGAAGCAGGTGCCAGAGCATGTGACGTAGAGGACACTGCGTTACTGAAGCAGGTGCCAGAGCATGTGACGTAGAGGACACTGCGTTACTGAAGCAGGTGCCAGAGCATGTGACGTAGAGGACACTGCGTTACTGAAGCATCTTGGAAACAGTGGGATCTCCAGTGATGCCCACACAGTTGTGGTTTTGGCTCTGTGATGCGAGCGAGTGGAGCTCTGATTTGTAGACACAGCGTTTAACTGGCCACTGGTCTGAAGCGCCAGGGTCTCGCAGGCCTCATTGTTCACAGTCGGCAGGGCAGTGGAGCGTCACCGATGTTGTTAGGACCATTAGACACATCCTCATCCCTCAGCAGCCTGAGAGGCATCAATCTGTCAGGAGGTGCCTCGCCCGCCGCGGGAGAAAGGGACTATATTTGTCCTTCAGAATTGATAGGAAGCAGTTGAAGAGGAGGAACTGTTGTTGTTGTTGTTGGTTTGATCTCAGGGCCAACATTGTAAAGTAGAAATGTGTTTCCAACATTGTTTTCAGAGTGAGAGATGTGAATCTCAGCGACATCAAAATGAGATAGACAGAAATCGGAAAACTACAGTAGGCCTATGTTGTTGATGACAAAATGACATCTCTGTCATTATCATTTAAATTGCAGCTTGAGAAAACCAAAACTGTGGCAAATGATCAAGAAGCTGTGGGATCAATATTCTGTAAACTAACTCAAATAGCTTATTGGTTCACGTTTGAACGCTTTAAAGTCTCCGACTAAAAAAACAAGGACACATACATATTGTTGGTTGATTTTCAATTATTTCCATGCATGTAGGCCTAACATCTGCACGTTTTTATATCCCAACACTGGCAGACAAAAGCGACCGATAGGGCAAAGAAATCATCTGATGAGGTTCGGTATTATTGAGAACATTTGTGACTCATATCAACCGGCCCACCAGGACACTACGCGGGAGACGGCCAGAGGGTCGCGCGCCTGAGGACTCCATCAACAGTATCATCATGAACTCATCAAGTCTCCATGGAAATGAGCCCGCACAGACACACGCATGGACACACGCACGGACCCACGTACATTACAGACAGAGCCGATAACATAACACTGAATCGAAGTATAGGCCTCTGTGGGCGTGAAAAAGAAAAGCTGGTCTAGAACACGTCTGTGTTGGCTTGCAACAGGTCAGAACACTCACTTCTGATCCATAATATTCATGGGAGGAATAACGCGGTTACTGTTTCATGAGTATTGCTGGTCTTGCTGCAGTTCTCAACAATAGTCAACAGAAAAAGATTAACTCTGATTACTTTGTCATTTGCCACTGTCAAACAGACTCATGAAATAACATAGGCTAACTATAGACATTTCATAATTCAGGTTTGTTCAACGATTTTTTTGCATCTGGTGATTCAGCGTTAGACGCACTTGGAATTCCTTCTTAGTCTCGTTCTGTTTATCCAGCGGATGGGTTAGGAGATCGAGTGCAGAGTCAAAGGAGAAAAGAACAGCGCGTATCAGTCACATCGCTGCCAGTTGCCAACAATTCCCTTCCCAGACAGACAGAGGTTGGCACTTGAATCACAATTCGGAAGTGGCAAGACTTAAGCGAGTGCATTTGTGCTTTTGTTCAGCATGACCTGAGGCGATTGGGATCCGCTGGCTCCCACTTGGGGACCAGACGGATTCTGTGGTTATTTTGACAAACCAAGTGGAAAAACGCAGCTGGGTCGTGCAAGCGCACATATTCAGTCTGATATTCAACAAAGGGATTATGCTACAGTACTAAAATGAAATAAACTACGTTTGCTATTATAATTTTTAAATCATACCGGCAAACTAGGCCTACTTAATTGTTGCTGAGGTAATTGATCTGCCTGCTATTCGTTAATTTAAGACAAGTCGATGTCTACGTAGAATCCGTCATTATTGCCGTTAAAACTCCCACTCGGATGGCCTTGTGACCGGCACATAAATGCACCGCGCAGCTCCAGACTGTACTCGACCGGAGCTCAAGGACAGAATGGAAACAAAGGTGTAAGCGGCTTTAAGCTGTGGATTTGGAACAGTGTTCTTGATAAGCCTCCTCACTTTGCTGAGAATAACGGGGCTGCCGAGGAAGTGTAGAACCGTGCCAAATTGTAAGACTAGTTTAAATCATTGATTAGAACGAACCGGTACATCAAAATACGTATGGGACAGTGCATGCGTCTGGCTGAAGTTTGATTCATGCTGGTGATGTATTGTTCCTGCCTGACTGGCTCGAAAGCCCTGCGTAAAGAACGCGCGCAAAAGTTTGATGGCGAGTAGCACGACGCTGCGCGTCCTCCTCATATCCTCGGCGCGAAGACGACTGACTGACGAAGGACAAGCTTTTGAAATGAAACTTCGAAATGAAAAACATCTTGAATGCAGGTTTGAGCCGATACCCACATGAAAAGTATTCTCAAGACCGCCGCTTTCGCTCAGACCACGGTTAGAGAGGGAGAGTGGAACCTTTTCGGGGCGAAAGCGGCTGTTCGCAGAAATGCAAGGCAATCACACAAACACTGTGCTAGTCCGGGACAGTGAATATAACTTTCCAGCTCTTATATTCGGAATTTTGTTAATCGTGGTCATCATTTGTGGGAATTTACTAGTCTGTCTCAGCGTTCACACAGAAAAAGCTTTGAAAACTACAACGAACTACTTCATTGTCAGTTTGGCTGTTGCTGATTTGATGTTGGCCGTTTTGGTTCTGCCACTGTTTGTGTATGCGGAGGTGAGTAGCATGTTAAACATTCGGGTGTGGTTAAATGTCACTTTAATGATTATAATGTGACATCTGCATAATCATAATGGTAAATGTAATTATTCTCCATTTCATCTGTCAATATAGGCTACATGTCACTTCCATTGTCATCGCAGTAGCCTTAAGGGTTTTATGAGTCGATGAAAGGCAAACATACGTGAAGAAAAACTGCTGTGAAAAATGAGTCATGAATATTCATGAGGCTATAGGCAATATCCTATTGGATAATGTAATCATATATTTTTGAATTCATTATAAACTAGATACAGTCTACGTTCAAGTTATTTACAGGGTTTGTTACAAGTTATTTGTAGGGAGTCAGGTGGCTGAGCGGTTAGGGAATCGGTCTAGTAATCAGAAGGTTGCCGGTTCGATTCCCCCCCAGGCCAATGACGTTGTGTCCTTGGGCAAGGCACTTCACCCTACTTGCCTCGGGGGAATGTCCCTGTAATTACTGTAAGTCGCTCTGGATAAGAGCGTCTGCTAAATGACTAAATGTAATTTACAAGTGAGACCTGGTATATATTCTACTTCACAACGTGCCTTGAGGATTTGTTGCCTTAATTAATCCCGAGGTGAGTAACTACATAAGCAAGAACTAATCTCTCCAGACAGCAGTTTGATTGTATAAGAACTGGCCCATATTCATTAGTGCTTCATTGCCCGTGTCAATCTGCAACCATTCTTGCTTCCCATATGACAAAATCAAATCTGGGATTGATTATATCTGCCTCTCTGAACCTGTGATGCATAGTCAAATGTACTGGGCCTTGGGATCCTCTCACAATTGTGTCCGAAATTCAATCAAATTTACTGTTGTGGCATGAACTCTGTCCAACCCCTGAGATGGGAGAGTGGGTCAGTGCCCCTGTGGCTCGCTCCCCTACACACCCACACACACAACACACTTGTCCCCGATAGTCAGTCACCACCAGCTCCCCCTCCCTCCCCTCCCAGAATGGGGTTTGCTAGTAGAGACACACTAACAAGGCTTGGCTAGTCCCACTCACCAAACATTCCATTCCCAAGCCTGGGTCACCGTCATCGACCCTTGTCTGGACACTACGACGGGCTATCAGTGTTCTCTTCACTGGGCTATGATGGGCTACACGAAGGCCATGGGGGGAACCTACAAGTTCCTCCTCCCTCTATCAGATATCTATTTCTTTACCTCACAAACTCGTCACGCAGTCAACACACAAGCACAGGTCATGCAGACCAGTGAGAAGGCAAATTAAGATGGCTATTTTGGGGGAGGGGTGTGTGGGTGACATTGCAACCCCCCCCCCCCCCCCCCCCCCAAAACAACCGTGTCATTGTGCATCAGACCTGCAGTCTCAATCACCCAGAGGCTCTAAGGAGCACGGCTGAGAGGGAGGGAACCAGCCTCCTTCTTTCTGGCACTGCTCCTCTCATGAGGGAGCTCAGATGGGAACGCAGACGGTGCGATGCAGAGCTGTGGAGCAGGAGGGAAGAGGGGCAGGAAGGAAGAGGGGCAGGAAGGAAGAAGGGCAGGAAGGAAGAGGGGCAGGAAGGAACAGGGGCAGGAAGGAACAGGGGCAGGAAGGAACAGGGGCAGGAAGGAAGAGGAGCAGGAAGGAAAAGGGGCAGGAAGGAACAGGGGCAGGAAGGAACAGGGGCAGGAAGGAAGAGGGGCAGGAAGGAAGAGGGGCAGGAAGGAACCAGGAGCTGCCAAGCCTTTCTCCCTAAACACGTTGCTGACGGCTGGTGTGTGGTGTGTTTGTGCTCCAGTTCCAGGGGGGAGTATGGTCCCTGAACATGACCATCTGCGACAGCCTGATGACCATGGATGTAATGCTCTGTACAGCCTCCATCTTCAACCTGTGTGCTATCAGCATCGACAGGTACGTTCTGTCTGGGTCTGGTCTGGGTCCTGCTCTGAGGAGGTGGTTAAGGTTCAGTCTTGGTGGAACTGTAACAGAATCAGCAGTGTGTCACAAGCTGGAAATATATGAGGAAGGTTCCCTCAAAATATTTGTTTTTCAATGTTTTTTCAAAATAAAATGTCAGTTTTAATTGCTCGTTTTAACTCTTCGAGCAACTGTCTGGCCTGGTCCACAACAACCCAAATCACTCCCTCCATGCCCAGTGTTGAGAGCCCTGGTTTAGACAACAACACAATTAACATTTCTCCCAGTCTGTAGGTGCCAGGCAAGGTCATGCTTAGATATAAAATGTTATCCAGGTCAGGATAACAGTAGAGAATGCGTGGAAGCTAATTAACCTCTCCGTCCAGACTGTCTGACACACACACGCACCAACACTGACGTCTGGCCGAGCCGTGCGGCTCCCAGGAGCTCCTAGCAGGCTGTGTGTCAGCGCTGTGGAGGTGCACCAGGGAGCAGACCCTGTACGCTGCACCAGCAGGCCCCAGGGAGCAGACCCTGTACGCTGCACCAGCAGGCCCCAGGGAGCAGACCCTGTACGCTGCACCAGCAGACCCCAGGGAGCAGACCCTGTACGCTGCACCAGCAGGCCCCAGGGAGCAGACCCTGTACGCTGCACCAGCAGGCCCCAGGGAGCAGACCCTGTACGCTGCACCAGCAGGCCCCAGGGAGCAGACCCTGTACGCTGCACCAGCAGGCCCCAGGGAGCAGACCCTGTACGCTGCACCAGCAGGTCCCAGGGAGCAGACCCTGTACGCTGCACCAGCAGGTCCCAGGGAGCAGACCCTGTACGCTGCACCAGCAGGCCCCAGGGAGCAGACCCTGTACGCTGCACCAGCATGTCCCAGGGAGCAGACCCTGTACGCTGCACCAGCATGCCCCAGGGAGCAGACCCTGTACGCTGCACCAGCAGGCCCCAGGGAGCAGACCCTGTACGCTGCACCAGCAGACCCCGGGCCTCCGCGGTTGGCCCTGATTACAAACACAGTCCTTGTTCTCACGAACGACCTCACATCTCCTTTCCCCATACTGAAAATACGTCTCATGTCTTTGAGAAGACAAACGAGGCAAGACAAACACAAATCCCAGAAGAGGGTCTGCTTCTAAGAATGAAGTATTATGTATTTGTGAAGCGGTTAGTGGTCTAGCTAATCTTTCTCTTTGCAAAGTGTTGCCCAGGCTGACACGGTGACATGGTTGTGTCTCAGGATTTATGATCGTGTCTTTAGAAAACCTCTATAGACTAGAGCTAATTCCCTAATTAGCATTACAGACAACTGCTTATGATACCAATCATTCCTGGCCTCATTGTTCAACGTCACAAAGTAGTGTGACGTGCAGCATGTAGAGGTGCACGTGTGCAGAGCTTACCATCTTCTCCAGTAACGATGACAGCATGTCAGGGGTGCAGTCTTTTCAAGCCTCTGTTTGCTCTGCCAGGTTCATCGCGGTGGTCATCCCACTGAACTACAACCGTAAACACGTGGACCAGAGACAGATGTTCCTGCTGTCTGGCACCTGGGTCCTGGCCCTGGCCGTGGCCTCCCCCGTCATGTTCGGCATCAACAACGTCCCCGGACGGGACACCAGCGAGTGCAAGCTGGAGAACGACGACTATGTGGTGTACTCGTCCGTGTGCTCCTTCTTCATCCCCTGCCCCATCATGCTGCTGCTGTACTGCGGCATGTTCCGGGGACTGCGTCGCTGGGAGGAGGCGCGCAAGGCCAAGCTGAGGTGCAGCCTCCAGGCCTGCAGGAAGCTTCAGGAGGCCGCTGCCTCGCTGCCCCCGCTGGCCTCCCTGCCCCCGCCCCTGCCTCCCATCATCGAGCGGGACCTCACAGACCAGGATACGGAGAGGCCCTGCTCCTTCACCCCCCTGGGGCCCAAGGACAGGCCGGTGCCCACGGTGGCCTTCTCCTCCTACAGGTTCATCCCTGAACCCCCGAAGAGGAAGAGAGCCAAGATCAACGGGCGGGAGAGGAAGGCCATGAAGGTGCTTCCTGTCGTAGTGGGTGAGTCTCTCTCCTGTCGTAGTGGGTGAGTCTCTCTCCTGTCGTAGTGGGTGAGTCTCTCTCCTGTCGTAGTGGGTGAGTCTCTCCTGTCGTAGTGGGTGAGTCTCTCCTGTCGTAGTGGGTGAGTCTCTCTCCTGTCGTAGTGGGTGAGTCTCTCTCCTGTCGTAGTGGGTGAGTCTCTCTCCTGTCGTAGTGGGCGAGTCTCTCTCCTGTCGTAGTGGGCGAGTCTCTCTCCTGTCGTAGTGGGCGAGTCTCTCCTGTCGTAGTGGGTGAGTCTCTCCTGTCGTAGTGGGTGAGTCTCTCTCCTGTCGTAGTGGGTGAGTCTCTCCTGTCGTAGTGGGTGAGTCTCTCTCCTGTCGTAGTGGGTGAGTCTCTCTCCTGTCGTAGTGGGTGAGTCTCTCCTGTCGTAGTGGGTGAGTCTCTCTCCTCTCGTAGTGGGTGAGTCTCTCTCCTGTCGTAGTGGGTGAGTCTCTCCTGTCGTAGTGGGTGAGTCTCTCTCCTGTCGTAGTGGGTGAGTCTCTCCTGTCGTAGTGGGTGAGTCTCTCTCCTGTCGTAGTGGGTGAGTCTCTCTCCTGTCGTAGTGGGTGAGTCTCTCTCCTGTCGTAGTGGGTGAGTCTCTCCTGTCGTAGTGGGTGAGTCTCTCTCCTGTCGTAGTGGGTGAGTCTCTCTCCTGTCGTAGTGGGTGAGTCTCTCCTGACGGCCTCTCAGTCGATGGGGGGCAGATGAGAAGCTACAGGATCTTGGTTGGTTGAAGATGTATTTGTTTGTTTCCAATTGCTGTGAAAGTACCAAGTCAATTAAGTTAATTGCTAAGTACAAGTTCAAGACAAAATCTACATATTTATTACATATATGTAAGGTGCAGGTGTCTGATACACTCAAGTTGAGTATCTCAGAAGACTGAACAAAGAATACAGAAATGAAGGGCAGTTAAATATTATCACAATATGGGGGGTTTTACTCCCTTAACCCTTTGTGTTATCTTCGGGTCATTCTGACCCATCAGTCATTGGGACCCACCGTCGTATTGCGACAACTTTACCGCATACAAAAACAAAGTGAAGCATTTTCTTTTAACCGTCGGGCTGTCTCAGACCCCCCACATTGCGAAGGTTAAAAGAAAATTATTTTTGTTTGTTTTTGCATTGGGTAAAATTGGGTAAACACAACGATGGTTCGTTATGAACCTTTGGGTCATGTGACCCGAAGGCAGCAGCACAAGGGTTAAACCATGTCAGGGTGACATCAACACAGCCTTCGCAAGCACAGAAAGAAGACGCTGCATTCATGGTGCTGGATAGTGTTTAGTCTTCAGATAGGGCTCCTAGAATGGCCCTGACGTTCCATGTTCTCATGAGCTCATATAGCAGGGTGTAGATCAAACTACTAAATATAAAATATAAAAGTAATAAAGTAATCATTAGTTACTGTTAATTGATCAGTGGTTAAAGACAGAACTCTTCAGTATCAGTCCCACAGCTGGTACAGATTGAATCAGATGATCCACTCTGACTGAATACAAATTCACGTTTGATATGCATGTCAGTTTGCAAGATGCACTAGTCCCTTAAACCAGGATCACTGTCAGACTAGCATAATCATCATAATCATGCTGACAGGAAAATGTGATTTAAGTGTAAAATGTAATCTTCTTTAGGGTCAAACAAACTACCCAGCATTGCTCTGACCTCAATCAGTTTTCAGAGGTTCTTCAGTGGAAACTGTGGAAAACAAGCCTTATAATAACAATGAATCAACAAGGAATGTATTTGCACAGACGCATTCAATCCGTGTTTGGAGTATACGTTTGTGTATGCTGTACATTGGTATGCGCCCCTCAGTTAATAGCACACGTCCAGAGCCTTGAACAGTCCTGCTCAAAACTCAGTAACAGACACATCTTCTCATACTAGCTATCCCATCAACACCATCCACACTGTTTAATCATACTAGCTGTCCCATCAACACCATCCACACTGTTTAATCATACTAGCTGTCCCATCAACACCATCCACACTGTTTAATCATACTAGCTATCCCATCAACACCATCCACACTGTTTAATCATACTAGCTATCCCATCAACACCATCCACACTGTTTAATCATACTAGCTGTCCCATCAACACCATCCACACTGTTTAATCATACTAGCTATCCCATCAACACCATCCACACTGTTTAATCATACTAGCTATCCCATCAACACCATCCACACTGTTTAATCATACTAGCTATCCCATCAACACCATCCACACTGTTTAATCATACTAGCTATCCCATCAACACCATCCACACTGTTTAATCATACTAGCCATCCCATCAACACCATCCACACTGTTTAATCATACTAGCCATCCCATCAACACCATCCACACTGTTTAATCATACTAGCTGTCCCATCAACACCATCCACACTGTTTAATCATACTAGCTATCCCATCAACACCATCCACACTGTTTAATCATACTAGCTGTCCCATCAACACCATCCACACTGTTTAATCATACTAGCTGTCCCATCAACACCATCCACACTGTTTAATCATACTAGCTATCCCATCAACACCATCCACACTGTTTAATCATACTAGCTATCCCATCAACACCATCCACACTGTTTAATCATACTAGCTGTCCCATCAACACCATCCACACTGTTTAATCATACTAGCTGTCCCATCAACACCATCCACACTGTTTAATCATACTAGCTATCCCATCAACACCATCCACACTGTTTAATCATACTAGCTGTCCCATCAACACCATCCACACTGTTTAATCATACTAGCTATCCCATCAACACCATCCACACTGTTTAATCATACTAGCTGTCCCATCAACACCATCCACACTGTTTAATCATACTAGCCATCCCATCAACACCATCCACACTGTTTAATCATACTAGCTATCCCATCAACACCATCCACACTGTTTAATCATACTAGCTATCCCATCAACACCATCCACACTGTTTAATCATACTAGCTGTCCCATCAACACCATCCACACTGTTTAATCATACTAGCTATCCCATCAACACCATCCACACTGTTTAATCATACTAGCTGTCCCATCAACACCATCCACACTGTTTAATCATACTAGCTATCCCATCAACACCATCCACACTGTTTAATCATACTAGCTATCCCATCAACACCATCCACACTGTTTAATCATACTAGCTATCCCATCAACACCATCCACACTGTTTAATCATACTAGCTATCCCATCAACACCATCCACACTGTTTAATCCACACAGCCAGGCCTGAAAAGGGAAAGGTTTAATAGGTAGACATGATACAGCCAGCTAATCATTCAGCCCATAATCCTACATCCAATTATGATGTAAGGGTTTGCCTGACTAGCTGTAAAGCCTTGGCCTCGCTCTCGTCAGTAACAGGAGAGTGACTGGCTGCATGGTGGAAGGAGTTCAGCCCTGTTTGGGTGCATGAGCTTCAGGATTCACCAAACTCACTTAAAACATTTATGTTCAATGTTAAAATGTTGAGGAATTATTGATATGGAGCAACCGTTTAAAATCACATTGAAAGAGTTGATAATGGCAGGGCTGGCGTGTAGTAAGCTCAGTGGAAAAAACAATAGCTATGGCTATGTCAATTTTGTACGCTGATGTATATATTTGGGAGACAGGCCTTGCATCTATGTGAACCCTGTCACGTTTTAGAACTGAAATGGGAGTTTCATTCTTGCAGAATGGGAAAAGTCTATTATTTGTTGATGTCCATAAAACTGAACCAACTGTCTTCAGAAAGAGAGACAGTTGGTTGACAGTCACACACACCTCCTGACAGTCACACACACCTCGTCTGGATGTCAGAGACAAGGGCACAAGTGGGCGTGGAAGGACGCTGTGCTAGCGGATCCCCGGAAGCCCCAGGCCTCAATCATCACAATACACACACACTCACACACACACTCACACACACACACACTCACACACACACACACTTACACACACTTACACACACACACTCACACACACACACATTCACACACACACTCACACACTCACTCACACACACAGCTGAGATTGAGAGGGCAAGCAAGAGAGATAAAGAGAGGGGGATGGGAGGAGAAGAAACAGGGTGAGGGAAAATAAACTGGCATCTTTCATGAGATTTCTGTCCACCATCCCAAAGATCTAGAGGAGGGATAGACAGTTCAATACTGAGTTATTGTGTAGAAAGAGTTCTCTGAACCAGTCAGGTCCTGCAAACCTTTTGCCTGACTGATCCAGGCGGTAAACCAGGATTAGTCCGGCAGTACTTGGTCCCTGCAGCTGGCCAGGGCTACTGAACATAAGACAGGCATTCAATACCACTGCTTCAAAGGTCAAATTCACTTAAAAAGCTTTGACATAGAACTGAATTCAATATACTCATTTGACAGGATCTATATGTACGTGTCCATTTGTTTTGAACCACAACCTATTTTTAGAAGATATTGCAAGTGTAAACAACAACAACCAGTTCTGAATCAGTCAGCAGAGTAGTAGTAGGTAATAGTTAATATAAAGGTTGCTTGAAAGCAAAAACAAACGGGGGGAAAAAAGCAGTTTGTGTCCATCATGGCGTGCAGGCGTGATGTGCCTCACAAGCCGAGCCACAGGCTGTCTGATAAAAGATTGTCCGGAAGATAAGCAGCCTATCTCTTCTTCTGGATGGAGACAGCATACTCAGCTCTGCTGGTTCAGCCAACTCAACCACAAGATAGCTTCAACACTTTCTCCCATCGATCTATGTCCCATAAACAGACTGCGGATATGGCTTTTAGATACAGATCAATTCAACCATTTATATGTCTTCATATTCGCTCGCATCCTTAAACGGACTAAATTAAATCGTTTTAAACATCTAATTTAAAAAATCTTGGGTGGTAAAGGTAAATCGGTCGATGCGATTGAAGGGCTTTTAAAAGGGGGTCTTCACAGTAGCTCCAGGGTAGTCTTTCAGAGGACCATAAGGGAGTCTTCACAGTAGCTTCAGGGTAGTCTTTCAGAGGACCATAAGGGGGTCTTCACAGTAGCTCCAGGGTCGTCTTTCAGAGGACGTCCTCTCACAATGACACTGGTGGAGCCTCCGGCCGGCAGCAGAGTCATTATGCGATGCTGCTGCTGCTGGTGGTGCTGCTGGTGCTGGTGGTGGTGCTGGTGGTGCTGGTGGTGCTGGTGGTGGTGCTGCTGGTGGTGGTGCTGGTGGTGCTGCTGGTGGTGCTGGTGGTGGTGCTGGTGGTGGTGCTGGTGGTGGTGCTGGTGGTGGTGCTGGTGGTGCCCTATAGAAACCTGCAGGATGATGAGGGTGAAGGCTGATTGCGTCAAAGGGGCCAGCACTTGATTTCACCTCCTCCCCTCACCCACACCATTAGATCTGAAGACTGATGGATCTTAACCAACTGCAGACAGTCTGAATGATGAAGCACCTCTCTGGTATTCAAACTGATCTGCTAAGCTGGGAAGGGACACATGATCTCAGTATTCCATTTAGAGCATGTGATTTGAGATTTGTTGAATTGATGACTCCTGCCTAAGATTTGTCTTCGGGACTCCCAGGAACATCCCAGGAAACAGAAAGATCTGTCCAGTGGGACTTGAGACCTCCCTCCGACAGAGAGTCTAATCCTCCTCTCATCCCTCCATGCAGGATATTAATAGAAAACCCATCAGCATTTTTGAATTATTCAGCCAAGCGGGGGCAGGGCGCTAGCAGGTGTGTTTCCAGTGTGGATGTGAGTCTGTAACTCAGTCTGTCTCACCCATCCTGACACACCTTCTCATCAGACCTGCATGCATCTTCACATACTTAATGAGACCAGGCACAGTTCCATCAGCTTAATGAATGACTAGCCTACATGTTCGTAGGCCCTATACATCTTTCTGAAGATAAGTATGGGAGGAACTGGTTGTTGTATGGGCAATGATTTGAGTGGAAAAGGCATGTGTCTGTTTAAGGTAGTGATTGGAACCAACCTCCAAGCGTTAGTCACTGTCCACATCGTTAATCATAAATGACAGAACATGCCGTCGCTGTAAACAGATCCGTTACCGTGTTTCGAGGGTTATCTTGCTCTTTAATGCAGATGTAATTGAACTGGATGATGAGATGGTTTCAATCAGACTCCAAGGTCACCCTGGACTATTTCAATCCCACCCTCGTTTGGTTTGACTCGGAGAGAGAAGGACTCTGTAGGAGATGCACGTATTAAGTTCATGTTCTAGTTTCTCCTCATGAAACACTCCACTGAAAACTGCAGTTATTATGGAGACCTGATAAGCAATCACAGGGTTATCAAACATGATTAGGATATGCATTCAGATTCCAAATATTCAAGGTTGTCTCCGATCTCTACAGCCTTTTGTGGATGAGGATCATAGACCTCCAGGGGGGCAGAACCTGTCTGCTGCCTCTGGAGACCTCCAGGGGGGCAGAACCTGCCTGCTGCCTCTGGAGACCTCCAGGGGGGCAGAACCTGTCTGCTGCCTCTGGAGGCCTCCAGGGGGGCAGAACCTGCCTGCTGCCTCTGGAGACCTCCAGGGGGGCAGAACCTGCCTGCTGCCTCTGGAGACCTCCAGGGGGGCAGAACCTGCCTGCTGCCTCTGGAGACCTCCAGGGGGGCAGAACCTGCCTGCTGCCTCTGGAGACCTCCAGGGGGGGCAGAACCTGCCTGCTGCCTCTGGAGACCTCTAGGGGGGGCAGAACCTGCCTGCTGCCTCTGGAGACCTCCAGGGGGGCAGAACCTGCCTGCTGCCTCTGGAGACCTCCAGGGGGGCAGAACCTGTCTGCTGCCTCTGGAGACCTCCAGGGGGGCAGAACCTGCCTGCTGCCTCTGGAGACCTCCAGGGGGGCAGAACCTGCCTGCTGCCTCTGGAGACCTCCAGGGGGGGCAGAACCTGCCTGCTGCCTCTGGAGACCTCCAGGGGGGCAGAACCTGTCTGCTGCCTCTGGAGACCTCCAGGGGGGCAGAACCTGCCTGCTGCCTCTGGAGACCTCCAGGGCGGCAGAACCTGCCTGCTGGCTCTGGAGACCTCCAGGGGGGCAGAACCTGCCTGCTGCCTCTGGAGACCTCCAGGGGGGCAGAACCTGCCTGCTGCTTCTGGAGACCTCCAGGGGGGCAGAACCTGCCTGCTGCCTCTGGAGACCTCCAGGGGGGCAGAACCTGCCTGCTGCCTCTGGAGACCTCCAGGGGGGCAGAACCTGCCTGCTGCCTCTGGAGACCTCCAGGGGGGCAGAACCTGTCTGCTGCCTCTGGAGACCTCCAGGGGGGCAGAACCTGCCTGCTGCCTCTGGAGACCTCCAGGGGGGCAGAACCTGTCTGCTGCCTCTGGAGACCTCCAGGGGGGCAGAACCTGTCTGCTGCCTCTGGAGACCTCCAGGGGGGCAGAACCTGTCTGCTGCCTCTGGAGACCTCCAGGGGGGCAGAACCTGCCTGCTGCCTCTGGAGACCTCCAGGGGGGCAGAACCTGTCTGCTGCCTCTGGAGACCTCCAGGGGGGCAGAACCTGTCTGCTGCCTCTGGAGACCTCCAGGGGGGCAGAACCTGCCTGCTGCCTCTGGAGACCTCCAGGGGGGCAGAACCTGTCTGCTGCCTCTGGGACTCAACACTTATTACCCCCTTCATACAAAAAAAACAAAGATATTTTTGTTGTTGTTTGTTTTTAAAGTTCCTTCCTGTTCCTCCCAACGGCAGGTGTGTTCCTGTTCTGCTGGACGCCCTTCTTCGTGGTGCACACCATGAGAGCCAGGTGCTCCACCTGCAACATCCCCACCAGTCTGATGAGCATCGTCACCTGGCTGGGCTACGTCAACAGTGCCCTCAATCCCATCATCTACACCGTCTTCAACACAGAGTTCAGGAACTTCTTCAAAAGGTTCCTTCACAGGTGCTGTAACAGAAGCTAGGAGCCGTCCTGCAACAGACAAACAAGCACAACAACCCCACTTTAAGGACGCTACATTTGTGCATTTCTTATTACGTTATGCTGTACTTCTGCATTTTGGTTTCCTCTCTCTATTTTTATGTATTTTTTGTATTTTGTATTATAATTTTTCTATTGATTTACTTGTGATTGATTTTCCATTGTGACAGCAATGTGTGTTCGTCAAGCTGGCAGTTTCCATGTTTTATGTGGAACAGCTTTATGGTGAGGAATTTCACTCAATTCCATCACACTCCAAATGAGGCTCAGAAATACTGGCAGGGCATTTATGTCTGAGATTATAAGATTCTTTTTTGTACATTGTTGCGCTAAAAGAAAAAACGATTTCAGAATAAACAGTTTCCATAGTACTGAGGCCTGTTTTAAAGCGTATGCACACAGCACTGGGGTTCAAGACATGTTTTAGGAACACACAAGAACTGCTCCCGCTGCAAGCCTCGTGTCTCCGAGCCAGACAGATGTGTTGACATTACAAACACGGGCGTACAGGACCCAGGTCCAGTCCTTGCCCTCACATGACATGAGGGATCCGGCAAGTACAAGCTCCCGTTTCTGCTCTTTTTGTTGCCAAGTAGCACAGATGTACCAGAGGTGAGGTCAACAGGGGACACGCGCCTGATCGACAGCGACAGGAGGATAAATTATGATGGACCAATTTCAGACACCATCTGGACCCACTGTGACAGCTATTGGGAGTTTAATTCATGTCTTGATACTCACTTCTCCCAAGTAAGTATCAAGCAGTGGCAGCAATTGATTAGCATATCAGACACAACAAATACCTATTTCCCATCAGGTCAGTGTAATCACAGTACAATTACTGCTATTCCTATTTCCATTAGGAAATTGCGGTAGTGACAGTCCAGATAATAGGGGATGTTTCCTGGGTCCGATGAGGGGTTTGATGTCAGCTCTCACCTGTGTGCACAGTGACACTCAGCTCTCACCTGTGTGCACAGTGACACTCAGCTCTCACCTGTGTGCACAGTGACACTCAGCTCTCACCTGTGTGCACAGTGACACTCAGCTCTCACCTGTGTGCACAGTGACACTCAGCTCTCACCTGTGTGCACAGTGACACTCAGCTCTCACCTGTGTGCACAGTGACACTCAGCTCTCACCTGTGTGCACAGTGACACTCAGCTCTCACCTGTGTGCACAGTGACACTCAGCTCTCACCTGTGTGCACAGTGACACTCAGCTCTCACCTGTGTGCACAGTGACACTCAGCTCTCACCTGTGTGCACAGTGACACTCAGCTCTCACCTGTGTGCACAGTGACACTCAGCTCTCACCTGTGTGCACAGTGACACTCAGCTCTCACCTGTGTGCACAGTGACACTCAGCTCTCACCTGTGTGCACAGTGACACTCAGCTCTCACCTGTGTGCACAGTGACACTCAGCTCTCACCTGTGTGCACAGTGACACTCAGCTCTCACCTGTGTGCACAGTGACACTCAGCTCTCACCTGTGTGCACAGTGACACTCAGCTCTCACCTGTGTGCACAGTGACACTCAGCTCTCACCTGTGTGCACAGTGACACTCAGCTCTCACCTGTGTGCACAGTGACACTCAGCTCTCACCTGTGTGCACAGTGACACTCAGCTCTCACCTGTGTGCACAGTGACACTCAGCTCTCACCTGTGTGCACAGTGACACAGCACAGTGGGCTGTCTGTGCTTTCCGTGTTATCCTCTGAGACACACATCAACAGTGTTCTGAAATGCTGATGACGATTGATGAATTGCTTGAGGAAGATTGCCCCCCCGGCTCCCAGAAGTTTCTTGAAGGACAGAGGAGTCAGTGTAGAAAACTCTGGGTCCAAGTCGACTCGGCCTGTAAAATATGATCAGGAGATGGTGAGACAGACGCGTTTCTCTCCAGGCTTTTAAGTAGAGCCGGGAGTGTCATCTCTTGTCAGAATCAAAACCCCGGAAAGCTTGGACTGACTGCCAGAAGCCGGGCCTGCTCACCTCATCAGACGTCCTCCCTGCGGTCCTGACCAGAGGTCTTGTCCCAGTCAGCATGACGGGGAATGCGGGGGCAGTGCTCCACCCCAGCACAGTAACAGCAGATGACAGCTCAGGTCCTGTGTACCTATGCAGAAGACACCTGAGGTAGCTAATGCAGCCTTAAGTGCAGATAAGGCCAGGACATATAGCCTGTTTCTTCCACTGGAAGATTTGAAGAGTAGCATTTGTCAGCTAAACAAAACAAGGTAGCAAAACCCAACCTACCTCACACAGAATTGCTTACAGCTCAAAAGGTCAGACGAGAATGAGAAGACTAACAGAGGTGTCAGGTGGCTGAGCGGTTAGGGAAGCGGGCTAGTAATCTGAAGGTTGTCAGTTCGATTCCTGGCCGTGCAAAATGACCTTGTGTCCTTGGGCAAGGCACTTCACCCTACTTGCCTCGGGGGGAATGTCCCTGTACTTACTGTAAGTCGCTCTGGATAAGAGCGTCTGCTAAATGACTAAATGTAAATGTAAGGTGTCATCCACAATTAGCCCCTGTCTGCTAAAAAAGGATCAACCCTTCTCTCCTGTGTCTAAGACTTGCCCCGGGTGCCCCTCCGGGTCTGAAAGGACCACAAAACTGAGTGTCAGGCTTCTCAGTAGCACAGGGACTCCAACACTGCAGTATGAAATGTCACGTCTCTCCAGGTTTCACCAGATGCCACTCTGACAATGACCCATCTTCACGACATATGCAGAGAAAGATACCCCCCCTGTGCCTGCGTTTGGTGCTTCCCTGCTGACCCCCCCCTGTGCCTGCGTTTGGTGCTTCCCTGCTGACAACCCAAATAGAAAAGCTAAAATTGCAGCGACCTCACAGTGCAAAGAAATGCTGCGCACACAGGGAGGGAATATGTGACGTCGAGGGGGGGATTGAAGCAGGTGTTTATCACAGGCCAAGGAAACCAGTTATTTTATTTTGGCACATCGAGGTGGGCGGTCAGGAGGAGGGATATTACTGGACGCTCGACTGCAACAGGTCAGTAAATGTTGCTGCAAGTGTAGCACAACAGGCTACACTGTAGAATATGTTTGGTCCAAATGCCCGCAAGAAAATCGAACATTTCAACAACAACCTACCGCGTTGTTCAGTATCGTAACAAATCCCCGTGTTTCCTCCAGAGAAGCACCTTTCCCCTGGTTCTGGGTCGTTCATGTCAAAGTGATGTTGAATGAGCGTCCTTCTCTGGAGCCCAGAGATTCCTGATGAACTGGGTCCCATTGCCCAGAGTAGCGTGTGTCTGACGGGGGCGGCTGTGGCTCAGGGGGTACAGAGGGTCGTCTGTTAATCGCAAGGTTGGTGGTTCGATCCCCGGATCTCCTCCCAGGCCGTGTGCCGAAGCATTCTTGAGCAAGACTCTGAACCCCAAGTTGCTCCCGATGGGCAGGCCGGCGCCTTGCATGGTAGCTTGTGTAGTATGTGTGAGTGTGAGTATGAATGGGTGAATGAGAGGCAAAATGTGAAGTGCTTTGAGTGCCGCTAAGGTAGAAATCGCGCTATATCAGATGGCTGAGCGGTTAGGAAATCGGACTATTAATCAGAAAGTTGACAGTTCGATTCCCGGCTGTGCAAAATTACATTGTGTGTCTGGGCAAGGCACTTCACCCTACTTGCCTCGGGGGAATGTCCCTGTACTTATTGTAAGCCTGTCTGCTCTTTAGATTTACCATCTAAAGTAAGCAGCCCGCTACACAACACATGCTCACTTCTGGTACGTGCCAATCACACGGGCATGTCTCTTTAGGAAACTGTGGCCTTCACAGCCCAACATCATTAGGAGGAGAGAGGGGCCTGGACTGTGCTCTGTCTGGAGCTCGCTCTGCCAGAAGGCAAGGACTTCCAGGAAAACCCTTCACCCTGGCTGAGGCCACACTAGCAGAGCTGGGGGGGGTCTGTGTGAGCACACAGGGCTAGCCAGCCACCTCCTCTCCACTCCATCTCTCCACACCTTCCCTCCTTCCGCCCTGCAGATGAAGCCCTCAGGGAGAGGAGGCCTCTCCAAACCTGAGGATGTGATCGCTGAAGATCCTCATTTCCGCCCCTCCAGCCTCAGCCCGGCACGGGAAGCAGGGTGGCTGTGTGACAAACACTGACAGGTGTCACAGGGGTGCAGGCATTAGAACCCAGACAGGGACAAGGTTAACAGCTCACACTGTTTGGCTAGTGAGGTCAGACAGTGGCATCTTTTAGTACACCTGCACAGCTCATTTCAAAATGCTCATCTGACACCTGAAGAGTTCCTTTAACTTGTGTGTTTATATAGACCCACTCCCATGAGACATGCCTATGTCAACACTCCTGGGTTTAAATTCAGATTTTGAAATCTGCTGTGTTACCTGAAGACAAGTTATGTGGTCTACTCCTTTTATTTAGAAATATAATCATAAAAAGGAGAGCTGGTTATCAGCCAAGGTCGTTGCAAGGCACTTCGGGGCACCGTCAGAAGAAGGAGATGAATTTCCTTGTCTGTATTTCATTGTTCCGGACGTAACTGTCAACACAATTTACTAGGTGTTCAATTTCACCTCTCAAGGTTTTTATTTCCATGAGCTTACTGTGAATGTACCTCCAGCAGGTCACTCATGATTGCAGGTGGTCAAACTCATGACATCCAGGAGGGTTTGTCGTTTAACCCGTGTGCTGCCTTCGGGTCACATGACCCAAAGGTTCATAACGAACCATCGTTGTGTTTACCCAATTTTACCCAATACAAAAACAAATAAAAATAATTTTCTTTTAACCTTCGTAATGTGGGGGGTCTGAGACAGCCCGACGGTTAAAAGAAAATGCTTCACTGTGTTTTTGTATGCGGTAAAGTTGTCGCAATACGACGGTGGGTCACAATGACCCGAAGATAACACAAGGGTTAAGTCGTTAAACTCTAAACTTAAAAGGAAATACGTAATTCACATGCAATTAGATTAATAATGCATTATTTATTGTTTCATTATTTAAGAGGTGAGGCTGGGGGCAGATCTCACCCCCCTCTCCTGGTCAGCTGACCTCTAATCCTCCAGATTAATCTGCCCTGGTGCAGCTGTGAGGCAGTTAACGCCTATCACTGTGAAAAGCTCCGCTAATCTCACGAATGTGGAGTGTCCATTAATTAATAACCAGTACAGTAATGCCCTGAACACAGAGTGAGCTCTCTGACAGCGAGGTCCTGGGGCAGCTCTGGACGTCACGCTGCTGATGTCATACACACCTGACCCGGCTTCTCTCTGACCACGCTGTGTTGTAACAAACACCAGTCAACCTTCTGTTGAGGGATTATTGCCTGGCGAGGACAAGGCTGCCAGCTCACAGCTCTGCTCCAGGTGGAGGTCATGCAGGCCTCTCACACACACACACACAATAAACCCTGCTTACCTGGACGTCTCTGAAAGCTCCGCTCCTGAAGGAAGAGAGGTGTTGTCTACCTGGGCATGTGGGAGGCTTGACAGGGCCTTCAGAAGGGGCATGTGGGAGGCTCGACAGGGCCTTCAGAAGGGGCATGTGGGAGGCTGACAGGGCCTTCAGAAGGGGCATGTGGGAGGCTCGACAGGGCCTTCAGAAGGGGCATGTGGGAGGCTCGACAGGGCCTTCAGAAGGGGCATGTGGGAGGCTGACAGGGCCTTCAGAAGGGGCACGTGGGAGGCTGACAGGGCCTTCAGAAGGGGCATGTGGGAGGCTGACAGGGCCTTCAGAAGGGGCACGTGGGAGGCTGACAGGGCCTTCAGAAGGGGCATGTGGGAGGCTGACAGGGCCTTCAGAAGGGGCATGTGGGAGGCTGACAGGGCCTTCAGAAGGGGCATGTGGGAGGCTGACAGGGCCTTCAGAAGGGGCATGTGGGAGGCTCGACAGGGCCTTCAGAAGGGGCATGTGGGAGGCTCGACAGGGCCTTCAGAAGGGGCATGTGGGAGGCTGACAGGGCCTTCAGAAGGGGCATGTGGGAGGCTGACAGGGCCTTCAGAAGGGGCATGTGGGAGGCTGACAGGGCCTTCAGAAGGGGCATGTGGGAGGCTGACAGGGCCTTCAGAAGGGGCATGTGGGAGGCTCGACAGGGCCTTCAGAAGGGGCATGTGGGAGGCTCGACAGGGCCTTCAGAAGGGGCATGTGGGAGGCTCGACAGGGCCTTCAGAAGGGGCATGTGGGAGGCTGACAGGGCCTTCAGAAGGGGCATGTGGGAGGCTGACAGGGCCTTCAGAAGGGGCATGTGGGAGGCTCGACAGGGCCTTCAGAAGGGGCATGTGGGAGGCTGACAGGGCCTTCAGAAGGGGCATGTGGGAGGCTGACAGGGCCTTCAGAAGGGGCATGTGGGAGGCTCGACAGGGCCTTCAGAAGGGGCATGTGGGAGGCTGACAGGGCCTTCAGAAGGGGCATGTGGGAGGCTCGACAGGGCCTTCAGAAGGGGCATGTGGGAGGCTCGACAGGGCCTTCAGAAGGGGCATGTGGGAGGCTGACAGGGCCTTCAGAAGGGGCATGTGGGAGGCTGACAGGGCCTTCAGAAGGGGCATGTGGGAGGCTGACAGGGCCTTCAGAAGGGGCATGTGGGAGGCTGACAGGGCCTTCAGAAGGGGCATGTGGGAGGCTCGACAGGGCCTTCAGAAGGGGCATGTGGGAGGCTGACAGGGCCTTCAGAAGGGGCATGTGGGAGGCTCGACAGGGCCTTCAGAAGGGGCATGTGGGAGGCTGACAGGGCCTTCAGAAGGGGCATGTGGGAGGCTGACAGGGCCTTCAGAAGGGGCATGTGGGAGGCTGACAGGGCCGTCAGAAGGGGCATGTGGGAGGCTCGACAGGGCCTTCAGAAGGGGCATGTGGGAGGCTCGACAGGGCCTTCAGAAGGGGCATGTGGGAGGCTGACAGGGCCTTCAGAAGGGGCATGTGGGAGGCTCGACAGGGCCTTCAGAAGGGGCATGTGGGAGGCTCGACAGGGCCTTCAGAAGGGGCATGTGGGAGGCTCGACAGGGCCTTCAGAAGGGGCATGTGGGAGGCTCGACAGGGCCTTCAGAAGGGGCATGTGGGAGGCTGACAGGGCCTTCAGAAGGGGCATGTGGGAGGCTCGACAGGGCCTTCAGAAGGGGCATGTGGGAGGCTGACAGGGCCTTCAGAAGGGGCATGTGGGAGGCTGACAGGGCCTTCAGAAGGGGCATGTGGGAGGCTCGACAGGGCCTTCAGAAGGGGCATGTGGGAGGCTCGACAGGGCCTTCAGAAGGGGCATGTGGGAGGCTCGACAGGGCCTTCAGAAGGGGCATGTGGGAGGCTCGACAGGGCCTTCAGAAGGGGCATGTGGGAGGCTCGACAGGGCCTTCAGAAGGGGCATGTGGGAGGCTGACAGGGCCTTCAGAAGGGGCATGTGGGAGGCTGACAGGGCCTTCAGAAGGGGCATGTGGGAGGCTCGACAGGGCCGTCAGAAGGGGCATGTGGGAGGCTGACAGGGCCTTCAGAAGGGGCATGTGGGAGGCTCGACAGGGCCTTCAGAAGGGGCATGTGGGAGGCTGACAGGGCCTTCAGAAGGGGCATGTGGGAGGCTGACAGGGCCTTCAGAAGGGGCATGTGGGAGGCTGACAGGGCCTTCAGAAGGGGCATGTGGGAGGCTGACAGGGCCTTCAGAAGGGGCATGTGGGAGGCTGACAGGGCCTTCAGAAGGGGCATGTGGGAGGCTGACAGGGCCTTCAGAAGGGGCATGTGGGAGGCTCGACAGGGCCTTCAGAAGGGGCATGTGGGAGGCTGACAGGGCCTTCAGAAGGGGCATGTGGGAGGCTCGACATGGCCTTTCCTATTTCAGTCTGTCATGAGGCACACGGTGGACTCAAACTGGAGGTTTTAATGAACTCTTGAGGCAAATATATGTTCACTTTTTACATCTTTATTACAGCACATATGATAAGCTGAACCATTTAAATGCTTAGTCAACATAATGTACTCATAAATAAATAAATACAAAATATATTGTTGAATTAAATATGTCACAGTGGAAGAAATGTTAGGGAACATGTTCCCACACACCCAGCTGAAGGAAAACAATGTACAATCTCGTGTTTAGCAAACACTGCTTTAGAAAATAATTCTGTCCGCAGATGACTCTAGAAAACCAATAACAGATCTCCAAAACTATTTTCAGAATTTCTTTAGCATACCATTTCTATATCATACCATCAAATTAGGATTGGTCAGAAAAAAAAAATATATATATATATTCCGTCATCGTGGATTCTGTCTGCTCAGGAAGACCAGTCTGGTGTGTAGTCCAGGTCCTAGCCCTGGTCTGGGTTAGTTAGTCTGGTGTGTAGTCCAGGTCCTAGCCCTGGCCTGGGTTAGTTAGTCTGGTGTGCAGTCCAGGTCCTAGCCCTGGTCTGGGTTAGTTAGTCTGGTGTGCAGTTCAGGTCCTAGCCCTGGCCTGGGTTAGTTAGTCTGGTGTGTAGTCCAGGTCCTAGCCCTGGCCTGGGTTAGTTAGTCTGGTGTGTAGTCCAGGTCCTAGCCCTGGCCTGGGTTAGTTAGTCTGGTGTGTAGTCCAGGTCCTAGCCCTGGCCTGGGTTAGTTAGCCCCTCGGTGCTGGTGGGAGGCGGGGAAGCCGTCTAGACGCTGTCAGGGTCATCGACACCTCGGCTACACCTTCACTTTCTCCATGTCGATGGTTGCCATGGCAGTCACCTCCTCCTGCAGACCAACTCCGCCCGTCTGGCAGCAGCTGTGCTGGTGGTCCTTCCAGTCCTGCAGCCAGGACAGAGACCAGGAGAGAGACCAGGAGAGAGAGCAGGGGAGAGAGCGGGGGAGAGAGCAGGAGAGAGAGCAGGAGAGAGAGCAGGAGAGAGACCAGGGGAGAGACCAGGGGAGAGACCAGGGGAGAGACCAGGAGAGAGAGCAGGAGAGAGACCAGGGGAGAGACCAGGAGAGAGACCAGGAGAGAGACCAGACTGACACATCTTGAGAAGGTTTGACAGAAAAGACCAAAGTGTCCCCAGGTGTCCCCACCCAGCCTGGGGGAGTCTTACCTTCCTCTGGCAGAAGGTGGAGCAGTAGTTGACCTTGTGGCATCCTGTACACTCGCTCATGGCCTCTCTCCCACAGTTCACACACACTTGCTTCAGGGGAGGAACCAGAGAATCAGCATCCACAAACCACACATGTCCAACATTTCAGAAGTGTCATCTTAGCTCAAACTGTTTTTTTCTTTTGGGGTGAACTGTCCCTTTAACTTACACCACTGTAATTACACTGCCCCAGCAAAGAGTGTGACTCATGACTTAGCTATGAGGGGCCGTGTAGGCCATAATTCAAACTCGCCTCTCATACACACTATCGAAGACCTTTTGCCTTTCACAAACACTACTGAAATACACACACATTCACTACTGAACACCTCTCACGTATACTAGTGAAAATGGAACCTCACACAATGACAAGTGAGAACCTCTCTTATACCACAGTGAACACCTCTCACACGCACTACTGAAAATGTAACCTCTCACACACACAACTGAAAATGTAACCTCTCACACGCACAACTGAAAATGTAACCTCTCACACGCACAACTGAAAATGTAACCTCTCACACGCACTACTGAAAATGTAACCTCTCACACGCACAACTGAAAATGTAACCTCTCACACGCACAACTGAAAATGTAACCTCTCACACGCACAACTGAAAATGTAACCTCTCACATTCATAACTGAAAATGTAACCTCTCACACACAACTAATTATAGGACAATTTACTAAGCAAGATATATGTATATGCTTCACACTTTGTGTGCACATAAGTTGACTGTACAAAATACAGTAGATGCAAACAGTTATAACAATTTAACTACTGATCATTTTGTCTTATAATCCCTTAAAATAAGCTATATTGCCAACCTTGGCATTTTTATCACTAACGTTGATGTGCATTTGAATGAAATGTCAATGATTTTTTGTGGATACATAGCTATATTTTTTTTAAATATTTTATTTCAGCTATTCAACTGTGTTCTATTAAGCAATCAACTGTTATTATATTACTGAAATTATATTATAATATAGATATGTATACATATAATGGGCCTAAATATATTATAATACATTATTTTATAATATAATAAAACACATTATACTATATAAAAACTTCTATCAAGTTTGAAAAAAAAATACTGCATTCACTACAATTCTGCACATTTCATTTTCACTGGTCTGAGAGGTGGTCAGCTCAGTAGTGAATGTGAGTGTATTTCACTCCTGTGTGTGTGAGGATTCTTGCTGTAACGGAAGTCATTTCAGTGTAACGGAAGTTATTTCAGTGTAACGGATGTTAATTAAGGCGCGACGAGCTGACCATTTTTATAGCAAGAAGACCAAGGAATAGAAAATATGGCAACAAGAAGTCAATCAGACCAACTAAATCAGGCCGCAGCCCTATTAAATTCAATGTTGGAGGAGTCGGTAGAAGGGGAGATGTCAACTATATTTCGCCAGACAGAGAGGTCAAGACCATCAGACCGTCCCACTCCCAGATTTGGCCTACGCCAAAATTTTAACTCATGGGCTGGTGGAAACCGGAGGAGGAGGTAAGGATAACCAAATGTTACAATGAAATGTTCACTAGATTATCAACTGTTATTTTTAGTCAGGTATAAATATCAAAGCCATATGATATGGTAGATGGACTACGAACAATCTTCTCAAATTTTTTTTTTACACTAGTCCGTGTTTCCATTTGCTCACGACAAGTTGTGAAAAACAATTAGGCTAGCTACTAGCCAAAACAACCAGTATCTGAATTATTGACGCGGGCTATTATTGCCCAGGCGATTGAAACTGTTAAATGTGTAAAATTAGCAAATGGATGAGAGCAGTGCGACATGCGAATGCCTATACTCGTTAAGACTACTGAACTTCCTTCAGCATGTTACACTTTAGCTAGAGACGATCAAATTGTCCAAAACCAAAGCTATATTTATCGCGCTACAATTCGAATTTAGGCCTAAAAATAACAGATCAATAAAATTACAGTGCTTTATTATGTAGATTGATTCATGGTGTACTTGGGTTTGCTGCAACAAGTCTTGTTCGACTTGATAGTTCGCCCCACCTAACGACGTCTTCTTATTTTACAGGCCCACTGCTGTGGAGAACCATGACAGTTTCAACAAGGATGTCATATTACTCCCTGACCCCACATGGGAGTTTGTGTGTAAGCAGAGGTCCAAACATTTCTTGCATGAGAATGGGCATATCCTTAGTGCATTTGAATTCAAGAAATCCTGGAATCAGTCCAATGTAATTCAACAAATACGTGATGGGTTTGGACCCAAAATTCCTCATGATGTGAGGTAAGTTTAATTAAGCACAATTGAGAATAATGTTTAAAGGGGTATTTATCCCACAGTTGATAATTACTCCTAATCTGCTGCAATATATTATGTCAGATTTTAAATGGTGAATTTCATTGATTTATTTTACTAGGGCTTACTAATAGCTATCTGATGTAAATAGCCTATCATTCAAATTGTGTCATTTTCATCCTTTCATGTTTATTCTCTGTCATAGCTTGCAGTTCCTAATGGCATGTGGAAATAAACTTGTGACACCTACACTCAGAGATGGTCAACTTCTGGATGGTCACATGATCCACAAGGTTTTCAGGTCAAAGGCCTTGTATGTCAAACCATCAGATGCTCTTCTCGTAAGTTGACTTTTGTTTTCTGGATTTTGTAAACTAATTTTCTTGCATTTATTTTAATACAGCTACAATCATTGTTGTCGTAAACATCTTTACATTTATTCCACCTGGCATTTTGTAAGCCAAAGTTTTTTTCCTTCTTGATAAGCTTTACAACAGCGATACAGAAGATCAGTCCAGTGCAGTCCGAGGTCCCAGCACTAGATCAAGGTCAAGAGCCAACCAGCCCAGCATGCACAATAGAGAAGATGACAGCGAAAATAATAGGAGGGATGGCTTTGTGCTAGATGACACAGCCACCAGCCCGCCTCCTACAAACGATCTCCAGAACACCAGTCATCTCACTACTAACCCTCCAAACACCAGAATCTCTACACCATTCAGACCATCTATCAACCAAATAGTCACTGTTGGCGTTGGATCTACTTCTTCCAGTGATACAACTACCACTTCTATCCCATTCTCAAGTGCTACTGCGTCCACCAGTCAGTCTGTCAGCCAACATCCAAGTGTCACGGGCTCAAGCTCCACTTTGGCCACACTTCTGACTATGCCACATATGTATCCTTGATGAGAGATCTGTCGGATTTATCGTCAGATGATGAGGACTTCAACCTTGCATTAACGGCTAGCCTTGAAACTGAACAGTAAGTTATTATTAGATAGAGACCTGACCAAACTCTAAAACATACTAATTAGGCAGACTGCAAGTTTATTCCATGTTCATTGAAATACTGTATATGGTGAATGGGTATTGTATTGCAAAAAAATAAATAGACATTCAAGTTTTCATGGGTGTAGGGGTTCACCTGCATTATTGAAATGCAGGTATGAATAGATATTCAATTACTAATCTTGAAAATGTTTATGTTTTTCAGAGCCCAAGCCACTCTGAGTCAAAATGTCTCTGTTAAGGAGATCATCTTGGAGTTGGCTGAGAACATCTCACCAAATAATCGTTTCAAATTCAATATAAATCGCTCAGCAGTCTTGGATGGTGCCTTCCGAGGCTTCAAGCGGGCAACGTACAACCCCAATGCCACCATGAACATCAAGTTTTCAGACGATCTTGGGCGGAATGAAGAAGCAGTCGATTTTGGAGGACCAAAGAGAGAATTCCTACGCCTGCTGATGGAAACCTTGGCGATGAGCCCTATGTTTGAGGGGTCCCATTCCAGTCAGAATTTGGCACTTGACATTCCAGGTAATTTCTTGAAGTATAAAGCTATATAATTTGTTGTATAATGTCTTTAAATGTGTATAATTTCAGTTATGATAATAATTCAAACATAATTGATCATATATTTTCACTGGTGACACTCAGATAAATTTAAGTCCAGCAGTCACACATTCATTCTATATGGGGTTACTTAACAGTTCGATCAGTCTTAACTATTCACATCTTTTCAACAACATACTGATTTTACAGCAATCAGAGAGGACCACTATTTCCTTGCTGGAAGAGCAATGGCAGTCAGTCTGGTCCATGGAGGTTCTCCACCAACATTTCTCTCCAAAACACTGTTTGACTGCTTGGTTGGAGGCAGTCATACAGCCAAGCCAGTGCTACAGGACATTGCAGACACAGACATCTACAATCAAGTGAAAAGGGTCAGTTGTATCATTGTAGAACAAGAATAACAACAAAAGTAGTCTTTTGGCAAATATGAATTGTTGAAAACAGACAAACCTTTGACCTTGTGTGCTGATCTAGATCATGTTTCTCAACCCTGGTCCTCGGGGCACTTCTGACAGGGAACTGTTTTAGATGTTCCCTTTTTACAATATATCTCATTCAAATGAATGGTTATCAGGCTTCTGCAGAGCTTGATGTCAACACATCCATTTGAATCAGGTGTGTTGGAGCGTGGGAACTGTTCTAGAGTACCTTTATATACACACATACATATATATATAGACCTAGGCTATATACTGGATTCATACTGTAATACTGTTACTGTAAAAAAGTGGTGTACATGCTTCTGTCAGGTGGCTGTTGCTCTCGGTGCTAAAATAGCATGTTCCGCTGGATATTGACTCACAAATAGTAGTGCAACGGATCACAAAACTCACAGTTTGGATCAGAGCGTTGTCCAGTTACGCATCTGAACATTTTTCGGCTCAGCAGAACAAAAAGACACAAAATGTAACTTTGCTTTCCATTTATTTGAATATTATCAATAATAATGCGAATTCAGCAATAGTATGCGGGAGGCTTTTCAAGTTCTTCCGCTCCTTATTTATCCATGAGTGTCACTGTTTTCTTTTTCTTTTGCCTACTTGTTTTTTGCAATCCATCCCGGATTGATTCATGGACATTAAATATACCTGGTGCATAAACATTACATTTTTGGGGGACTCGACTTGCTCACACTGTTGGTCGGTTCACAAAAATTACATGCATGTATGGCCTATTACAGTATAGTCGCATCCAATTTGCGCTTGTTAGCCTTCTTGTCAAATTTACATTTAGCACTTTGGAGTGAAACAGCACGCATCTGTGTAGTCTGTATCTTTTCACTGGAACTTTGCATCAAAATTGAGATAATTACGGGGATTCGCCTTGACTGTTAATGATAAGAAAATGTTGCCCCTATCGCCCAACCATAGGATATATGCATCATGCTTTGTTTATGAATATCACTACAACTATCTATACAACTTTTCATTTCAGGTGTCAGAAAGTTCCACATACAATGACCTCCTTGCTGCAACTCGGCAGATGCAAGATTATTTGGCCAATGCCGGATGTCTTCGACCATTGAGAAACATTGAGGACAAGAAACAGCTTGTTCATGATATCCTCATGTTTCAAGTTGTGCACCGGGTTCAAGCCCCATTCCAAAGGTAATCCTATGTTTTGTTACTGTGTGTATGTGTATATATTTCGTTTTTTTAACTGACTGACCTTAAAGTTTTGAATTTAAGACTGATGAACTGTCATTTCTCTTTGCAAAGTGTAGCTGTTGTTGCCTATGTAGGACCTATTAGATGTTGTATTTGGCCAGTTTTCAGAGCCCTATTTGCATGAAATGAGAGTGCTCATCACTAAACTACAAACTTAATGTTGCTTTTGATTGAAAAAGGTTTCAAGAGGGGCTTGAAACTCTTGGTGTTTTGGAGAAGCTCCAGAAATACCCGGAAAGTTTCCGTCCCCTGTTCAGCTATCGCGAATCCAGACCCACTGCCGAAGCAATGGAGGATCTGTTCAGCATCCTTCTTTCAGATCAAGGAAGTAACAGGAGAAGATCAGAGGAAACGGTAATATCTTTCTGGAGAGATTACTTGCAAGATGCAGAGGGTAAGAGCTCTTGTTTTACATAACATGAACATTTAATTTTCCTCTTCTGTAATGTGTTCATTCACCAATCACTGACATATACTGTATAATGATGTGGATCTCTTGGTGGTGATTTTGGATGTCTTAAACTATATGGTCATTGCAGCCATAAAATGACAACATGTCTTTCTTTTCCCCCAAAGATGAAGAGGATCCTTCCAAACTTGAACAAATTCTTAGTTTTGCCACTGGAGCGACTGCAGTGCCGCCCATAGGCTTCAACCCCACACCATCTATTGGTTTCCTACACGAGGAGGAGTATGGAGATACGGCTGTATCAAGCTTCCCTATCGCCAACACATGCATCAACTGCCTGAAGCTGCCTCTGCACAACTCATACGCAGTTTTTAAAGACAAGATGGACTTTGCCTTGGCCAACACGCAGGGGTTTGGCAGAGCCTAAGAGGCTAGGATTAGTCTTAGTGTTCATAGTAGTTATGTGAAAGTAACATTTTGTTGTTGTAATAGTTGTTCATATAACTTTGTCCATTTGTTTATGGAGATGTGATTAAAACACAGCTTGTGATTGGGTTTAAAAAAAAATATTTTAGCCTTACTCGTAAGAGTAATAATGTCAGATTGCACTGATTCTATACATTACATTTTGTAGTTTGCAGCCCGTTTGTCCTATAGTTGTCTTTCTTTTTGGATATTTGAAGAGCCTTTAGATCTGTGAAATTTAAGGTCCAGACAGTTGAAATATTGGAACGTGTTTATTCGAGTTGTAATATCCATCACCATGTCCATGTTAGAACCAAAAAAAGAAAAACATTGTGTTGCTTGCAGGTCATTACAATTGAAAATGTTTATGATTGGTTGAAAAAAAGAAACAGCAGCATAACACAAACTAATAAGCACAGTTTTAAGTCACCTTTTATGTATAAAGCATCACATAGGTTATTTAAATTACAGTGAGTAAACCAGTACATTGAGAACTACAATATTCTATGTTTCTCATACTCAGTATGAGTATACACTGTAAGTAATTTGAGTATATCTAATGAAAACACCCACATTTATATTGTCCAAAAATGAAAGCAGATTATGTATGGTGTTGCTGGAAAAAATACAAAAGTGAACAAAATAAATTGATTCCAAAGTTTCCATCATTCTGTAGTGGATCAAAATTTAACTGTATTGCTTGAGCCATTGTCTCATTTACAGTGACAATATCTGGGACAATAACATTGTTATTTGTTTGGACTTCAGGTAAAGGACCTTCATCTGTCCCATAGAAGTTGTCATCGAAAACTGGATCCACGGCTGTGTTTCCCTGTCCTATATTGTTAATTATGCCTGTGTGCCAGAGCTGTAGTGGAGTTTGACCCCCTTGTGTGGAGAGGCCATGGTGGTTCCACTGATTAATAAACTCTGTGGTTGCTGTTCTAATTCTAGGCATGAAGATATAATGCAGACAAAACAAATGATGCTCATCTAGTGAATCCAGTATACCGACAGACTCCATATAATTGAAAAGACTGATGAAATGTCTACTTACAACTCTATTAACTTCTGCCCATAGCCTTTCAATGCGTTGATTGTGAACAGATACTCCTGCAATGACACTTCGTCTATTAAGCCCCCTTACTTCAAGCATGAAACGAGCAACCATTACATTCTCCATACCATGATCACACCTTACTCTGGATGGTAATCCAAAATCATGTACCCCTCTCATGAACAAAGACAATACACTTGATGCTCTGTTATTATCAAGACAGGCAAGATAAATTATAGACCGACTATATCCATCTACACAACCATGGAAAACCATTCTCCATCTTACAAGCTTGTGGTTGCCGTCAAAGTGCCTATAAAATAGATAAAAACAAATACATTATTATTGTAGGACATAGTAGGGTTGTAAAACCAATGTAATTTTTAGAACTTCTGGAAGGTCGAAGAGAGACACAATGACTGACTTGTATGTGTGTAATTATGTGCATGTGTGATTAGAGCCTATAAAACTAATTTTAACAATACTTTTTACATAAAAAGTTATGTAAGTAGAAATGCAATTATATATACATCATGCTAAAAAGCTATCTACAAGTAACCACATTAAATTTGAATAAACTTACCATAACTCATTAGATGTCTGAACACTGTAAATTCTTCTGCGGATAGCATGCCTCCTGCGAACAGACCTCCCAATAGGGTCAACCTCATGTAGACTCTGTCTAATACGCCTCCTCTGGATCCTTAATCCCCTTGATCTGAGACTACCAGTTACATAGGCCTCTCCAGCATTTGGTGTGCTCTGCAGTACATCAGTCACAATTTGGTTCAACTCTTGATTGGTCATGATGTTGTACTGTAAACCCTGAACTCCAAGGTATTGCCTGTGCCTGTGCAGGGTGCGGCGGCTGATCCCAAAGCAATTTGCAATTGCCCTCCAATTCATTCCCATTGATAAGCAGTGTGAAATTTGCTCATTTGTAATATTGTAACGTGGACGACCAGGCAAAGTATTTAAAATTGTTGGTGGCATCATTCCATTGTTAGCAACACTATGTCTCCTCTGTGTTGCCTCATATCCCGTTACAATGGAGTACAAACATCCATATAAAGTCTCCAACATAACTACATTTTGCCCATGGATTGGGTCATTACCAGCTCGGAATTCTGTAAGAAGTTCTAATAATGTCCTTGTATGGTGATCAAGCTCACGATAAAGTCTCTCTTGTTCAAAATCATCTCCCAGTCTTCCTCTTCGAATGTAATTAATGCAGTTTAAAGTACTTCTCAAAAGGTTCTCAATGTCTTCATTGTTACCGTTTACAGTAAATAGAAAAAGATGCACTTGAAAAAGGATAAGTATTTTGGGAAAAAGCATGTTTTTTGAAGTCATGAACTACCATATAGTTTTTGCACTTGTTTTGGATTACTTCCTGAATTCACTAGGGGCCAGATGTACTTCCTGTTTAAAAAGTAATTGTATTTCTGCTCCATGAAAGGGTGTAAATGTGAGAGGTCTCATTTTCACTTCTATATGTGAGAGGTTACATTTTCAGTTGTGCTTGTGAGAGGTTACATTTTCAGTTGTGCGTGTGAGAGGTTACATTTTCAGTTGTGCGTGTGAGAGGTTACATTTTCAGTTGTGCGTGTGAGAGGTTACATTTTCAGTAGTGCGTGTGAGAGGTTACATTTTCAGTTGTGCGTGTGAGAGGTTACATTTTCAGTTGTGTGTGTGAGAGGTTACATTTTCAGTTGTGCGTGTGAGAGGTTACATTTTCAGTTGTGCGTGTGAGAGGTTACATTTTCAGTTGTGTGTGTGAGAGGTTACATTTTCAGTAGTGCGTGTGAGAGGTTACATTTTCAGTTGTGTGTGTGAGAGGTTACATTTTCAGTAGTGCGTGTGAGAGGTGTTCACTGTGGTATAAGAGAGGTTCTCACTCATGAGTATGAGAGGTTCTCACTTGTCATTGTGTGAGGTTCCATTTTCACTAGTATACGTGAGAGGTGTTCAGTAGTGAATGTGTGTGTATTTCAGTAGTGTTTGTGAAAGGCAAAAGGTCTTCGATAGTGTGTATGAGAGGCGAGTTTGAATTATGGCCTACACGGCCCCTCATACTTAGCTCGTACACACACACACACACACACACACACACACACACACACACACACACACACACACACACACACACACACACACACACACACACACACACACACACACACACACACACACACACACACACACACACACACACACACACACACACACACACACACACACACACACACACACACACACCTCCCAGAGCCATGAAAAAAATCTAAAATATTAGTCATGCCCTACTCATCAGAACTCATTATCCTCAGTCAAAAAACTACAATCGAAACAACCAATCAACAGGCTGTGGTGTTGCCGTGTCAACACGTGTGATCTCCCCTGGACAGCCGACAGCGTGATGTGTAGATGTGTGTTCCTCCACCCCCCCCCTCCCCCCCTCCTTCTCCATACTCTGTGTCTACGTGTGTGAGTGTCTCTGTGTGAGTGTGTATGTGCATGTGTGAGTGTGTAGGTGTGCATGTGTGAGTGTATCTGTGTGAGTGTGTGCATGTGTGAGTGTGTATGTGTGAGTGCGTGTCCACGTACGTTGATGATGATCTCTGTGATCTCCGGCTCTCTCTTGCCGTCGGGGTCGTCTGGGTGTGTGAAGGAGATCTGGAAGGGCTGAGCTGCAGGGCACTGCAGACCACACCACACTCAGCACTCACAACAACCACTATACACAACTACCTAGCTAGCTACACTAGGTCAGGCTGGGTCTGGGTCAGGCCCCAAACAGTACACACATTTACACATACACATTTACTTGTACAGTTTCTACCTCTACAGTCCCCCTCTCCTCCCAAACAGCTGCGCTCACCTCCTTCCTGGTGCTGAGAGTTTTGTCCTGACCCGGGGGCCCAGGGGCCAGGGTGGGGCCGGGGCCTGGCTGGCCAGCCTGCTGCCTGGCCTGCTGGATCAGGGTTTTGAGCTGCTGCACGCTGGACAGCAGCGTGTTGGCCGTCTCCTCCAGGCAGAACCAGGTCCTCTGGGGGTCCCCCAGGGGCCCCGCAGCCCCCCCGACCCCCACCTCCAGCCCGTTGACCAGGCCTGGGGATGGGGGGGCCACCTTGGCCTGCACGGGCTGGGGGGCTATAGCCAGGGCTGGGAGAGCAGTCAGCACTGAGGGGGAGGAGAGGAGGGAGGGGACAGGACGAAGGAGAGAAAAATAGGTGAGGGAGGGAGAACAGGCACAGACATTGTGGGAATAGAGGGTAGGAGTGACATCTCCCAACACCAGTGCTTGAAGTGGGCCGCTAGTCACCGGTACGCAGTACCGCCACTTTTACATGTTACTCTTAAAGGGGTGATTGACTGTTTTTGAGGGTATTTCACACTGTTTCTTAAGGTCTCCGAATAGGGTATGTAACATTGGTTGGGCTGAAAATGGCCCGGGTGCTGTTCTATGCCCGCTGACGCTTCCTGTGAATTTGTCCCGGGAAAAAACGCTTAGCGGAGCAAAGATGCAACACGGCCAACAGCACTCACTGAAACATCGAATAAAAACGTACAAATAAATCTATTGTGTCTACACAACACTGTTTTCAACAGATTGACTAGATATCATTTGAAATGATAACGTTAGTTGTTTCCACTTGTTGTCGAAGCAAACAGGATCGACTTAGGTGGGTAACGTTAGCACTACAGCTTAGCAAACAAACTATCATGATTCAACTCAGCTTCAGTTAGCTCTATCTTGCTGAAAAATTGATCTGGACAAACATGCATCTTGAATTGTAGATTTGCATGACCACACATGTTATTTATTTGAATGAAACACAGTCAGGAACATGAAATAACGTTAGCCCCATTGCCAATAAACTAAATCATCACACATTCTACCGATGCTAGATACAGGCAGGATACGTTAGCATTGCTAGTAACTGTTAGGACAACATCATACTACAGCTTGCGGCTGTGATGAACATAAGGTCGGAACAGCACCTCTTTTCAGCAACAGCTGAAATTTTGGCCGTCTGTCTATTGACCGTCTTTCCAACAATTAAAAGTTTTCCGTGACTTCTGAAAGGACCATGCCAGTTGTAACCCGTAGCATCTATAATAGAACAAAGTGCTCTGACCTAGTTATCTCTGCCAAAAGGTTGAAGAGGAAAAACGTTCCCTAACAACATTTAAGATATTCTAAAATCATTCCATACTAAGGTAATTATTAAATTATGAATCTCGTTTCTTCACGTATAATGCAGATCACACAGGCACTAAATCACCTGTTATTCTACAGCCGTGGCCAAAAGTATTGGGAGCGAAATACATTGTGTTTGCAAAGCTTGCTGTAGCCTGGTCCTAACCAGACTCTGTACATATCATTTGTACAGAGAGTCTGGCCTCGCTCCATTGACAAGCGTTAACTTCCTTGAAGGCGGGTACTCTGTTGAAGTTTAAACTTAAAACTATTGGATCTGCCCAGAGCCTCTCTGATCTGCCATAACCAATCGCTAGCGTTCGCCTTAGCCAACTCCTTCACCACGGAGCTAGCTGCCGGAAAATCAAACTTTTCCCGAACCCCGTGGGGAGGAGGGCCACAACATCATGACCACCAACAAAACTCATCAAGGATTGTTCTTGCTCCGGCTTTAACTTATGGATATTCGGCAGCGTTGCCACAACTGCAGAATAGCTTTGCTCGCATCTTTCTCCGCCGCCATTACTGAACTACAACTCAAACTAGCACACGACACCAACGTCAACGTGCTCAGCCACTCCCTCTGTTTGCTGATTGGCCGGTTGAAAATCAACCTGAAAAATCTGACTTACGTACCGAATGGCCAGACCTAGTACAGAAGCAAAATCCAAATTGAGCGGAAGTACGTAGGAGGGCAGAGCCAGGCTAAGCTTGCTGGGCCTTGGCATAAAATGACTGCTAACATAATTTCAGTAAGTCAAATCATCAGCACAGGGGAAAGTGTAAACTAGTTCTAGCCAGGTGAAATCACTCTATCATTCTGATTGGATTTTTTAAGAGCAGATTGACTGCTGTAAAAGAGGGGACTATTTGCATATATTGAACATTTTCGGCCAAAACAAAAGCTTAAAAAATAAAAGAATTGTGCCTTATTGTATTCCAGTATTCTATAGAAACATGTGAAAACATTTTCCTCAAATACTGAATAAGCTTTGCAAAACACAACATTTGTCATTGCCAAAACTTATGGGCACGACTGTACACCTGGACAAGTGGAAAAATTGCTTGAGCCAAACTATTTAGAACAGCCATAACACTGTTTACTGTTTACCTCATTATAGTTTGCCATGTAGATGTAATGTACCACTGAACCATACATGCCTGATGACCTTCATCAATGTGGAGCCAAACGCATGCAGGGAACAACACACTGAAGATACCAACATGATACCAGGCTGCATGAAAGCATTTCAATTGTAATGTACAGATCACTGATTTACAATTACCAGTCGTTAATCATTAGGACTGTCTACTGGCCATCTTTCCAACAATTAAAAACTAATGGAATGGTGTCAGGCTTCCAGATTTAGCTCCTGCCTGTGACCTTGCCTTGCCTGACAGCGGCTGGCCACCTGCATATGGAGGTGTATTTATAGGGCTCCAGATACAGGGAACATCGGAGGAATGTGAGTGGAAATGAGGCTAGACAGACCAGAGTACATGTGCAGCTGAGACACACACACTCACACACACTATATATACACACTCACACACACACACACACTATATATACACACACACACACACACACACACTATATATACACACACACACACACACACTATATATACACACACACACACTCACACACACTATATATACACACACTCACACACTATATACACACTCACACACTATATATACACACACACACTATATATACACACTCACACACACACACTATATATACACACTCACACACTATATACACACTATATACACACACACACACTATGTATACACACACTCACACACACTCTATACACACACCTACACAAACACACACACACCCTTACGTACACACACAGTAACCACATACAGACCGCAAACACATTTACTTTACATTTATGCATTTAGCAGACGCTTTTATCCAAAGCGACTTCCAAGAGAGAGCTTTACAAAAGAGCATAGGTCACTGATCATAACAACGAGATAGCCCCAAACATTGCGAGCAGCCAAAACATGAAGCATACATTGTGAAAAACCAAATAAGTGCCAAAGGGAAGAACCATAAGAGCATGCAGTTAAACAAGTTACTGGGACTAATGAGAGTTTATGGTAAGTTGGAATTTACAACACCAACAGGAACAGAGAAAAGCTGAAAAATTGTTATTCAGAATCCCTTTTCCTCGCTCCAGGCAGAAAACACTTCCCCACCTCTGAAACATGCCCTGTGTGTGTGGGGACTGCTGGAACAGGCTTCCCCATCATGTGGGCCCCATGGGGTGACATGGCCCAGTTAGCTACATCACAGCACAGCCACACACACACACACAATACTTCACACTACAAGACACACTACAGATCTCCTCCTGGTCTCCCCCCCACCCCCAGATCTCCTCCTGGTCTCCCCCCCCACCCCCATATCTCCTCCTGGTCTCCCCCCCACCCACAGATCTCCTCCTGGTCTCCCCCCACCCCAGATCTCCTCCTGGTCTCCCCCCCACCCCCATATCTCCTCCTGCCCCCCCCCCCCCACAGATCTCCTCCTGGTCTCCCCCCCACCCCCAGATCTCCTCCTGGTCTCCCCCCCACCCCCAGATCTCCTCCTGGTCTCCCCCCCACCCCCATATCTCCTCCTGGCCCCCCCCCCCCACAGATCTCCTCCTGGTCTCCCCCCCCACCCCCATATCTCCTCCTGCCCCCCCCCCCCCCACAGATCTCCTCCTGGTCTCCCCCCCACCCCCATATCTCCTCCTGGCCCCCCCCCCCCACAGATCTCCTCCTGGTCTCCCCCCCACCCCCAGATCTCCTCCTGGTCTCCCCCCCACCCCCATATCTCCTCACTGCCCCCCCCCACAGATCTCCTCCTGGTCTCCCCCCCACCCCCAGATCTCCTCCTGGTCTCCCCCCCACCCCCATATCTCCTCCTGGCCCCCCCCCCCCCCACAGATCTCCTCCTGGTCTCCCCCCCACCCCCAGATCTCCTCCTGGTCTCCCCCCCATATCTCCTCCTGGCCCCCCCCCCCCACAGATCTCCTCCTGGTCTCCCTCCCCCCCCCCAGATCTCCTTATGATCTCCTTCTCCACCATGCTGCCTGACCGCAGGCGTCCAGCTGGTGAACACAGCTGTGAGTCATCCCTGTCTGACAGGCCAGCCCGTTACTGTGGCAACACTGAGCGTCACTTAGTCTGTCTGTGTCCTGGTGTTCTGGCATCCTTCAGTGTTTAAACAGAAAACCCACTGTCACACACCCACCCACTGTCACACACACTGTCACACACTGTCACACACACACACTGTCACACACACACCCACTGTCACACACACACCCAGTGTCACACACACTGTCACACACACACTGTCACACACACACCGTCACACACACACCGTCACACACACACTGTCACACACACACCCACTGTCACACACACTGTCACACACTGTCACACACACTGTCACACACACTGTCACGCACACACACACTGTCACACACACACACACTGTCACACACACTGTCACACACACTGTCACACACACTGTCACACACACTGTCACGCACACTGTCACACACACACTGTCACACACACTGTCACACACACACACACTGTCACACACACACACACACACACTGTCACACACACACGTCACACCGTGTGAGTACACTTCTGTTTGCCCCACACCAGCAAGCAATCACACAAACACAAACACACATGATTAATACGTTTGAGATGAGTCAGTAAGAGGAGACATTACTCACACAAATCATTCAGAAACTAACAGGCAATTGAACTGCATCCAGGAGAGAGGATGGAGAAGGGAGGACCAGTCATTAGGAGTGAGGAACTACAGACACAGACAGAGAGAGAGAAGAAAGAGAGAGGACAGAGGTCAGAGAGAAAGAGAGGAGAGAGAGAGAGAGAGAGGAGAGAGAGAGAGGAGAGAGAAAGAGAGGAGAGAGAGAGAGGAGAGAGAGAGAGAGGAGAGAGAGAGAGGAGAGAGAAAGAGAGGAGAGAGAAATCCTGAAAATTGACAGGCCAAGGCAAGAGCTGGAGAGGTGGAGAGATTTACTGACAGGAGAGATTAAAGAGAGAGCTATGAGAGGGAGGGCAAAGAGAGTGGGAGGAAAAAGAGAAATTGAATGAGTGGAGAGTGACAGAGAAAGTGAAAGGAGTGTAGCTGAAGAGAGAGAGAGAGAGAGAGAGAGAGAGAGAGAGAGAGAGAGAGAGAGAGAGAGAGAGAGAGAGAGAGAGAGAGAGAGAATGAGCCCTTCAGAGGGGAAGTGTAGCCCCTGGTCTCCACAGCACAGCTGTGATAGGATTAGAGGCTAGGCTCCCTGGAGCGCCACTTTCTAGCCAGACAATAGGGAGGTAGGGGGGAGGGAGGGGGGGAGGGGGATGGAGGGAGGGAGGGAGGGGGGGAGGGGGCTGTTGGAGGGATGAGGAGGGAGTGGGGAGTGTGATGGAGGCGGGAGGGATGGAGGGAGGGGAGTGGGAGGGAGGCTGGAGGAGGGTCAGGAGAGAACAGCATCACCACTGTGCCTGGGCAAGGAGGAGAAGTGCGAGCCCTGGTGTCCTGAGACACAGCAATCAGCAAGGCCAGATAACTGCACAGCAGCAAGGGCCAGATCACCCTGCACCAGCAGCAAGCGCCAGTCACTGCACCAGCAGCAAGGCAGATCACTGCAACAGCAGCAAAGGCCAGGATCACTGGCCCAGCAGCAAGGCCAGACACTGCACCAGCACGCAAGCCAGCATCACTGCACCGCAGCAAGCCAGATAAGCCCAGCAGCAAGGCCAGATCACTGCACCAGCCAGCAAGGCCAGATCACTGCACCACCAGCAAGGCCAGATCACTGCACCACCAGCAAGGCCAGATCACTGCACCAGCAGCAAGGCCAGATCACTGCACCAGCCAGCAAGGCCAGATCACTGCACCAGCAGCAAGGCCAGATCACTGCACCAGCAGCAAGGCCAGATCACTGCACCACCAGCAAGGCCAGATCACTGCACCACCAGCAAGGCCAGATCACTGCACCAGCAGCAAGGCCAGATCACTGCACCAGCAGCAAGGCCAGATCACTGCACCACCAGCAAGGCCAGATCACTGCACCACCAGCAAGGCCAGATCACTGCACCAGCAGCAAGGCCAGATCACTGCACCAGCAGCAAGGCCAGATCACTGCACCAGCAGCAAGGCCAGATCACTGCACCAGCAGCAAGGCCAGATCACTGCACCAGCAGCAAGGCCAGATCACTGCACCACCAGCAAGGCCAGATCACTGCACCACCAGCAAGGCCAGATCACTGCACCAGCAGCAAGGCCAGATCACTGCACCAGCAGCAAGGCCAGATCACTGCACCAGCAGCAAGGCCAGATCACTGCACCACCAGCAAGGCCAGATCACTGCACCACCAGCAAGGCCAGATCACTGCACCAGCAGCAAGGCCAGATCACTGCACCAGCAGCAAGGCCAGATCACTGCACCAGCAGCAAGGCCAGATCACTGCACCAGCAGCAAGGCCAGATCACTGCACCAGCAGCAAGGCCAGATCACTGCACCACCAGCAAGGCCAGATCACTGCACCACCAGCAAGGCCAGATCACTGCACCAGCAGCAAGGCCAGATCACTGCACCAGCAGCAAGGCCAGATCACTGCACCAGCAGCAAGGCCAGATCACTGCACCACCAGCAAGGCCAGATCACTGCACCACCAGCAAGGCCAGATCACTGCACCAGCAGCAAGGCAGATCACTGCACCAGCAGCAAGGCCAGATCACTGCACCACCAGCAAGGCCAGATCACTGCACCAGCAGCAAGGCCAGATCACTGCACCAGCAGCAAGGCCAGATCACTGCACCAGCAGCAAGGCCAGATCACTGCACCAGCCAGCAAGGCCAGATCACTGCACCAGCAGCAAGGCCAGATCACTGCACCAGCAGCAAGGCCAGATCACTGCACCAGCAGCAAGGCCAGATCACTGCACCACCAGCAAGGCCAGATCACTGCACCAGCAGCAAGGCCAGATCACTGCACCAGCAGCAAGGCCAGATCACTGCACCAGCAGCAAGGCCAGATCACTGCACCAGCAGCAAGGCCAGATCACTGCACCAGCAGCAAGGCCAGATCACTGCACCAGCAGCAAGGCCAGATCACTGCACCACCAGCAAGGCCAGATCACTGCACCAGCAGCAAGGCCAGATCACTGCACCACCAGCAAGGCCAGATCACTGCACCACCAGCAAGGCCAGATCACTGCACCAGCAGCAAGGCCAGATCACTGCACCAGCAGCAAGGCCAGATCACTGCACCAGCAGCAAGGCCAGATCACTGCACCACCAGCAAGGCCAGATCACTGCACCAGCAGCAAGGCCAGATCACTGCACCAGCAGCAAGGCCAGATCACTGCACCAGCAGCAAGGCCAGGCAGCATGTAAACACGCCCCTTCTCAGGAGGTCCTCATGTGTTTCCTAAACTTCCTGCCTTCCTTCCTCCCTGCAGGTAATCTGAGCTTGACATAATTAGTGCTTTCATCCAGTAACACTTGTGCAGACGTTTCCCAGACTGGCGTACCAACAGCTCTACTGCCTGAGCTGCTCTTTCACATCAAACCTTCAGTTCAGCTCCTGCATCTACACCATGGTACAGAAAAGTACACCTTTTTCAACCTTAGACCAGTATCTCTCCTGCCTCCATGACCAGTATCTCTCCTGCCTCCATGACCAGTATCTCTCCTGCCTCCATGACCAGTATCTCTCCTGCCTCCATGACCAGTATCTCTCCTGCCTCCATGACCAGTATCTCTCCTGCCTCCATGACCAGTATCTCTCCTGCCTCCATGACCAGTATCTCTCCTGCCTCCATGACCAGTATCTCTCCTGCCTCCATGACCAGTCTCCTTATCCCTCTCTCTATATCTCCTACTCCCTCCATCTGCTCCCTCCCTCCTTGTCTCCTTATCCCTCTCTCTATATCTCCTACTCCCTCCATCTGCTCCCTCCCTCCTTGTCTTTATAGCATTGATATGGAAGTATTCCACAGAGGACAGAAGGCTGAAAACTGTTTCACGACTTCTTCATTTGTATTTTATGAGAGAAGGACTGACGAGAGCCATGTATGAGAAGTAAGACACACACACACAGTACACTAAAGACATGCAGCAGAATAAAACTGATGCAACAAACTCCAACATTTACTAAATAAATGGACCTCATTTCTGTGTTGCCCAGGTAACGGTAGTCTAGTGTTCTGTTCCAGACCAAGGCCTCTGCTTTCCCCATGCAAGTACCTCCTCCCTCCCCGACCAGCCTGCCTGCATCACCATGCAGGACATGCTGGAGGACTCAGACGTGAGTGAGTGAGTGTGTGTGTGTGTGTGTGTGAGACTACAAAAGACAGGAAGTCCTTCAGTGTGAGTGTTAGTCACAAATTCAAGGGAAAACTGCAGCTCAACATGACTCAAACCTGGTCTTATCTGCTGAAGGGAGAGTATCAGCAGTAGAGAGAGGAGGAAGTGGTAATGGCTGTCTGTGTAGCGAGCAGCAAGAGAGGGTCTCCCACAGGGCCTTGATATCACCACAGAAGAAGAAAGGAACGCTACAATCATCACACACTTCAACCAATCAGCACTGCTGTGGGGCCAGGGTTCCCTGGCCAATGAGAGGATGAGAGGGCGGCCGTGCTGGTCCACCAGGAACAACGCTACTGACCCCAGCTGATCCACAACACAGAGACCATGGACCCCCCTCCTGACAGGGTGAGGTGTGTGTGAGGCTGCAGGTACCAGGTGTGTGAGGCAGGGCAAGGTGTGTGAGACAGGATGAGGTGTGTAAGGCAGGGTGAGGTGTGTGAGACAGGGTAAGGTGTGTGAGACAGGGTAAGGTATGTGTGAGGCAGGGTGAGGTGTGTAAGGCAGGGTAAGGTGTGTGAGGCTGGGTGAGGTTTGTGAGGCAGGATGAGGTGTGTGAGGCAGGGCAAGGTGTGTGAGACAGGGTAAGGTATATGTGAGACAGGGTGAGGTGTGTGAGGCAGGGTAAGGTGTGTGAGGCAGGGTGAGGTGTGTGAGGCAGGATGAGGTGTTTGAGGCAGGGTAAGGTGTGTGAGGCAGGGTGAGGTGTGTGAGGCAGGGTGAGGTGTGTGAGGCAGGATGAGGTGTGTGAGGCAGGGTGAGGTGTGTGAGGCAGGGTGAGGTGTGTGAGGTGTGTGAGGTTGCAGGTACCTGAGCTGCTGGAGAAGACGTCGCTGGAAGCTGAGCCCTCAGTCAAGATGGCGCTGGCGTCGTCTGCGGACGTCCGGTCGAAGGTCAGGGTGCCGGCCGTGGTGATCTGTCCGGACGTGGACACGGTGACTGAGGGACACACGGACAAACACCTTCACATCCTGGCTGACAGACAAACACCTTCACATCTGGCTGACAGACAAACACCTTCACACCTGGCTGACAGACAAACACCTTCACACCTGGCTGACAGACAAACACCTTCACACCTGGCTGACAGACAAACACCTTCAGACCTGGCTGACTGGGTCGTAGTATGTAGGCTGAGGCCTTACCGCAGAAACCTGGGGTCAAATCCAGCCTGAGCTATTTGCTGTTTAAAGCATGAAAAATGCCTAGGGTCCCCATGCATAATTAAAATAAACCTGACAGATTAAAAACTGTCTGGTTGAGTGTCAAACCAAACCTCAACTGACGAACAGGTCATCTCTACTCTAATAAATCATATGTGTTTCAATAATCATATGTGGTTAAGCGTTTTTGGCTCAATTTACCTCAGAATACAAGACGTATTTCCTTGACCACCACAAAGATTAATCTTTCAAAATTGCATCTGGACCATTCCAGAAGGGCGTCTTTCAAAGTAGTATCTTTAAAAGAACTGTGTCCCGCAACAGATGTCAGAAAGATTACATTTCAATATGCAGTAAATTCTAAAGAGACTGGCTACCTCAGGATCTGAGATGCTGCGGCAGCTCGCTAAGCCCTGAGACATCTGATTCTGTCTGGTGGAGAGTGAGATAACACTAGGAAACAGGAAACAGAGAGAAACCTGTAAAAGTCCACGTGGGCGGTAAGAGTTAGATTAGGATCACTGAGAGAGACAGACAATGTCATCCTTCAGCGGAAACATTCACATTACAGACTGTCCTACAGCTGAGGGTGTTTACAAACTGTTGGATGACAGACAAGCGTTTGAGGTAAGTGCTAACCGCCGCCACGCCAGGGAGCCGAGGGCTAACCACCGCCACGCCAGGGAGCCGAGGGCTAACCGCCGATATACGCCAGGGAGCCGAGGACTAACCGCCGCTACGCCAGGGAGCCGAGGGCTAACCGCCGATACACCAGGGAGCCGAGGGCTAACCGCCGCTACGCCAGGGAGCCGAAGGCTAACCGCCACCACGCCAGGGAGCCGAGGGCTAACCGCCGCCACGCCAGGGAGCCGAGGGCTAACCGCCGCCACGCCAGGGACTAACTGCAGGGAGACACTACCCGCCGTGTCAGTCTGACAAGGCCGGTGACGCACCTCCACTTTGTCCTCTGCCCTGCCTCTAAACACACATCTGCAACCACGCTGCTGTGGGGACACTCGACCGCAGGCTGTACAGGAGGTTGAAAGACCAGCCGCCCTTCTCAAACTGAACATCGCGAAGAGATCAGCCAAACCGGTCTTGGACAACCGGTGAGGGGAAGGGAGAGGAGGATGATGAGGAGAGGAAGAGAGAAGAGGAGAGGAAGGGAGGAAAGGAGCAGAGGAGCAGGGAGGAGAGTAGGACAGGAGAGCAGAGGAAGGGAGAGGATGAGGGAGGGGAGGAGGATAGGAGGAAGGAAGCAGGAAGGAGAGTAGGACATGAGAGGAGACCAGAAGAGAGGACAGGAGAGGGTTTAAGGGACTCACAAGTGGCTCCCGGCGCCAGCGTGATGTTCTTGGCTGGGGGGAGCTCCTTCTTCTCGGGGGTGGAGGGCTGGTCGTTGTCCTTCTTACGCCTCTTGTACGGGACAAACAACCTCACGGGACCAGTCTGGACAGCAGAGACATCAAAAACATACATTTTATTCCTCCTTTTCTTTCATAGCTAGGTGACATATTTTAACATTTATCATCATACTTTCTGGGGCTGGTGAAACTAGCCTTCCCTAAATGTGTATTTGCTGCCTGCTGAGAAAAGCAAAACAAAGTGCTTTTTGTTGATAAAATCTTCTTGAAACAAAAAACCAAGCATTGTAGGCTTACTATTGTCTGGCCACACTGGGCCCTGTTCTGGAAATCAATCTGTGAATCAGCAGAATGATAAAAAAAACATAAGAAACATCAATCGCTGCTTGTCGTCTTCTCCACAAGTGAAAGTAAATCATCTATTCTTATTACCATATTTATGTTCTCTGCTCCGAAAGACTCGCCATCTTTTGTGCACTGGAAACAATGAAAAGAGACAGGTCTGAGTTTCTGTAGGATTGAATAACAGCAGACTGTGCATACTCTCCATGTGCACATGTACTTGTGTAACACAGTGTCGTCGTATCTCTTCCACACATATGACAGGTCCGGTGGGTTGGGATGACACAGCAACTTTGTAAGGTTCCCTTATTACAGAGTCCTCCAGACTTGTGGAGACCGATGGGCTGTTTACAGCTGTGTATATCGGCAGGCTAGCAGGACATGTTGCTATGGAGGTCATGTTGCTATGGAGGTCATGGCTCCCGTGACTCACCAGGGCCAGGTCATCACAGCAGGCCGCACACGTGCAGGACGCAGCGTGAGGGTTCAGGATCCGCTCCTGTCAGTCACACAGGTCTGAGTCAGTCCCTTCCACACACCACAGGCTAACTCTCTCACACACACACCACAGGCTAACTCTCACACACACACCACAGGCTAACTCTCACACACACACCAGATGCTAACTCTCACACACACACCAGATGCTAACTCACACACACACACCACAAGCTAACTCTCACACACACACCAGATGCTAACTCTCACACACACACCAGATGCTAACTCTCACACACACACACACACCACAGGCTAACTCTCACACACACCAGATGCTAACTCTCACACACACACCAGGGTCTCATACCCCCTAAACTCTGGTCCCCCCCCCCTGGCCTAGTATCCCAGCTCACCTGGATGAGGCACTGCAGCGGGCGGCCAGCATAGCGGATGCTCCTCTTCCAGTCCTTGCTGCTGGCCCGGCCCGCCATACCCTCAAACTCCGTGGGAGTGTACCACTTGTTGTTGTGCTTGATGCAGCGGCCCTTCCCTCCTGCCACACAGGACCAGGGTCAGTACAGCCGCGACCAGGAGCTGGAGGACCTCTATTCTATGACTGCTCAGCCTCAATCACATCCCAGGATCAGATGGCCAGATTAAAATATGGATGACACATCAAGACAAACATGTTCACTCCAGGGACGTAGGTTTGTTTTAAAATGTGGGTGGGACATGCCCTACCCATGTATAGTGAAACCTCCACCGCTGGGTCATCCAGATTTCAGAATATAATACCTGACAGGTGCATACGTACATGCACATACAGTTGCTTAGATAAAACAACTCAGATAAACCAGTCTAGCTGCTACGATCAGTACAGCGCTGACCACGAGAGCAGGAAACAGCTTCCATATTCACAACAGTCCAAGGGCTCCCTCTAGTGGACCATCATACCTGAGCCCAGCCTGTTCTTGCACAGGATCCCACTGCTGTTCCTGCAGCGAACAGGCAGCTCGTTGTTGTACACAGACGGGTCCCAGTTGTATTTGGAGCAGCCATCTTTGTCCTGACCGGGGGTCATCGGCGTGGAGGGAGTCCGGGGGCCTGCCAGGAACCCAGAGTGAAACACAGATAACTAAACGTTCGCTCTGTGTTTGTCGGAAAGCAAGATGAAGAGAGATGTTCTGGGGTGAGACTCACCAGAGGTCATGACCGCGGCAGAGCCTTTCAGTCCTGTTGCTTCCACAATGCTTCCGTCCGTGTGCACCACTATCAGGGTGGCTTTCTGGGGGTGCATGCTGTCACTGATCTGCAGGGTGGTCCTGCCAGTCTAGCATGGAGAGGAGGGTTATCATGCTGGCAGGGTGGTCCTGCCAGTCTAGCATGGAGAGGAGGGTTATCATGCTGGCAGGGTGGTCCTGCCAGTCTAGCATGGAGAGGAGGGTTATCATGCTGGCAGGGTGGTCCTGCCAGTCTAGCATGGAGAGGAGGGTTATCATGCTGGCAGGGTGGTCCTGCCAGTCTAGCATGGGGAGGAGGGTTATCATGCTGGCAGGGTGGTCCTGCCAGTCTAGCATGGAGAGGAGGGTTATCATGCTGGCAGGGTGGTCCTGCCAGTCTAGCATGGAGAGGAGGGTTATCATGCTAGCAGAACCAGCTAGGCATGGCTGCTCATGGTTTGCTTACGTCAAACATGAATACTGTATTGGTTAGAATTTGATCACTGGATGATATGGTGAAGTGGATTTTGAGAGTAGGACTAGAATTAGATACTGCAGACTTTGTTAATAAAACTTCAAGGTTGGTAAACTTACAAGAACGTGTTCTGGTATAGAAGCTGAGGTTGCCATGGTAGCGGTGAAGACATTGTCCTCGCTAGCCTGAACACCTGCCACAGTGACTGTGGTCACTTCTGAAGATGAGACAGATTGAAGAATTATGTGGTTTTATTTTACGACAACAATTTATTTTACTTTGAGTCTGACTACATGAATCAAAACTACATATTAACATACACTTGAAAAGCTTATTAATTAATTGGCATATGATGAAATAAAATGTAGCTGTTGCTGTAATTGTAGGCTACATGTTATTGAAACTTTTGCAGTCTAGCGATATTGCATCTAGCGTAAACGTTTAGTCATAGTTAAATGGCTAGAGAGCTGAAACTTTTTAGTAAATGTCCTTTACCGGCTGCTATTGCTAAATAAATGGATAATATAGCTAACGTTAGCAAGTTAGCCTGATTATCTAGCTGTTACCAATCTAGCTAAACTGGCCCTGATGTCAACGGTTTATAGCTGGTAGTAGTACAGCAATATTATGCAGTGTTTACATTAAGCTAGCTACAAAAACTTGCCCGCAAACGTTGCTTCAGCATCGTCAGGGTTCGGTAAGGACTCGGCTCCAATGTCGATGTTCCCCGGTTCTCCTATTACCGTCATCGTCGTGACTTCGGCCTCCGATTCTGTATCCGAATCCACCCCCTCCTCCACCGTTTCAACAGCAGCGCTTATGGACCCTTCATCCAGCGCCAGTCCTTTCGTTGCCGAGTCCGTCTCGTCCATTTTTCCTAGAACGAACGATGTGAGCCGAATCTGACCGAGGGACAATCGGACTGGATAGCGCCCTCCCTATTGTAGCGTACAGTGCACAGGATCAAATAATTTGATAATTCAATATGCAAATCTGAGGAGTGAACCAAAATTGTTATTTCAAACAAAAGATAAGAAACCGACAAGAAATGGCGTCCAACGTACGCCTTTGCTTCTATCAACTCACAGGAAGGAGAGGCGGCGGAAATGACCGAAAAAACACGACGCAATACGAAACCAGCAATGTAGGCTACCAATGCTAGGATACAAAGTTGATTCATTCAGGAGTTAGTTTTATTTCCTTCGAAGCCATTTTCCACTGCATGATCCCCAGGAATGGAAATCTAGTAGAAACAATCGTATCCATTTCAACAATATAAACAAAATTAACTGTTTTGTGAAACAAACTACTGCTATGTAGGCCATCATGTTTTTGGAATGTGGCCCATTAGAACTCCCAACCTCCTGGTATGAAAATACAAATTCAACTTAAATTAATTCATTTTAAAGATCAAATGAACATGTTAATAAAGCAAGAAAACTTCTAAATGCAAGTATGGTATCAGTTATTACAAAATATGTCTGTTGTGTGCCAAAGTTGGAAAGTAGTAGGTATAATCACAAAACAGATAACTACATAACAGCAGGTCCAACCTAACAGCAGGTCCAACCTAACAGCAGGTCCTACCTAACAGCAGGTCCTACCTAACAGCAGGTCCAACCTAACAGCAGGTCCTACCTAACAGCAGGTCCTACATAACAGCAGGTCCTACCTATGAAGTGAAAGTGTTTTTTTCTTCCCTTGGCTTAAAATTAAAAAGTAACATCCTGTCCAAACACTGGATCCCAGTTATCCCAATTATACAACTGCTGGTTTTAATCAATCATGGACTAAAACAAATACCTCCAATATTTCAGTAAATAAGACTATCAAAAGATGAATTACTCCCATATACTATGTCCCAACATCATCCAGAATTTCCCCATGAAGTACTGTAATTCTTTCAAGTTACTGGGATGTCATCCCACCCTTAACCCTTCCAATGTGCCTACAAGTCGACACTGACACCATCCACATGTTCACCATTAGAAATGATCTGTAATATCTCAAATAAGGTATGTACAAGGGCTATAATTCTCATACAACTGAGAGTAAAAATAAATAAATGCTTATACACCATTTATACTTCTCGATGGGCAGGGGATGAGAGAAATTGAGTGGGTCATAGCAGTGTCAAAATCTTGACAACCGAGTCATCTCCCTATTCACAGTCTTCATGATGAAGGATGTAGACAAATGTAAAGTCACGTCGCTGCATGTTAAGTAGTGTCACTTCCTTCTTCCTGGATCTCCTCAGGACTGGATCCTGGAGACAAGGTAGTACAGAAGAAAGAACACTACCACCAGCCCCACTGACACGTAGCACAGGATCTTGCGGTTGTCTCTGCCAGACCGGACCATGGTAGAGAACCGCTTCACACTGCCAGTCAACAGCCCTGTTGCGCTTAGAAAATTGGAATCCTTCAGACGGGATAAACGATAAATAACGTGAATGATCCAGTGCAAAGAAAAATCATCTCTTTGGCATCAACCTTACGCTCCCTTCAAATTAGATTTGTCTAGCAGTGTTACTATTTAAAACGTACCATGCCATCCAAATATGAATTTTGATCCTCTGCTTCTTTGTCGATGTCATAGGCAAGCTGTCAGAGAGGACAAGAAACCACGATTATTCACAACATGCTTTTGTAGAAAACATCTTAAATTGTAATTTAACGAGGGGGTTGTAGTAACGATCACATACCGATTTCAATCTTGAGACCTTGCTCGCCAAATTGTCCGCAAGAAGTTTATTTTCAGCGTCCAGCATATCGTCGACAGCCCCATGTCCTGTAAATAAATATTTGTATTTTAGAGATAAAAGTGTCGCCAAGCTCCACAATTAACTCAGAAGCTATGGGCTATCACTTACACTAGTTAATTGGTTATCTTGCTACAGTACTTCCTACCTAACCAGAGCCTGTTGGAATAGTACTCGACTACCAGCTTCACGTCGGTCATATTGTTCCCAAAACGTGTCTACTGATATGTTACTCATTGTAATATATATTTTTCTATGTGAAATATGGTTTGTAGTAGACAAACATCAAAATAAACATACTTGAATACGTGTCACTTTCTTACCTCGATTCCAATCGGCCATCTTGGTTGTTGATATTGATGACGTTGGCACCGCTACGGAAAGTCGTCCAGACCAAAGCGATACAACAGCTAAATTCTAACGCTAAATTATCGTGTCGAGGAAAAGAGCACGATAGAAAAAGCTAAATATGGATTTTGAGTGATTTCGACATATGTGTTATTGCTCACCAAATAACAATCAATTTACTGAAGGTAAGTAATTACATTTCATACAGGTTTATGGTTTTAGAAAGCAGATAACCTTGCTCATCTTTTGCCAGATGTCGAAATGTTTACATCCGCGAGCGCCTTTTAAAATAATTTCCTTGAGCACCTGTGAGATGTAGACTGCAGGCTTAAAGAGTTGCTTTATGTTAATTTCCAATATTTGTTTTATTTTCAAAAATACAAATATAAAATCCCATCTGAGCCAACTGAGTAAACTCATTTTATTGTCGGATGGTGTGATAATACTAAACTCTAAACATATTGTTAGATGTAATTTTCTTTCAACATCTAGGCCTACATTTAACATGACAACATGTTTCTTTGTTGAATGTATTTAACTATTATTTAAAAGCTTAAATGCCCATATGAAATGCAGTGTATTGTGTAACATCCATCTGGCATCTCATGCCATGCATTGTCCACTCTGGAACACCGCCAGATTTGTTGTATGACATTGTTTTAGTTGAAATACCGCATGATGTATCAACAGCAAAATGCTGGCCCGAAAGGGGTTACTACCGGACGGGTTCCTACTGACCCGACTAGCAGAGGATGCGAACCAGCCCAGCAGGTTCAGGGCGAAGTCCCAGCGTGCTCGTTTTATCACCAAGAGTGGATCTTGCAATGTCGCCCACAAGAATATCCGGGAACAGGTATCTTTGTTTATCTTTCATCTTCAAGTCAGATAAATCACGGTAGTGTGACTATTGGAAGTAAAAGCAGGTTAGTAGTAATCAGCTACATTATGTGAAACCAGGGGCGATTCTAGGATCAGACCTTTAGGGGTGCTCAGCCCCCAATGAGAATGTGACATGAATACTGTGCCTTGCAAAAGTGCTAAACCCCCTTGCTAATATAAATCCCTAATTTCACTGGATAACAAGTAATACATTTATGTATTACTTGTTATATATCTATCTATATATATATATATGACATATTATGCAAAATATTGAATGAATGAAAAAAATAAGGATGTCCCTTTCTTCATGAACTACCAGCATCAAATGATAATAAACAATATTTTTTTAATGTTTTTATTTTTAGGGGTGCTGAGATTAAATTTAGGGGTGCTTGAGCACCCCTAAAAGGGTCTAAAATCGCCACTGTGTGAAACTTTACCCGGTAAAATTGTAGCCTATGTAGGCCTAGGCCGATGTCGCTTTGGATAGAAGTGTCTACTAAATTAATTAAATATGAAATGTGTATCTCGTCTCTCGCAGGGCAGATTCCTGCAGGATGTTTTCACCACCATGGTGGACCTGAAGTGGCAGCACTCTCTCCTGATCTTCACCTCAGCTTTTCTCTGCTCGTGGATGCTCTTCGCCATGGCGTGGTGGCTCATCGCCTTCGCGCACGGAGACCTGGAGCCCCGCGACCCCAGCGGGGAGCCCGGGCCAGTGCCCTGTGTCACTGCCATCCAGTCCTTCACCTCCGCGTTTCTCTTCTCCATTGAAGTGCAGGTGAGGCCCACTTACCTCCTACACAACCTGATTCAAACTAAAGTAAGAAGCCTGGCTTGAAAATGTAAGAAAAGTATAGATATTTCTGTAAAAAATGTAAGGAGTGAAAGTAAAAAGTTGTCCGAAAAATAAATGGTGAAGTAAAGTACTGATACCAAACAAATCTACTTAAGTATGTAACGAAATATTAGTAATTCGTTACTCCCCATCTCAAACCTTTAGATGAATTGGTTGATATCAAGATGTCAAGTTTATTTGGGCAAATATGACAAAAAGTGCTTCTCAACACCATCTTTAATCATATTGACTTTGCTCCTCACATCACTTTGAATCCTGTTAGGTACTCAAACACCCAGCGTACACTGAGTCAACGTTTTGACATACTCCCCCAGGTGACCATCGGGTTTGGAGGGCGCATGGTGACAGAGGAATGCCCGCTAGCAATCACCGTCCTCATCATCCAGAACATTCTGGGGCTGATCATCAATGCGGTGATGCTGGGGTGCGTCTTCATGAAGACGGCGCAGGCCAACCGGCGAGCAGAGACCCTCATCTTCTCCAAGAACGCCGTTATCGCTCCGCGCAACGGCCGGCCCACCTTCATGTTCCGCGTGGGAGACCTGAGGAAGAGCATGATCATATCAGCCACCATCCAGCTGCAGGTGAGACCTTTACAGTGGAGATGTGTCAAAGACACGTTCTATCACTTCAAAAAGTCTGGTTACAGGCCCGTAGCCAGCCTAGAGGAAGGTGACAGGCCTGTAGCCAGCCTAGAGGAAGGTGACAGGCCTGTAGCCAGCCTAGAGGAAGGTTACAGGCCTGTAGCCAGCCTAGAGGAAGGTGACAGGCCTGTAGCCAGCCTAGAGGAAGGTTGCAGGCCCGTAGCTAGCCTAGAGGAAGGTTACAGGCCCGTAGCCAGCCTGGAGGAAGGTTACAGGCCCGTAGCCAGCCCAGAGGAAGGTTACAGGCCCGTAGCCAGCCTAGAGGAAGGTTACAGGCCCGTAGCCAGCCCAGAGGAAGGTGACAGGCCCGTAGCCAGCCTAGTGGAAGGTTGCAGGCCCGTAGCTAGCCTAGTGGAAGGTTACAGGCCCGTAGCTAGCCTAGAGGAAGGTTACAGGCCCGTAGCCAGCCTAGTGGAAGGTTACAGGCCCGTAGCCAGCCTAGTGGAAGGTTACAGGCCCGTAGCCAGCCTAGTGGAAGGTTACAGGCCCGTAGCTAGCCTAGTGGAAGGTTACAGGCCTGTAGTCAGCCTAGAGTAAGGTTGCAGGCCCGTAGCTAGCCTAGTGGAAGGTTACAGGCCCGTAGCCAGCCTAGAGGAAGGTTACAGGCCCGTAGCCAGCCTAGAGGAAGGTTACAGGCCCGCAGCCAGCCTAGAGGAAGGTTACAGGCCCGTAGCCAGCCTAGAGGAAGGTTACAGGCCCGTAGCCAGCCTAGTGGAAGGTGACAGGCCCGTAGCCAGCCTAGTGGAAGGTTACAGGCCCGTAGCCAGCCTAGTGGAAGGTTACAGGCCTGTAGTCAGCCTAGAGTAAGGTTGCAGGCCCGTAGCTAGCCTAGTGGAAGGTTACAGGCCCGTAGCCAGCCTAGAGGAAGGTTACAGGCCCGTAGCCAGCCTAGAGGAAGGTTACAGGCCCGTAGCCAGCCCAGAGGAAGGTGACAGGCCCGTAGCCAGCCTAGTGGAAGGTTGCAGGCCCGTAGCCAGCCTAGAGGAAGGTTACAGGCCCGTAGCCAGCCTAGAGGAAGGTTACAGGCCCGTAGTTAGCCTAGTGGAAGGTTACAGGCCCGTAGCCAGCCTAGTGGAAGGTTACAGGCCTGTAGTCAGCCTAGAGTAAGGTTGCAGGCCCGTAGCTAGCCTAGTGGAAGGTTACAGGCCCGTAGCTAGCCTAGTGGAAGGTGACAGGCCCGTAGCTAGCCTAGTGGAAGGTGACAGGCCCGTAGCCAGCCTAGAGGAAGGTGACAGGCCCGTAGCCAGCCTAGTGGAAGGTTACAGGCCTGTAGTCAGCCTAGAGTAAGGTTGCAGGCCCGTAGCTAGCCTAGTGGAAGGTTACAGGCCCGTAGCCAGCCTAGAGGAAGGTTACAGGCCCGTAGCTAGCCTAGTGGAAGGTGACAGGCCCGTAGCCAGCCTAGAGGAAGGTGACAGGCCCGTAGCCAGCCTAGTGGAAGGTTACAGGCCTGTAGTCAGCCTAGAGTAAGGTTGCAGGCCCGTAGCTAGCCTAGTGGAAGGTTACAGGCCCGTAGCCAGCCTAGAGGAAGGTGACAGGCCCGTAGCCAGCCTAGAGGAAGGTGACAGGCCTGTAGTCAGCCTAGTGGAAGGTGACAGGCCCGTAGCCAGCCTAGAGGAAGGTTACAGGCCCGTAGCCAGCCTAGAGGAAGGTTACAGGCCCGTAGCCAGCCTAGAGGAAGGTTACAGGCCCGTAGCCAGCCTAGTGGAAGGTGACAGGCCCGTAGCCAGCCTAGTGGAAGGTTACAGGCCCGTAGCCAGCCTAGTGGAAGGGGGGGTTCTTTTAGTGGACTTTTTTTGCAGTTTTCCCCCATTTTGTATTTAATTATGAGCTCAAAAAAATAAAATCTGGACCTTTGGCAGTGTGGGCGGGGGGGGGGGGGGGGGGGGGCGGGTGTCGTTCTAACTACCCGAACCACCCCTGTCTACGGGCCCGGGTTAGGTAACAAGTACTTAGCCCTTATGCTAGAAGTTGCCACCATAATGTGCTACACTAAGAGTAAGGCTTAGGAGTTATTTCCAGTTTTAGAACCAGTACCAGAGAGTGTTGTAATGTAGACCTGGTGGTGTGCAGGATGAAGAGCTCTGAGAGGCGTGAAGCAGAGAGCTGGTGTCTGTGTCCCCTGCAGGTGATCCGCAGGACGGTCACGGCTGAAGGAGAGGTGGTCCCTGTGTGCCAGCTGGACATCCAGGTGGAGAACCCTCTCCGCAGCAACGGCATCTTCCTGGTGTCCCCTCTCATCATCAGCCACACCATGGAGAGGGGCAGCCCCCTGTACGAGCTCTCTGCTAACTCCCTCAACTCAGAGGACCTGGAGATCATCGTTATCCTGGAAGGTACAGGTTGTTGGCATGTCTTCAACTGAACAGATGTTTAGACTAGTTATGGTTATGACACTGCTTCCAAGCTGTTCTCACACAGCCCCCATGTCATAATGCTGTGGTCTCAAAAGTAGCCACAGAGTGTTTGTTGTTTGTCAAAAGTAGCTAGGGATGTTTTTTGTGTCTGTGAAACCTACACCGGATTTGTCCTGTGGATTGCCAGGTGTTGTGGAGACCACAGGCATCACCATGCAGGCACGCACCTCATACACACCAGACGAGATCCTCTGGGGCCGGCGTTTCGTCTCCATCATGACGGAGGAGGACGGACGCTACTCGGTCGACTATTCCAAGTTTGGAAACACGGTCTCGGTGCGCATGCCGGCCCTCAGCGCCAAAGAGCTGGACCAGATCCGGGGGGGCCAGGACGGGGGGGCCTCCGACGGGAAGCTACAAGGCTGGGGGCTGGTGAGAGCTGGCAGGGGAGGCTTCCGGAGAGGGGGCAGGGTGGGGGAGAGCTCCACAGCCCAGCCCTGGTACACGCAGGCAGAAAGAGAGCAGGAGAAGGAGGAGGAGAAGCCGAAAGAGAGAAACGGTCAGAAGAAAAGGGTGCAGCTGGAAGTGATCGGCCGGGCGACGGAGGAGGAGGGGGAGGAGTGATGCAGTGATTGGCCGGGCGACGTAGGAGGAGGGGGAGGAGTGATGCAGTGGTTGGCCGGGCGACAGAGGAGAAGGGGGAGGAGTGATGAAGTGATCGGCCGGGCGACGGAGGAGGAGGAGGAGGGGGAGGAGTGATGAAGTGATCGGCCGGGCGACGGAGGAGGAGCAATGTGCAAATGTAATTCGACATTTGTTGACATTTCAATTTTGGTTAATTGGTTTAGAACAAGCACACTGTGTTTTGTATTTCAAAGAGCTGAACTGTCCACTATGTAACTCCTCTATATTCATACAGTATTGCGTTATACTGAAAGCAGTGCAAAGTAGTAACCTCGAAGACAGTCCCTGTTATTCCTGCAGGTACTGTACACCTGATGCTGTACTGCTCGTTCATTTCAAGCCTATCAGGTATGTGAAGCTACTCAGAGGAAAACAGACATTTTTGATTATTGATTCTGATTTATCTGTGTACTGTATGTATATATTAACGTCAAATGTGTGAAATGATCCTTGAATAAATCTTTGTTTTGGTTTAGTTTGTCGTATCTGAAGAGGGCAGTGATGAGGAACAAGGCACCTGCAGCACTGATGATCATTGTTGGGATTGTTGTTATTTTATGCACATTATTGATTTATGATCGTACATATTAGGAATAGGAGTGAGACACACTGGAGCGATGTTTAAAGTCTTCACAATGCATGCGAAAGGAAAAAGTATTCTTCAAAAACCAGACAACATGTACGACTTTAATGAAACATGCACCAATGATATCGCCATTAGATAACAAGGCTGTTTATGAGTCTAGTTCATGTTAGTAAAACACAAACCAATACTAACCCTACGTAATAAATGAACCAATAAACAAGGAGCAATTATATTACAGCATCTGAACAATTATACTCGGAAGGCACATTTAAACATCAGGTTATAGGCTACATCAATTACGTACACTTTCACAAAATAACAATTCTGTCATAGTTAATAACACGATGAAAACGGACTCCAACCATATCCACAGCTCCTGTAGCATGCAGACTGTCAGTGCCCCTACTGTCTGTTGTGTGAGTCCTAGAGTAGGCACCACCATAGCACCAGCAGAGAGCCCATCAGAGCTGAAGCAGACCCTCGTGCCATGAGGGCGGTGCCACTGTTGCACATGTCGCTGCTGCAGCACCTGTAGGTGAACTCCGAGATGGCAGGGAACATTTGCATGAGCCGAGAATTGTCGCAATCTGTGTATCGGATGCACTGGCGAATAGTTTTCCCACCTGTGTAGACCAGAGTCCAGAATACTGTCATTAGCAAACAAATGCCACAGCACTGGGTTATGTGAATAAAAAATCAGCTTTAAAAAAAATATATATATCAATATCATCAATATAATTTTATTTTGGTCTGTATGTGATAAAATAACACACCTCTTTCACTTAGAGATATACATGAGTCTTCATAAGTGCATTCTTTCACATTTTCACACTGGCCAGTGTAGTCCGAACACTTGAAACACCGTAAGGAAGAGCCTGGAACACAACATCCATAATCCCAACATATTTGGGATTAATACCATTTCCTAAATTAAAGATGTTTATATGGCATCTGTTGAACATAGATCAAATAAATAAAACATCTCACAAATAATGTAATTTGTACAATGTCGTGATTTCAATAGGACCCATTAATTATTGGAAGATTACTAATTTATTTAGTAATCTATTCATAATCAAGACGGTTGTCACTATCTTTATACAATGTAACATTTTAAATTATGTAAATCCAGAAATCATGTTGCATACAAGTATTAGTTTCAGACAACACATTATGAAAGGCTGTTGTCCTGCCTGGTCACTCACCCAGACTGAATATCCCAAGCAAGATCACCAGACACAGCCGGCGAAAGATCGTCATTTTCCTTTTTCCTCTGAAAGATTTGATGGAAATGTCCCTTAAGATGAAAAAGCAGGAGATACGAACAACCAGCGAATGTTCCCGAGGATTGTAAACAAAACAATCACACAAACCAACAAAAACACCCCAAGATGTCCTCTCACCTTTTCTATTAACAAGCGTTGTGCCTTCTGCCAGCCCAACACGCAGGGACAGACATCAGCCTGACTGAACTTTCAGATGTAAAAACCTCTTTGTAGTTGGTCTACAATGATTCCCTGTCGAACCGAACTCCACCCCCCTCTGGCCTCTTGTCAGTTTAGAACAATTGTTGGCCTCCACTTTCAGAGACATTCCTTTTGCATATGACTCTCGTATTCTAGAAACATGTCGACATAGTTTAACATGCATAGCACACCAACATCATACGGTCCTGGCTGTGCATGGTATGGAGGCTTGTTGGTATAGGATGGGATGTTGGGATATTTGGGGGCCAAATGTCTCTTTTCTTCGCGTGGTAACTCTCAAATGCATCATCAATAGAACCATGTTAGACCTTTGGTTCTGTTGGTCAGAGAACAAAAATGATTAAAACGCTAATCCTGAAAATGTACATTTATACATATTACATAATGGTCTGGATGGCAAAACATGTTTACATCTAATTCACAAAAAGTAATGTAATACAATTCAAATCACATCCTTTTTAATACCGTCTCAGTGTTGCAGTTGCTGGGGGTGTACCAGGCACCAAGGATGACACACTGATCATTCAGACATCTGACACACTGATCATTCAGACATCTATTCAGCGGTGCCAGCTGGGGGCCACAAAAGGAGTACTGTGTGTCTGTATCTATCTGCGTACACTGATATCTAAGAATCCAGTTAATAACCTCTCTATTGGGCTCTTGTGCAAACGTTTGCTTGGAATGGTTATCCTCATAGCTATCATTTTAATATGTGACAGTTTGGCACTTGATGTTCTGTTATTCGTTCTGGGGGACTTGAATGACAACAGTCACTTCATGGCATTTTCTTTGTACAAAGTTTCTTCATTGGGATGAGTGACTAGGCCACCTGCAAACCTTTGGGCCAGGCAGGGACGTCATGATGACAGATGAGCTGGCCTTGGGCCATGTGATGCCTGTGAGCCAGGAGGAGTTGATCTGTTTTACGATGACTGAACAGATTCAGGCTTCAACAAAGACCATTTGATTCCACTCAGACCAGTGTGGATGTTCTATTTGGTGGGTAATTGTAGTGCCAATCGGATGGTTACAGCACTTAACAAGTAATTAAGTATATTATTAGAATAGGCTTACTTTTTTTTTTTTACTGTAAATTGATCAAATAACTGATGCAGTAAAATTTGGTAATTGAAAATATTTTATTAAACAGTTATATGATCTATGTAGATATTTTTTACAATGTAAAATACATTGGGTGATACATATCTTATGAATATATATGAATATATACACATTTCAAACTCATGGTAATTTACAGGTATATTTCCAGTGTTAAATGCCTCAAAACAAGTAGCACTGAAGAATTGTATATATTTTGTATACCTTTTGAGTGCAGACGAAAATTGTGTTTATGTATAACAGCCATTCAAAGGCATCACTTAAAGATACACATACATGAGAATGACTGTACATCCCAATAAACAAAACAGGTTTTGGTTACAAGAACATAATACATATTAATTTCAAATTTAGCAGAATTATTTATACATATCACATATACATTGTAGTAGAAATGATCATGAATAATATATCAACATATAGTAAAATATATGGATACAAAACAATAAATGGAGATTGAGATTCAACTTTGGTGTGATACATATGCGATATGCTGTTTTTGCTAGTTTTGGCTCATATAACTGGAAATAACAAGCAAAATAACTGTGCTCACAATTTATTTTTTCAAACAAAGTTCACAAAACAAACAATACCGAAATAAAAACAACATCTCTTCATGGTAACATTTAGCCCACAAAACTCAACCAAATTCTACTTTAAATCCAGATTCAACATTTGGTTTACGATTCTTGAATGTCAAAAGATAACCTGCAAAGAAAAGTAAAGCGATAGAAAACAATGTTTCCTCCTAAATCCCTGACCCAATAGCATTAACACGAGCCGTACAGCTGCTCACAATTCACAAGGACAGTTTGCACTGTAAAAAGCGTTTTTCTAATCTCTTAATATACCTCACTGAGGTTATAAATCTACAGTATAAAAAAAAACACAAACTGTGTACGTATTCATATCCAATCACATGCATCGATACAAACCACATGCCAACCAACCACATGCCAACAAAACTAACGTGAAAATATATCAGTTATGACAGTTTAGCATGAACACTTATGAACTCTGAAGTCTGTGACTGAAATTCAGAAAATAATCTATCCTAAACAGGAATAAAACAACACACCATCTCAAGCTAATTGAACCTAGATTGTGCACATGCCAATACAGGCTACTGAACCTAACTGACACTACTACGGTGATACCAGGCTCAGATAAGACTAAAACATACATCTAAAAATATAGTGAAACAGTCTCAGCCATTAAGATCCCAGTCATCTATTCAAACATAGCAGTTCCATTTCACACAGTTTAAACTGCTAGTGCAAAACCTTGGTTGTTTTATTTTCACATTTGACTAAACTGAACCTTGTTCTTCTTGTGAGGTTGAAATATTTCAAAGAAAGAAAACTTACTATGTTATAGAATTGATACATGTATACCTCCAAACCTAAAGCATATTTTTTCAGAAACCTAAACCTAAAGCCATCTTGTATTGTTTGAAAAACAGAACACACGTAAAAAAATGACCAACTCTAAAGGCAGCAAATATAAATGATGATAACCAAATATAAAAGGCAGGCAATGAAGCAACTATTGAAGAGAATTATAATCAAACCAGGTGTGGTTATAGGGAACACCTTCAGTAATCTGTAAATGTTATCATCAATACTAATAATATACATTGTTGGGTGCAAAACCAAATATTGACCACATCCCCTCTGTAATATTTTAAGACATAAAACTCACAATAACAATATCAATCACCACAATGTGCAAAACAATTCACTTCTTTGCATGGCCTAGCACAATAGCACCTTTGACTTTCTCTCTTATGACTTGCATTGTGAACAATGGCACAATCTCTAATGACATAGAGAATTACAATACTTAAAAAATAGTATACACCTAGATTTATAGTGTAGTAAATGCTGTTGTCATTTAACTGTTAATTATTAAGTGGTTTCATATTTCAGTGAAACGTGCTTTAGTGCCATGACGTGTTTGGCACGTGTCACTTCCTGCCTGCTGGTCACCACTGCAGGATGACACGTCCAGGTGAGAACCAGGCCGCTGAAACCATCTGTTTTCTGCATGTCTTAAGTGCTAAGTGGTAACATGTCATACTGTGCTTTAATTCTATATTTAACATACTCAAGCAAAGATAGCAGTTTTGACCTGTTCTGTATGTCTCCTTGATCTGCTGTGTTCCCGGTCTTCCCTTTAAAGACCAACCTGGCACCTGAGAGCTTGACGCTATCGCATGTCCCTCTCACACAGTGCTGTTATTTGAACATCACACAGACTGAACCATCTGGGCAGCGTGAACATGGCACATCTCTGAGGCTGATCGCAGCCGAGATCGTTGCTCCCGACAACTTTACGGCTTTCTGACGTAGAGAGACGAGCAGGTATGTGCCACTTGGGGCGCGTCCGTCAGATGTCAGGGTAAAAGTTGGTGTTCACGTCCACACTGTGCAGCACAGACTTCTGATCAGCGGTGGACATTCGGTTCAACATTTCTGCCGAGAGAGAGTAACTGTTCCCGGACTTCTCTTCAAACCAGCTGTCCAATGGTCGCTTGCCGTCGAAGTGAGCGATGGGCGGCCCGTTCACAGCGAGAGTCAGCAGGTCGTTGGTGTGGTCCATGGTGAGACGGGAGCGGTTGTTCTTGCGTACTTTCTGCAGAGACACTCTGCCCTTGTCGCAGCAGGCAGTGGAGGTCGGCAGGACCCGGACAAGCTGCAAGACACGATTAAGAACAGGGAATCTCTGCCTGTACCTGCAGATGTGACCCACCACCTCCTTAAAGCCGTTCATGCTGTAGTAGTCTGCTTTGAGATCCCTCCACTCCACCATCAGGTTGCTCCTGGCCTTGGTCTTGTCCTGAGGCGTCTCCCGTCCAGCTGCAGGGATCGTGTCCAGGTGGTCAAACATGAGAAGGATCTCCTCCTCTCCGTAGGCTCTGAGGTCGTCCCTGTTGTGAGGCCAGGTGTTGAGGTCCAGAACCCGACACGCTCTGGCCACGGCTCGGCTGTGCAGGTCCAGCCGTTGAGACAGGATGCTCTGGCTCCTCTGGCAAATCTTCTCCCGGATGGATTGAAATTTGGATTCCGCAACACGCAAGTTCTTCAGGTCAACACCATTGAAGCTTTCACGGAAGTTCTCTTCGAACTCTTGCAGGTACTCCCCAGGGCAGTCCACTAACTGACCGATCTCAAAGATGGCCTCCTCGATCTTGGAATCTACCTGAGACACCAACAGGTAGTCACCCTGGAAGATGTAGGCCAGGCGTGACAGAACAGCAATGATGTCCAGAAGAAAATAGATGAGCTTCACCGACTGGTAGTCCATGAGGAACTGTAGCAGGGTCAGAGCAATGGCCGCCGCGTCCGCCCTCTGCGTTTGGCTGCTGATGTCCTTGAGGTGCGTCACCACCTCCAGATAATCCTTGATCAGCGCGTTCAGGACGTTTGGCTCGCCTATGATCCAGCGAACGGCTCTGATGTCTCCCAGGAACTCGGTCTCCTCAGAGAGGGTGGGCGCTGTGGACCGCAGCTCGGCCATCATGCGAGGAGAGTACCGGTAGAAGCTGAGCAGCTGTTTCAGGTTGTTCTCCAGGTCTTCCAGACAGGACAGCTCCTTCCCACTGATGGCGTCCAGCACCTCTAGGTGAGGCCGGTGGATCATCACAGGGAGGCAGAGGATCCAGGGCAGGATCTTCTGAAGAGCGATGTACAGGCTCGCTCTCAGGCCAGAGGAGATGTTGGCTCCGTCCACTCCCAAACCAACCACCAGCATGTCTTGGAACCTCAGGCCCAGGACGCCGAAGGCCCGCTCGATGGCCTGGAGGTAGCCGTCCACGCTGCCAACACTCAGCCTTTGAAGGGAGAGGAACTCGGTGGCAGGCGGGCCTTCGTTGGTGAGGAACTGCACGTAGACACCAACCGTGTCCGAGAGAAGGTCGTCGTTCTGCCCGTCCATGATAACGCTGAGGAAGGGAGACAAGCGGATCTTCTCAGCCAGGTCTTCCTTCAGCGCCCTGGCAATGTGGTGGATGAGGATCTGGCAGTCTCCCTCGTTCATGTACTGGTCCACCACCTTCAGATCGCACCTCTTGAGCAGCTCGGCCAGAGCCCTGAGCTCCGAGGTGGGCCGGCCCTCCAGGGCCAGGTGGTACGCTGCGTTGAACAGCAGAACCATGTTCTTACACATCTCCTCGGTCTTCTCCGGGTGCATGCGGAGCTTGTAGAGCTGCAGGCACTTCTTGTGCAGGTTGCTTTGGCTGTGCAGCTTGATGGTGTGGATCTTGAACTGCTTGGACCCGATGATGAATGCGGAGGTGCGTGAGGACTGGACGGTGTACTGGCGACACACGTGGCACCACATCTCGTTCAGCGTGGGAGAGTACCGCAGGAACCAGAACTTCTTCAGCCACTCCTGCTTGAAACGGCGGATCCGTCGACCGGGCCCGGCGGACATCTTGGAGGGGTCGTCCACGGAGACCATGAGGTCAGCGGAGATAGACTCATCCGCCGAGTCTGCGTCCTGATCATCTTCATCCAGCGCCACCGGTATCGGGGTCATGGCCTCCATCTCTGCAAGGACAGAGCATGAGAAAGAACTTAAGACGAACTGCAGTGCTAAACATGGAGGATTTAAGGCATTTTGGCATCATCGTTTTAATCAAATTCAGCTGAATTCCATAGAACCAGGAGCCAACTGAATGTGTTTGTGCATAAGTAGGGTATGCTAAATCTGCGTAGCTACAGGCTATAAAAAAAAAACACATTTTGTACACTATTGTACACAAATTCTGTACACCATGATTTTGGCTGTTAATTATAATAATTCACTGAAAGGGACGGGTCAGTTTAAAATGGTTTTAATAAAGTAATTATGTCACGTAAGGTCACATGGTACAAAGATAAATAGCAATGTGCCAATGCTTCTACTACCTCTCAGCAAACGAAACAACAGAAATACACATTCATAGGCACTGAGATCAGGCTACATCATGAACCTTTTATGTTTTAAATACATGTTTCTGAAACAACACCCAAAAATGTGTTATACCCAAAAAGAAAAAAGAAGAAGAACAATATTAGACTTGTAAATCATAACACAGCAACAGAGCAAATTCCTTTTTACAACACAAGACAGAAAACGTTTCAGGCCAGGTGGTCGTTCCCCGGACTCACCTTGAAAATCTTCCACTGGCGCATGCTCAGGAAGGGGAGGGGCCAGGGCGTCCATGTGCTCGCCGCCCCGCAGGCGCAACACCTCCGCCTCCAGCTCCCGGACCCTCCTCTTCAGCCTCACACAGTTGGGACAGAACGAGGTGGAGGGCCCCTCGTAGACCTGGCTGTGGTTCTCTTCTGCCTTCAGCGTGTGCAGTTTAAAGTCAATGTCCGCCTGCTCTGAGGAGTTGAGGCCCCCGCCCAGACACTGCGCTTTACTGTCCTCCTGGGAGAGGCACGACTTCCCGCTGGGGGCTGCGAGCGTGCCGGCAAGGCTGTAGTAGTGCGGGGCGTGCAGGGACCTGGTCCTCTTCAGAGACAGCGAGCTGTTCATGGGGGTGTTGGCACCTTTACAGGCCTCCAGAGAAGCTTCTACAACATCCTTGAAGATGAGGTCGATCTTCTTCTTCTTAGCTTGGGGTTGGCCCTCCCCCTCCTCACCGCTGAGCTTCCCCAAGCCCTTCCTGCCCTGCAGAGACGACCTGAGCACCGGACCTTTGCTGTCCTCCTGGGGACTGGACAAGGCGTCCGACTTCACAGCAGACGGAGAACCTGTAAGACAACAGAGACTACGTTTGTTTTGTTGCAACTGTGACAGCAGAAGGAAGTGTCCAGTATTGATGAATGTAGTCTTCCATCCTAACATTCAGGTAGATAGCAAAGGAATCTAAAACAGAACAATAGACCTGGTTTGCTTACCTGCAGAACCAGAACAGGTCAATGATCCGGAATGTTTTGTTTCTTCTGGATTTGTTCTTGTTAATTTCAGCTGACAACAATGTCTGTTGTCTGACTAATAAATGTAGGTCTACAGTGGTAGTGTTCCTCTAAAATGTTCCAGAGATAATGGAATCTGTGCCTGCTGCACTGACATTTATATATATTTTTATTTTATATGTCATATATCACAGTGTGCATTTGAAATCACCATCAAATACCACTCATACAGTCATGGACATTTTATTTATGATATCCAACCAAATCTATGAATATATATCTTTAGAATAAGCTAAAGGTCATTAAAATAAATACTGTGCTTCATATGAAACTGTTTTAATTAATGGAGACACAAATAACTCAAATAATGACCAAGACTGACCGTCGCTGAACGACACGGTGACCTAAACACCGCCAACTGACACAACAGCACCCTCACGTGGACAACTGACAACAGCACCTCGCATGGACAACTGACACAACAGCACCCTCATGTGGACAACTGACACAACAGCACCTCACATGGACAACTGACACAACAGCACCTCACATGGACAACTGACAACAGCACCCTCATGTGGACAACTGACAAAACAGCACTTCACATGGACAACTGACACAGCAACACCCTCACGTGGACAACTGACACAACAGCACCCCACATGGACAACTGACACAACAGCACCTCACATGGACAACTGACACAACAGCACCTCACATGGACAACTGACACACTGAGAAGTACTTGACATTTCTCTCAAATGGTCAAAGTAAAACATTTTAAATTTGGGAGAGAAAACAGAGGCGTCTCACCTGTGTCCAGACTGCGGGCGATGCTGTCCTGTGCGACGCTGTCCTGTGCGACGCTGTCCTGTGAGACGCTGTCCTGTGAGACGCTGTCCTGTGAGACGCTGTGCAGACGGCTGATGTAGTCAGTGCCGTACCACACTCTGAGCTTTTCTCCCGCCAAGAACTGTCGGCACACACGGAAATATATCTCCTCTCCGTGTTGGAAAGCAGTCAGGTTCCTCTCGTCCTCGTCTGCGGAGGTCCTCACATATCTGGAGGCAACAAGTTCAAAACGTTTCTTGAGAGTACCATAAGATTTTTTATTTTATTTAAGTCAGTGCACATACAAAACACATCAGTTGTAAATGTTTTTCAGATGTGTTCTTCATGCTGCCCAAGTATTAAGTTAAATGAATGAAGTTAAAGCTCATCAAGACAAAGGTGCGCTTATCGGCTCAATTGTTAAAACTGAGAGGCAACTTCCTGTTAAAGATACGGACCTCATCCAGTTGGCTTTAGTCGCATCACTGCCATCAATGGATTTGTACGTGTTGTTCTCATCAACGATCTAAGAAAACCAAGAGTTTAGGAAGAAAACACCAGCTGTAGCAGAATGGTGTTATGGTTTAAAGAAGAAAAAAATGATAATAGATGACATTTGAGACATATAGGTTCTTAACCTTTGAGGTTAGTAAAACACAGGTCCCTCTACTTAAAGGGTTGGCTTGTGCCACACTGAACCTGTCTGGGAAAAGCACACAAAGCTCAACTCACTATCCAGGAGAACTGCCCAGAAGACTGGTCCTTGGCCACTAGCTCCCCTTGAAATGGACCAAAGATGGATCCCTTCCGGATGTTTACATCCACACAGCGCACATCCACCTCATCCCCCTCCAACACTACCTCCAGCCCTGACGGAACAGTCAGCGCCGCCCTGCTGGACGCCCCCAGAGCAACCGGGGTGTCTGGCACAAACACCGGAGGCCCGTGACACGTGGGACATTCTTGCAAAAAGTACTCTTTGCACTCCTCACAGACTGTGTTAGAGGACAAACAAAAAAACAACACAACAACCGTCTTGAGATACCGTATAATACAACGTAGTAACTGTTTCAACAACTTTGTTGTTGCACTAGTTCCAACTCATCCATAACAACTGAAATGCTGAAGCTACTCACACCAGAGGTCTCTGTGTTTGGTGCTGTCAGAGGGCTCGAGGTCGCGCTCGAAGTCGCGCTCGAGGTCTCGCTTCACCTGCTGTCTCTTGTTCTGCTCTGTCTGCTCATCTTTGAGACTGTGCCGGAAAGCACACAATTGACATAAACACCAAAGGCTGATCGACACATTGCCTGTTGCTGTCTGTTGTACGATGCCTAATCCACAACATCTGGTTGAAGAGTACTAGCCTACCTAGTGCTGCTGTTGTGCTCAGGGTCTGACGATGGCTCAGTTTGAAAGGCTGTCAGTTCTGCCATTGTAGAGCAGGAGACAGGGATCACTGACTTCAGTGCTGCATCTTTCAAATCTACACATTCCAGGAGAATACACAATGGTTTACGTTCGTTTTGCGCAGAGAAAAATTATCATACAAATTCAAATGTTGAGTGTATTACAACAGGCTTTATGTTTGAGTCCGACATATAGTAGCCTATATGCATTAAAATGAGTGACCTGAACTCTGCGGATCATTAACTCCAACATAACAGGTGAATCTCAAAGATAACTGCAAACATATCATACGCATACGCTTCAGAAAAAAAAACGTTCATCCGAAATTATTTGGGATGAAATGTAGCGTGCTGATTGGTCCGCGAGTGTGCCTCTCAAAGGGGGTCTAACAGCTTTGCGAGGAGACGGAACAACAGGACTCACGGTTGGCTACAATCATACTGAAACACAAACTTGCGTTCCTAGCCAAAGTTTGACGTTCCGCTTTTAAGAAGAAAAGCACGAAGCCACCGCAACTGGATTGGAGTGACATAATGTATGTCGCAGGGTGCAGTATAGTCAAATATTTCCTCGACTTTCCTCTGCAGGCAGTTGGCAATTTGCCTAACGCTTTCGGAAGCCATTTTCATTGGCCACATTGGCTAGTAAGAGAGATTCACCTTCCACAGAGTGTACTGGAGGGTCTGCACCGACCTCGTAATCTCCCGACCTCCTCTTGAGCCGCGGTGATCTCAACTGATTACTCACCACCACTCAGCAGTTTCACTAGTCCAGGGCGATGCAAAGTTTTTTCTGATGAAAATTATTGCTGCGAGTCAGCCGCTTCTGCAGGCTTTGACCACCATCTTTTTATTACAGGAAATGACATGGAAAACGGAAGAAAGCAAACTGACTGCAGAGATGAGAGACGCAGTACAAAAATATTAAAATCCCAGGTCCAAATTCTGTTTAAATGCACGTACGTTTAAGCGTGATGCGCGTGGCCCGTACCGCCGTGAACGCGCGAGAAACACCATTCAGTAATCAACACAGAAGACGTTGATGTTTACCGGCTGCGAGAACGATATGTTTACTTGTTTGTATCCTGAAAATAGAGTTAAAAGCTGTTATCTTTCCTCAAAGCTTTTAGGACTATTGTAATGAGCAATCATAATAGAAAAGCGCATACATATCCTTCACATTTTTAGCATTTATCAATCTTCCACACCTCTACAAAGTAAACTAATGATGCATTGTAAGGTGATAAAACACACACCGTTAATATCAGTTTAGTATCTGGTTAAACTGCAATATGGTATACATATGTTATCAGTAAGTTAAATACTAACATGATTAGCTATACTGAATTGAGACCATGACGCGAATTTGCTTTTCACAATTTATTAACAAAATGATAAAATAAATAAATACAAATTGATCAAAATGCTCCTAATATCAACTTCTTCCCATGTTCCCTACAGTATTTTCTAAACACTGCATACAAATAATTAATCACAGAAGAGGCTCAATACAGGAGAGCGGTAAGAGACCAGTCACAATGTCAGGCCAACAAACGAGAGATCTGTAACAGAAGAGAAGTCAAAAAAATACACACTCCTTTTTAAAATTATTATGAAAAATACAAACAATCGTACAAATATTCAGATCGTGTAATTAACAATTTACACATTATTCAGCACACCAGGTGAACTTTTCTTTATTAATATCGCTACAATGCATCTTTCATCAAATGGAAGATTATTTTTAAAAAGGACTTTTTGCACTCAGAACTCCTCCAACTGAATGAACTGTCTAGAGGTAAGAAGCCACAGGTCTGCATCAGGGTAGTTACAACATGTGAAGGAGTATTTTGGGATATTGAAATGTATTAACAATACTAGAAGGCCACAATCATGACTTGGGTTTATATCATCAGAACAACAAACCTCAACTATATAGAGATGCCAATGAAAAGAGGGTAGAGAAGTGAACAGGATGAGGATTCATTGGAATGAACTGGAAACACAATTATTATGCATAAAAAGAAATTATTTCCACCCACAGTACCCATCTGCCCACAGTACCAATCTGCCCACAGTACCCATCTGCCCAATAACATACAATCTGAGGCCGTCTCAGCTGCCAGACCAAATCCTTTACGCTTGAGAACGTACACTACGCCTTGAGAACGTACACTACGCCTTGAGAACGTACACTACGCCTTGAGAATGTAGACTACGCCTTGAGAACGTAGACTACGCCTTGAGAACGTACACTACGCCTTGAGAACGTAGACTACGCCTTGAGAACGTACACTACGCCTTGAGAACGTAGACTACGCCTTGAGAACGTACACTATGCTTGAGAACGTAGACTACGCCTTGAGAACGTACACTATGCTTGAGAACGTACTCTATGCTTGAGAACGTACACTATGCTGAAGCAAGAATGAACAGCCCAAAATAATAATAATACTGAACTGATATGTATAAATGCATAAAGGCTTCCAGATACATAGAAATGCACATTTGCAATATTCTTTGGGTATACTGGTTTGAGTATAGAAATGGAACATGTTTTTTATTACTTTTTTAAAAACTTTTTTCTTTTTTAAACAGGACAATGCACTCAACAATTTTAGACACAAGACCATTTATAGATCACTTTCCACAACCCCTCCCATGTCCCTAAGTAACATTCAGCATGGTGCATTAGCAAAGGCAAAATTGAATATAAAGAATGGTCCTTGAGTAGAATGAGCCAAGACACACTTATACCTTGTATCGTTTTTTTTTCCTCAGTTACAGACTTCACAGTTCATGGCATTACAACTCACTGCCATAAGAGAATTACACACTATTGCCAAAATGCCACATCAAAATGGAGTTGGTAACAAAATCTTGAATTTTCTTTTGTTTAGATTTGTATCTATTGTAAATAGCGTAACTAGAGTTTGGCATTGTTGCCAGAATGTAAAAAGCAAAGTGACTGATTTCACGTACAAACATTTGGAAATGAATCTTAAATAAATGCATATTAAAAAAGGTTTGACAAACATTGTATAAAAACTTGCATAAGAAGGCATGCTTTCTATTGTACTGATTGGACAGATGGTGCTAAAGGTTTAAGAAGTCTGTCCAATCAGGGTGCAGGATTGGTTTGTTCTTCCAAACAGACTCAAGCTCAGGCAGAAGTCACATGACCTGATGTTCTGTAACTTATTCCTACACAAAGATGGACAAAAATGAAAGGCAGAAAATGTTTGTTTTGTTTTTTTAAAGGTGCACATCAAAATAAGAAAATAAAAAGATACTGAGTTACAATACAGACAGGTGTAACACATGATGCCTCTGTAGAGTCTAAACTAAAGATCATATTGGTGGGGGTTCGGGCAGTATAAAAAATAAATACTATGGTGAATCCAACCAAAAGTGCATCACATAAACATTGGTCACATCTGGTCCATTTCCTTGTCCACTTCCTGTGAACAATCCTTAACTTCACACTGACCAATCACAACACTCCCACAACAGCATCATATTTCTATGAACAAGCCTGTGATATGTCCACATCTTTAGACGTCTCAGACTACTTAAAGTTACACTGAAATCTACTGAAGACTAAATATAAGGCGAATAACAAAAATACTAAAATGATCAGATTACACAGTCAGGTCAAATGAATCATCTTTTAGACCAAATGTTTAGATTGGATGTTTTCTGTGCTGTGCAGATCGTTTGTGGGAAACCACAGAACAGCAGGAGCAGCCGAGGGCTTCAGCAGGGTTGGTAATACAAGTCACAGTGCAAGTCAAGAGTCAAGTCAAGAGTCAAGTCAAGAGTCAAGTCACAGTGCAAGTCAAGAGTCAAGTCACAGTGCGAGTCAAGAGTCAAGTCACAGTGCGAGTCAAGAGTCAAGTCAAGTCACAGTGCAAGTCAAGAGTCAAGTCAAGAGTCAAGTCACAGTGCAAGTCAAGAGTCAAGTCAAGAGTCAAGTCACAGTGCGAGTCAGAGTCAAGTCAAATCAAGAGTCAAGTCAAGAGACAAGTCACAGTGCGAGTCAAGTCAAGAGTCAAATCAAGAGTCAAGTCACGGTGCGAGTCACGAGACACAACATGCTGTTTGGAAGACAGGCACTCTAGGTACCTAAAAAAGGGGTAAGATCCAGTTTCTCTGTAACAAAATATCAGGCGTTTGTAAAGACAGAAGATGATGGACATATATGACTGAGTGCTACACCTACAGCAGAACGAGCGTTATTGACTCTTCTATAAAATAATCTCCAGCATAAATTAATTGGTTTAAGTTGACACCTAAATAATTTGCCATTTGTGTGGACTGCATTTCTTGGTCAAACGGCTCGTTTCCCACAACACAAACATAACGGCTCAGCATGTTGATATGATTTTCTTTGTCATTGGTGAATAGTAAAAAAAGGGAATGTTGTGAAAATGTTAAATGTTATGAATATATATATTATTTGGAATGAGAAGTTCCTGTTGTCTGCTAAGCACCGTCTCCACAGATCTGTGTATCTGGTGTCACCAGCCAACAGTCTCCACAGATATGTAGTGAATTGGTCATGGTTTGAAGTAAACAATGTGTGCAGTCAGCTGTATACAGTGTAAAATGCAACATGGCAATAAAGTTGGACAGTTTGTAGACCAAGGGTGTAGAAACTGCCTTGTAAATAGTCCTGAACACAAAGGTGTAGAAACTGCCTTGGGATTTCATGATCTACTTTGTTAAAAAACAACACTGTCTGACAGGCTCCCAAACGTACCAATAACTCACAGATAATTCAATACAACGTTGTAATGAGAGACGCGGATGTTCATCAGTCAAATCATTATTTCCAGGGGAGACAAATCTGTATTGGGTTAGGGTTGGAGAAGGTTCGCTGACCAGGTTCAACAGGCTCTGAGGGGAAGAATCTGAGTTGGGGCATTTCTCCTGAAGTACGCATTTCAAGACTGCGGCCCGAACACAAGAGACAAGTTGAGTCATACAAAAATATTGGCAAGTTGAGGATAAACAAGGTAAAGAGATGCGTCCCTCTGTTGTGTTCCAGATGCCACATCCAGAAGCATCTCCACATCCAGAAGCATCTCCACATCCAGAAGCATCTCCACATCCAGAAGCATCTCCACATCCAGAAGCATCTCCACATCCAGAAGCATCTCCACATCCAGAAGCATCTCCACATCCAGAAGCATCTCCACTCTGCTGCAGCAGGTTTGTGCTTTAGTCTCATGTGGTCCTTCTCAACATCCTGCAGAACGGGCTGACAGAAAAAGCCTCCAGCTTCTAGAAAATAAAATATTTTATTGTTTAATAAGCCTACATTCTTACTTTCTGGGTATTTCCAATTTCTAAACTGGTTTATATATATACCTATATATATATAGATATATTCTGTTATTTAATTGATCTTTCCATACAGTAAGTGGGCATGTTCCTGCTGTATTTGGATACAATAGCATTTGGCAGTTCAGAATTCAACACAAATGTACATTTCCCAGACAAAGGTCACCTTAATTAAAGGATCACTTGCACAAACAATGCCAGTTCAACACATGTAACAAACAACTGTTTTATGAAACAGAAAGCACTTATTTTGAAGACTAGGAAGACCTGAATATCTTTTCCTATAAAAAAGAAACACACTCATATATACATCTTTTTGTGTGTTTTGACATTGCAATATTGCAATTTCACATTTAGTGCTCACAGTTGACACACTGACTGACAAATGAAACTGGATCACTTCACTGGACCAACAGCACCTGAACATGTTTAGGCTGCCAGGGGAGGCCTGATTCACCTCTCCTCTCTTGGATGATGACGATCGTCTCCAAAGCCTTTGTTTATCTTAGCCACACCCCCCATCAGTCAGCACTGTCAGAGGTTAACCTAACATGTCACATAGCCACTCTGCTTTCCCTGTTTGCCTGAGGTGTTGTGTTAGTGGGTCCGATAGTTATCAGTCATATTTACTGGATGAGCCGGTTGGTGGGGAGGAAGGTGGAACGGGATTGAAGGGCTCCCTCGTTTCCCAGCTCGGAGACAGTTGAACCCTTGGATGCTTCCCACTGGACAAATACTGATGCTGTTAGAGGTCAACATCTGTCTCCTGCAATTCTGCCAAGCTTTTGGTTTCAGTTTCCTCTCGTAGAATGCTGGAGAAAAGCCTCATGGGTTCAGCGTGTGGTCTTTGGACATCTCTGCCCTGCTTCCCCGGGAACAGGAGATAACCCAAGTGACCCTGGAGAGTTGAGGGGAACTGATGCAGGCACACACTGGTGTGATGTTATATATTTCAAATCTCCCTTTTAAAACTAAACTTTTCTAAAGTGGCATGACACCGGTGCACACGCCATCCCATCACCACGGTGACGGAGAAACATCTCACAACATCCAGAAACATCCGACAGGGCTGGCCATCCACCGTTAACCGTGGAGTCTGACAATACATCGCAAACAATTAACATGTATACATGTTGGCAACTTCAGCGGCACCTGTTCACGGTGCAAGCAGAGTCATGTTCTGGGTGAGTGGCTGTCCTCAGTTCAGGAGACTCTGAGCATCACTCTTTATGGTCCAAACTGTTGATAATCGCTGGCAACGAACACTGGGATGGTTCTGAGGGTTTGGTGGTATTGTTGCTGAGGCTGTGGTTAGTGTTCTGCTCTGTGCTGTCCTCTGCAGTGTTCTGCTCCGTGCTGTCCTCTGCAGTGTTCTGCTCCGTGCTGTCCTCTGCAGTGTTCTGCTCCGTGCTGTCCTCTGCAGTGTTCTGCTCCGTGCTGTCCTCTGCAGTGTTCTGCTCTGTGCTGTCCTCTGCAGTGCCCTGCTCCGTGCTGTCCTCTGCAGTGTTCTGCTCTATGCTGTCCTCTGCAGTGTTCTGCTCTGTGCTGTCCTCTGCAGTGGCCTGCTCCATGCTGTCCTCTGCAGTGCCCTGCTCTATGCTGTCCTCTGCAGTGTTCTGCTCTATGCTGTCCTCTGCAGTGCCCTGCTCTATGCTGTCCTCTGCAGTGTTCTGCTCTATGCTGTCCTCTGCAGTGTTCTGCTCTATGCTGTCCTCTGCAGTGCCCTGCTCTATGCTGTCCTCTGCAGTGTTCTGCTCCATGCTGTCCTCTGCAGTGTTCTGCTCCATGCTGTCCTCTGCAGTGTTCTGCTCTATGCTGTCCTCTGCAGTGTTCTGCTCTATGCTGTCCTCTGCAGTGTTCTGCTCCATGCTGTCCTCTGCAGTGTTCTGCTCCGTGCTGTCCTCTGCAGTGTTCTGCTCCGTGCTGTCCTCTGCAGTGTTCTGCTCCATGCTGTCCTCTGCAGTGGCCTGCTCCATGCTGTCCTCTGCAGTGGCCTGCTCCATGCTGTCCTCTGCAGTGGCCAGCTCCATGCTGTCCTCTGCAGTGTTCTGCTCCATGCTGTCCTCTGCAGTGGCCTGCTCCCTGCTGTCCTCTGCAGTGTTCTGCTCTGTGCTGTCCTCTGCAGTGTTCTGCTCCATGCTGTCCTCTGCAGTGGCCTGCTCCATGCTGTCCTCTGCAGTGGCCTGCTCCATGCTGTCCTCTGCAGTGGCCTGCTCCGTGCTGTTCTCTGAGGTGGTGTCGGAGCTGTTCAGACCGTGGTCCCTGTTGCTGGCGTGGGTGCTGGCCAGGTGAGGGGTGGTGCTGGCCAGGTGAGGAGTGGTGCTGGCCAGGTGAGGGGTGGTGTTGGCCAGGTGAGGGGTGGTGCTGGCCAGGTGAGGGGTGGTGCTGGCCAGGTGAGGGGTGGTGCTGGCCAGGTGAGGAGTGGTGCTGGCCAGGTGAGGGGTGGTGCTGGCCAGGTGAGGGGTGGTGCTGGCCAGGTGAGGGGTGGTGCTGGCCAGGTGAGGGGTGGTGCTGGCGTGGCCGTTGGTGGTGGCCAGGGAGGGGTCCTGGAGACTGGCCAGGGCCGGAGCGTCAGATGGGGAGTCCAGGACCTCCTCTGTGGTGGCGACCCGCGTGTCTGGCTCAACACCACCTCCGCCTGCTGCTGCAGAGTCTGGTGGAACGCTGCCCCCTGCTGGGGGCGCCCCCTGCTGGGCACTGGTGTGAACAGCAGCCTGGGTGCTACCTGCTGCGGCTACAGTCTCTGCCTCCCCTGGTTCCACCTGTCCTGGTTCCACCTGTCCTGGTTCTGCCTCCCCTGGTTCCACCTGTCCTGGTTCTGCCTCCCCTGGTTCCACCTGTCCTGGTTTTGCCTCCACTGGTTCCATATTTCCTGGTTCTGCCTGCGCTGGTTCCACCTCCACTTGTTCCACCTCCCCTGGTTCCGTATCCTCCCTCACTGTCGCTTCATCCTCACAGCCGTTCTGTGGAGATGCCTCTGCGATGTCATCCTTGGGCTCGTCCACAGAGCGGCTAGTGGCCTCTACCAAAGCCCCAGAGGGGAGCCCTTCTGAAGTTTGTTGGGAGGGCAGCAGTTTTGCCCTGGCCAGGCCTTCTGTGCTGGCATGGCTGCTTTCTTCCTCCAGGGTTTGAGAGAAGCTGAAGGCCTGGATGAGTCGGAGCAGGTGTCGGACTTTCTCCAGCGAGCCGTGCATGTCCTTCTGCCGAGCCAGGATGGTGTTTTTGGTCTCCATGCATTTCTGTTAGGAATAAAAGAACAGGGTGGATGAGAATGTTTTACCAGAGCAGAGAACACATGTTCTACCAAGTACCTTGTGAAGGCTGTCTATTGAGAAATAGAACCCAAGATCGACCGAGTATCTTGTGAAGGTTGTCTATTGAGAAACATACTTATTACGTATTCCACAAGCACACCAGTAGACGTTAGGGCTGGCCGATATTAGGGCTGTCCCCACTCAGTCGACTAGTCGATTGTTTGGTCGATATGCTCTTGGTCGACTAAGATTATTTTTAGTCGAGCTGCCGTATGGCAGTGTGAGATCTGATTCCCGCTTGTGTCACCATTGCTGAATTAAAGAAATGTTATACAGAAATTGTAGATTATATTATTTAAGACAAATAAAGCAACTCTAAAAATATATAATTGAAAAGAAAAGGTGTTACTGTTCTCCCTTTCGTTAATCAGTTTTTTTTTGTTTTTTGCACACGGCACGAGCACAATTGTAGCTGTTAGCCTAAACTCTACCATACTTTGTCTACAGTTGGTGTTATTAATCCTTTAGCCAAAATGGCAAATACATCTGTGGTATGGAAGCATTTTATCAAAGTACCGGGTGACTCAAAACATGTTGAATGCACTCTGCCAACAACGGTTTATATTCCATGGTTTGACGTCGACGATGATGTAGCCTACCATTTGAAAACCGTAAGTAATTTTACAGTGTGTAGCATATAGACTAGGCCTAGGATTTTTATGTTTCAGAAAGTTTTAAGCTATGTCTGCTTATGCTGTGCTACTGTAGGTGTAACCATCTGCATTTTATTTTGGACAACAGCCTAGTTTTCGATTTCTGTTGCACCGTTCCCCACTCGGCTTCTAGTAAGTTCGCATGCTGCACTTCCAGGCAGTGATCAGCGCGCTCTGATGATTTGCATGTTAAACAAACGAATGTTTTAATTTGTAGTACATTGTAAGAGATAATAAATAATAACCCGGCATCAGTTATTGGGTGTGCTTTGCCTTCGGCAAGGGCACAACCTTTGTTCTCTCACATATATATATATTTTTTTTAAATTTATTTTCCCACCCCTAAGGATCAGTCAATATTAGGACTACATAGACAACGTAGGTGTCAAAAGTTTCATCTTGCTAGCGATTGAGTTGCTTGTATTTTTATTTACACTCCGTTGCACAGTTTAGGAGGTTACAAAGTTTTTGTGGCAAAAAGTGTCTTCTGTCAACGAAGGGTAGCAGTGCTAGCCTACGTCACTACGTCAGCACACGTTAGCAACGACGCATGGATACAACGTGATAGAGACGTTCTAGCACGCAAATTGGAGCTTGGATTATGGGTGAAAAATGCCAACCCCCAAAATTACCAACCATTGGGTTTTGTTGAGAAAGCAATTTCGAGTGGAACTGCCATCTCGGATTTTTTATTTAGGTTGTGAAAGTCTTTGTAATTTGAGCGAGTGCGGGTCGCCCGTGAGACTGCCTAGGCGGCAGCCATGCAAGCGTCATAGTAGTTTAGTATTTTCGTATTTTTATAGTTCGGTCAATTCTACACCACAAAACAGAAGGAGGGCAGTGTTATAAAGATATGGCGATTGCGAAGACAGCCAGCGCGTCAGCATATTTTTGTGATTTGTGTAAAACTTGGAATTTGAGTGACACCACGGCTTGTTTTGACGTTAGCCTCAGTCAGACTCGGCTCACCCACTGGCAGTGTGTAGTACTGTCTTCAATGCCACAGCTAAACTTTATGTCAAAAGAAACGTTCTCATTTCCGGCGCTTTCAAACAATCAGTGAAATGTGGAGCAACAGCAGCTAGCTTGCCTCTAGCAAACTTATTTTGAATTAGCCATTTCCCCCTACATTAATGTCAAACTTATTTACGTTTTGGGGGGCATATTTTCAGTTAGCAGACGGTACTGTTTGAATCGCGATTCCATACTGCCAGTGACAACGTTGTTACAGTAGCTTGTTTCAAAGGGGGTTTGCAGCTGTTTCAAAGGGTGTTCTTAATGAAATATGCAATATGACTAGGCTAAATGCTTGAAAATATCACTAGAAGGGAAAAACTTAGAGGACGGACCCACCTGCAACCGACGACAGGAAGCACACCCTACAATTTCCCCAGAAATTGTACCCTCTAGTTTTTTATTATATCGGCATTCGGTAACAACAGGACTGGTGAGACGAGGCTTATTATTAGTAATGGCTAATTTGATAGCGGCTGAATCTGGAATGTCCAGCAGCTACATCGAGTCAGATCGGGAAAATGTTTGTACATTTATGTTTGTCTAGTTGTCTCCCTACTTATGTATGTATTTCCTTTAGATTATCTCTTAAAAAAAGTGAGGTAAAACATCACACAAAATGGTTTGATGAAAAAAATTGAGACATTTATAGAGATTTTTTTGGGGGATTAGTTGATTTTCATAACTGTTCAGTCGAGTCTTGGTCGACCAAATAAAATCTTAGTCGGGGACAGCCCTAGGCGATATAGGTGAAATAATTGAAATCTCGATATTGTCAAAATATTTACGATATTTGATATATATCTCGATATGTTTGCATTTTCTTTTAAATAATAAAAAGAACATGATTTTCTTTTGTTCCCATTAGAAAACAACAAAAACAATTTAGATAGAACAGCTATTGTTAAAAAGTACAAAATGTGTAGTTCAAATTTAAGCACAAAAAAAAGACCCTCCCCCACCTCACGTCTCTTGCACGGGAATATGCGACAAGACGAAATGGGGACGTAATATTGGACGTTCGGCGCGTTCTTTGGAAAAGTATGCTTGAATTTGAAATATTCGATATTCACGATATTTTCACATTTTACATTGTCGTCAAAATGATTGCGATATTATCGCTAATATTCGATATATCGCCAAGTCCTAGTAGACGTTACCTGTGTGAGAGATGACTCACTGGCCAGGAGTTGTCAGGGGTTACTAGTGTTGTCAGGGGTTACTAGTGTTGTCAGGGGTTACTACGTGACGAGGTGTCTCACCGTGATGGAGCTGCTGAGTGTCTTGACTCTCAGTTCCAGCTGCTCTCTCTCCAGCTTCAGCTCTGCACTCCACTTCAGCAGCTTCTGCTTCTCCTCCTCCTTAGCTGTGAGGACGAGCAACACAACACTTTATCCTCCTGCTTAGCTGTGAGGACGAGCAACACAACACTTTATCCTGCTGCTTAGCTGTGAGGACGAGCAACACAACACTTTATCCTCCTGCTTAGCTGTGAGGACGAGCAATACAACACTTTATCCTCCTGCTTAGCTGTGAGGACGAGCAACACAACACTTTATCCTCCTCCTTAGCTGTGAGGACGAACAACACAACACTTTATCCTCCTGCTTAGCTGTGAGGACGAACAACACAACACTTTATCCTCCTCCTTAGCTGTGAGGACGAACAACACAACACTTTATCCTCCTGCTTAGCTGTGAGGACGAGCAACACAAGACTTTATCCTCTTTATCCTCCTGCTTAGCTGTGAGGACGAGCAACACGACACTTTATCCTCCTCCTTAGCTGTGAGGACGAACAACACAACACTTTATCCTCCTGCTTAGCTGTGAGGACGAGCAACACAAGACTTTATCCTCTTTATCCTCCTGCTTAGCTGTGAGGACGAGCAACACGACACTTTAGCCTCCTGCTTAGCTGTGAGGACGAGCAACACAACACTTTATCCTCCTGCTTAGCTGTGAGGACGAGCAACACAACACTTTATCCTGCTGCTTAGCTGTGAGGACGAGCAACACAACACTTTATCCTGCTGCTTAGCTGTGAGGACGAGCAACACAACACTTTATCCTCCTGCTTAGCTGTGAGGACGAGCAACACAACACTTTATCCTCGCGTCTCTCCTCCCTGTGGAACGTCAGCGCTAGCTACAAACGTAGCTAAACGTACAGGGATTCTTACCTTCTTTGTAAGCGATGTAGGAATGGACGATAGCCAGCGTTCCCGGCCAGGGAATAGCTTCTTCTTTCTTCAGTATCTGAGGAGGGTTGACAAGTCTGATTTACACGGTGTCTGAGACGTCAGGGCTTGAGCACAGGGTTGCCCAGGACAACATACCTGTGGTCACCGCTGGGTGAGGTCAGGATGGACATACAATGGAGTCAAATGAAAGTGATGCCCTTCACTAACAAGACAGATGGGACATACAGTAAAACAATGCTGAATAATGTAGCAGCTTACAAAGGAAGTAGCTGCCTTGTCTTAATGTTGACATTAAGGATACCTGATGGACCATCTAAGGGGACAAGTGGGAGATCTTCAAATCTGCATCATATCATCATCTTAGTACCACTTCCACTGACACTTCTGTGACATTCCTTCCGTTTGGTAAGACTGTCCTCGCTTCTCCAGGTCTGACACCCTGAGCGTCTGGGCCCGCCCCCTACAGGCGGGGCTCAGTAGGCCGACACCCTGGGCATCTGGGCCCGCCCCCTACAGGCGGGGCTCAGTAGGCCGACACCCTGGGCGTCTGGGCCCGCCCCCTACAGGCGGGGTTCAGTAGGCCCGCCCCCTACAGGCGGGGCTCAGTAGGCCCGCCCCCTACAGGCGGGGCTCAGTAGGCCGCTGTGTTTACCTGGTCTTGACATTTGGGACAGATCCACATGCCTTTAGGAATGGTTTTCAGTGGTGGGTCCAGGCAGTCCAGGTGAAAGACACGCGAACACGTGTCACACATGAGCAACTGTCCGCTGCGTCTGCAGACAGTGCAGTAGTCCTCATGGATGTCTCCCTGTCAGGAAGAATTGCACCAATCAGTTCCTCTGCCCTGTCTGGGCCTGTCCAATCAGGTGAGGAGAGGCAGGGCAGTGGCTCATTTACTTCTGGATTTTCTTGTTGTTTATTTTATAGATGTTATATAGTTTATAGATTATAGTTCTAAAGATCAGCTTAACTACTGGAGGTTATGAGGGGTAAAGGTCCATCTGAAAGATGCTGTTGACAGACCAAGGTAAAACGTTTTGGATAATTTGAAATAAATATTTTACACGATTCAGAATGATCTTGTTCTTTCATAAAAAAAGCTAGTTTTCCACAAAGGTCACTTATCAAGATGTTATATTTTCCTGCAAGGGCACAGGGAGAGGAACACTTCACTTTGTAAGACTGCATCAGAAACAAAAAGATGGGATGATGAATCATACAATGGGAAGACAGGTATGTGTGTGGCGAGGGCAGTGTAGAAAATATATGAATGACAGGCCAATCGGACTTCCCCGATAGTCAACGTCTTTACTGCCTGTGTTCAGAACCCGGTGACCTAACGGGGGGGAGGGGGGCGAGGTCAGTAAGGGGGGAGGGGGGGGCCCGGGTAGTCCAGGGTGTGTCTGCTGTCTCCAGCTGCTACTTACGTCCCCAGAGCAGGGGCTGGGGAGGGGGAGAGGGTGAGGGTGGACAGGGAGGGGGAGGCCTGCGTCTGGCCGCTCGGCAGCGGGGGTGCCAGCGTGGCGGCTGGAGGGAGAGGCTGGGGGCTGGACAGCCAGCTCAGGAACACTGCTGTGTTTAGGAGGGCGACCTGGGTGACATGAGACAAGACGACAAAAGAAAAAGAAAGATGGAAAAGGGGGGAAAAAAAACAGACAGACGAGTCGTCTAACCGACATACCTTGGAGAGGGAGTCCTCGTTGGCTAGCGTGGGGTGGGTGGGTGGGGGGGGGGGTGATTAAAGGGGGGAGGAGATGATGGAAAAGCACAGAGAGCAGAGTTAGTGCAGAAAGAGCGCCACATGCTGGCCAGGGAGCAGAGACACAACAGCAGCAGGGGGTCTGGAGGAGGAGAGAGGAGAGAGGAGGAGAGAGAGGAGAGAGGAGGAGAGATGAGGAGAGGGGAAGAGAGGGGAGGAGAGAGGAGAGAGGAGGAGAGAGAGGAGAGAGGAGGAGACAGAGGAGGAGGACCGGTCCATCCTTCTGGAACAGGAAGTCATCATCACACCCAGTGAGGTCGACCAGGAAGTCATCATCACACCCAGTGAGGTCGTTAAGAGGAAAACCAGACTTGTCAGATGTTATCATACCTGAACCCTGCTCTTGCACTGCTTGTTGTTAAATGCACAGGGATTCCGAATCTTTATCAGTCATATTAGCAAGGTTTTTAAACGTGCGCAAGTGAATAAACAGGTGATGTAGGCCCAAAGGGCATATCTCAAACCAACTTTTCTGTATGAACAAATCTGACAATCATATACTAAAGGATGAAACTGAGAGCAAAGCAAGAAGTTAGACCATCGACTGAATGCTTAGAACAGTGACAGGATTCAGAAGCAGAGACAAGAGCGATCAGCAGGACGATTTGTGTGTACATGTTATACTGTCATAGCAGTTCCCACCATTAACATTTCAAGTGCATTCACAGGAACCCTATATAGGCCATGTCTATAGTCTACACAGACACTGCACAGGGCCCCAGGGTGCTGGAACAGGTGTGTGTGCAGGTGTATAGAGTCAGTGATGTCTGAGGTTTGAACTGACCTCTCTTCCTGGTCCCCTGGTGGAGAGGAGTGTTCAGGTAGGTCACCGCACTCTTCTTCCTCTGTGACAACAGGGACAAACACACACACACACACACACACGCACACACACACACACACACACACACACACGGGTGAATACTGATATAACGGGGACAGACAGAGGAGATATGAGGAGGTGAGGTGAGGAGGTGAGGTGAGGAGGTTGAAATGAGGAGGTTGAAATGAGGAAGTGAGGTGAGAAGGTGAGGAGAGTGAGATGAGGAGGTGAGGTGAGGAGGTGAGGTGAGGAGGTGAGATGAGGAGGTGAGGACAGAGGAGGAGTTGAGGAGAGAGGAGGTTAAATGAGGAGGTGAGGAGAGAGGAGGAGGTGAGGAGAGAGGAGGAGGTGAGGAGAGAGGCGGTGAAATGAGGAGGTAAGGAGAGAGGAGGAGGTGAGGAGAGAGGAGAGTGAGATGAGGAGGTGAGGAGAGAGGAGGAGGTGAGGAGAGATGAGGGGTGTATCTACCTCGGGCTCAAACACTGCTCCGCTGTAAACAGGGTTGGCTGTGGTTCTCCTCTTGCGCTCTTGTCTCCTGCTCTGGATCTCTGCAACCACACAACAGCAGTGACCTCGCTATCATCCTGACACACAACAGCAGTGACCTGGCTATCATCCTGACACACAGCAGCAGTGACCTGGCTATCATCCTGACACACAACAGCCGTGACCTGGCTATCATCCTGATACACAGCAGCAGTGACCTGGCTATCATCCTGACACACAGCAGCAGTGACCTGGCTATCATCCTGACACACAGCAGCAGTGACCTGGCTATCATCCTGACACACAGCAGCAGTGACCTGGCTATCATCCTGATACACAGCAGCAGTGACCTGGCTATCATCCTGACACACAGCAGCAGTGACCTGGCTATCATCCTGATACACAGCAGCAGTGACCTGGCTATCATCCTGACACACAGCAGCAGTGACCTGGCTATCATCCTGACACACAGCAGCAGTGACCTGGCTATCATCCTGACACACAACAGCCGTGACCTGGCTATCATCCTGATACACAGCAGCAGTGACCTGGCTATCATCCTGATACACAGCAGCAGTGACCTGGCTATCATCCTGACACACAGCAGCAGTGACCTGGCTATCATCCTGACACACAGCAGCAGTGACCTGGCTATCATCCTGACACACAGCAGCAGTGACCTGGCTATCATCCTGACACACAGCAGCAGTGACCTGGCTATCATCCTGACACACAGCAGCAGTGACCTGGCTATCATCCTGATACACAGCAGCCGTGACCTGGCTATCATCCTGACACACAACAGCCGTGACCTGGCTATCATCCTGATACACAACAGCAGTGACCTGGCTATCATCTTGATACACAACAGCAGTGACCTGGCTATCATCCTGATACACAGCAGCAGTGACCTGGCTATCATCCTGATACACAACAGCAGTGACCTGGCTATCATCCTGATACACAACAGCAGTGACCTGGCTATCATCCTGATACACAGCAGCAGTGACCTGGCTATCATCCTGATACACAACAGCAGTGACCTGGCTATCATCCTGACACACAACAGCAGTGACCTGGCTATCATCCTGACACACAACAGCAGTGACCTGGCTATCATCCTGACACACAACAGCAGTGACCTGGCTATCATCCTGACAGTCACATAGCAGTGACCTGGCTATCATCCTGACAATCACACAGCAAGACAAACATCTGTACACAAACTGACGTTTACCTTCGAGGTGGTCATGAGTGACAAGTCCAAGAGACACCATGAAGGCAATTTTCTAGGAACAGAATTGACAACGTATTAAAACAACTTCTTTGTTTGACTTGCAGACTGTTCAGAACCGTACAAAATAAACAACATTTGAAAGTAAACAAGTTGAAATAAAAGTTTTTTCTCATCTATTTATGGCGCAAGTGAAGGGTGAGGTTCTGACCTGCAGGCTGTCTTCTCTGTGCGGCCTGGCCACAGGAGAGAGAGGGGGGGTGGCAGAGCTGACCTGCAGCCTCTGTTCTGGGCCCAGCTGAGCCTTAACAGTCTGGGGAACACAGGAACTCTCAGACAACTGAACAGGACATTCTACATCATATTCATCCAGCAGAGGCTTCTGTCCACAGCGACGGACTACAGAGCATCTAGAAGGTACAGAAGACTTAACGCCACACAAACTTACACATTAATACATGTAAACCCCTCCAAATGGATACAGCAATACATATAAAACCAAAAATGTATAACTTAAAAATGAAAACCTTAACAGACAACACACCACAATAAAAAACGGAGAAACATTGTCAAAGGCAGGGCCAGCGTCCGGCCCCAGACACCCACCATGGTCCGGACCTTGTGGTCTGACAGCAAGCCGCTGACCTGCAGCGTGTGGGTGGGCGTGGCCAGGCGTGCGGAGGAGGCCGGCGTGGCGATGACGATGCCCGCCACGGGCGCTGCCGGCTGGGTGTGGGCGGCGGCGGCGGCGCAGGGCTGGCCGTTGACGATGCGGACCTGGTGCACCGGGCCGGCAGAGGGGGCCAGGGAGTTGGGGCTCAGCTTGGTGGCCAGCATCAGAGGTCGTTGCAGCAGCTGGGGGGCCGCCATCATGGGGGGGGGCGGGGCAGGGGCGATGGGGACGTTGTTGGGGGCGGCGGGTTTCTGGCGGACCTGAGGGGGGGGGCAGGAGGGAGTGAGGCCGGGGGAACAGGTCAGGACACACAGGTCAGGACACACAGGTCAGGACACACAGGTCAGGACACACAGGTCAGGACACACAGGTCAGGAGCTCATGATGAGGAATGCCAGTGTAGGGCTCTGAGATCCTGGAGGAGGATCACTTCCCTGTCTCTCAGCTGATAGTTACCATGTTGGAAGGGGAGGGCAATCAACATACTCCACCCTGAGTCCCTGACAGTGTACTGTGAGTCAGTGAAAACCTACCCACCCAGTCTGGTACAAAGATGGACCCTCGAAGGATTATAATAACCCTGAGCTCCCAGTGGCATTCCTCAGATCAGAGGGCAGTGCCCACACACCTCAGATCAGAGGGCAGTGATCACACACACCTCAGATCAGAGGGCAGTGATCACACACACCTCAGATCAGAGGGCAGTGATCACACACACCTCAGATCAGAGGGCAGTGATCACACACACCTCAGATCAGAGGGCAGTGATCACACACACACCTCAGATCAGAGGGCAGTGCCCCCACACCTCAGATCAGAGGGCAGTGATGACACACCTCAGATCAGAGGGCAGTGTCCACACACCTCAGATCAGAGGGCAGTGTCCACACACCTCAGATCAGAGGGCAGTGATGACACACCTCAGATCAGAGGGCAGTGATCACACACCTCAGATCAGAGGGCAGTGATCACACACACCTCAGATCAGAGGGCAGTGATCACACACCTCAGATCAGAGGGCAGTGTCCACACACCTCAGATCAGAGGGCAGTGATGACACACCTCAGATCAGAGGGCAGTGATCACACACCTCAGATCAGAGGGCAGTGTCCACACACCTCAGATCAGAGGGCAGTGTCCACACACCTCAGATCAGAGGGCAGTGTCCACACACCTCAGATCAGAGGGCAGTGCCCACACACCTCAGATCAGAGGGCAGTGCCCACACACCTCAGATCAGAGGGCAGTGCCCACACACCTCAAATCAGAGAGCTCACACACCGAGGGTTAAAACCACAGTTCCACGCAGCCAGAACACAAAACATCGATAAGCTGCAGAAAATAAACGAGAGTTTTCACAACCAAGAGTAGACAAGACACACAACATCAGCAGGGAAAAGTCATTACCCACACAGACAGGAAGTTATTTAAACCGGAAAGCAAATCACGACAGTAGGAAAGGATCAGAAAGCAGCACAAGGGAAACAGCCTCTGTAAAGCTGAGGGCCCGAGCTAACAGAAGCTGGAGTGCAGCCATGTGCTCGCGCACACTGGCGCCCTCCAGTGGCGACGGTGTGAAACGCCTTGACTGGCCACGCGCACACTGATTGGTGGGATCAGGGTTAGGGGGCGGGTCTGACCAGGACGCACCTGTGGTTGATAGGTGGGTCGAGGCGTCAGTCTAGGAGGAGGGACAAACTGGGGAACTTTGATAGGCTGGGTAGAGAAGGTGGTGGTGGTGGTGGTCTGAACCTGGGACAAAACCACAGCAAGGTCTGGATCTCTGCACTGTGAAGCATCTCAACACACTGGACTGTGAAGATCTCATACAGGCTGCTTTAACTGAGGGGAAATATCACTGACTCCAAGGTGGCCTGGGCCACCACAAACACCACAGCCTCTAAGCAGCTCCACTCTCAACAAACAGCGTCTCTACTTGGACCATTTTACATTTGTAAAAGTATGTGCACCACAGAAGTCAAATGTTTCACCTTTGTATTTTAAAAAGACAGAAAAGTACCACAAACAATCTTTAGGAAACACTACCCCCTTCTCAATAATACCCAAGAGAAAACATGAAACAGATGAAACAGGAGGATGAGATGGTGGTGAGAGGGCTGCTGGTGACTTACCACCGTGTTCTTGGACGTCAGCCTGACTGGGTCAGAACCCTGACCGCTCAGCCTGCTGGACACCTGAAGGTTGACCGGAGAGTTCTGGAAGTCTGTGTTGCCTGCCGGCTTGGTGTTGTTGCTGATGGCAGTGACCATGGCGATGGTGGGGCGCTGGGATAGGAGAGAGGCGGGGGGCGATGCAGCAGCTTTCAGCAGCAGAGGTAGAGGCTTAGTGGTGAGGACCGGCGTCACAGTCAGAGTCTGAGGTCACACAGGGGTCACATAAGGAGACAGAGGTCACACAGGGGTCACACAGGGGTCACACAGGGGTCACACAGGGGTCACACAGGGGTCACACAGGGGTCACACAGGGGTCACACAGGGGTCACACAGGGAGACAAGAGGCCATGTCAGCAGGAGAGCTGTGTTGGGATCAGAAATCACAACAGGCAGGAACAGAGAGCGAAAGAGGAACCCTGGAGGAACGTTCTACAGCCAGGGCGTCGGTTTGTTTTCAAATGTGGGTGGGATTGAGGAGACCGTTAAACATGATTTTCTTCATTAGAAGTGGGAGGGCCAGATTTGCTGTTTTCTAAAAGTGTATCATGAAACATCCACCGCTGTCAGGGTTATGAACATGAGAAATAAACAATAAGAAAATACATACGTTCTTAAGTTCCAGATAGTTTGCTCATCAGTTCTACTTTCCCTCTCTCTTGCCTTCCAGGTTGACCTCAGTTCTGACCTCACAGTTGAGTCCCAGCTTTCTGCAGCCAGCCAACAGAGAGGCCTGGTGCAGACTAGCTCAGATCATATCTAACGCCCTGGGAGACCTGCCAGTAAGACACGCCATGTTTCTCTGAAAGCAGGAGATAAACCTCAGAACAGGAGACAAGGGTTTAAACCAGGGCTGGGCGTCGCTGTTCAGATATCACAGGAGATGACAATCACTACAGACAGACTGACCATGTCTGTTCCCTCCTCACACTGTGTGAGTGAAGCTCAGACTCGTCTTTCTACTGACTGTGTTGCTGGTCAGAGCAGAGCCAGCACTACTGGATTCAGGGGCAGGTGTGACATTCTCACCTGGGGGGGCAAGAGGTAGTTGTCGAGTGGCATGGAGGCGTGGAGGGATGGTGTGACCCAATGCTACAATCTGACCATAAATGATCAGATTGTAGTTGAATTAATGGCACTAATATTAATACTATTGTATGGGGAGATTGCGGTGAGTCTGTTTTGGATCCGTGAGCGGGTGTAGGAGGCAACCTGCTGCAGCCCAGGGGAGGGCAGGCTGGTGGACAGGGTGTGAGAGCAGGGGGCCTGGAGGACCTACCTGCTGGAGCCCAGGGGAGGGCAGGCTGGTGGGCAGGGAGGGCAGGGTGTGAGAGCAGGGCGCCTGGAGGACCTACCTGCTGGAGCCCAGGGGAGGGCAGGCTGGTGGGCAGGGAGGGCAGGGTGTGAGAGCAGGGCGCCTGGAGGACCTACCTGCTGGAGCCCAGGGGAGGGCAGGCTGGTGGGCAGGATGTGAGAGCAGGGCGCCTGGAGGACCTCCGGCTCCTGCTTCAACAGCAGCTCCTTCCTCAGCTGCTCCACTACCCTCTTCTGGGAGGGGGAGAGGGAGGGGGTGAGGGAGAGGAGAGAGGGGGTGAGGAGAGAGTGGTGAGGGAGAGGAGAGTGAGGGGTGAAGAGAGGAGAGAGGGGGGTGAGGAGAGAGGAGAGTGAGGGGTGAGGAGAGAGGGGTGAGGAGAGAGGAGAGTGAGGGGTGAGGAGAGAGGGGTGAGGAGAGAGGGGTGAGGGAGAGGAGAGTGAGGGGTGAGGAGAGAGGGGTGAGGGAGAGGAGAGTGAGGGGTGAAGAAGGAAGGAGGTAGAAAATGGGAGAAGAGAAAGGAGTGTTCAAAGGAGGGGGGAGTACAAGAGAGGTTATAGTCCTCATTGTGGCGAAGTCGTATTTTACACTGCTGCATTATCTGTACAACTATCTGGGACATTTTTATTTCTGTTTCAAGTGGACGATTAAGCTTTTGAACTTTGAACTTTAATATGACAACATCCTCTGACACATGAGGACAGGCTGATAAAGCAGCCCTCTGGCTGTGTCCCCTTCAAAGCCATGTGGGGTTTCTGTGTTTTATTCAAAGGCCTCATGTGACATTTCTTTTCAGATCACAACCACTTCAGCAGCTTAAACATGAAGCAGCCTCGTGACCTTTCGCTCTGACAACAGACTCTCATGAGAGCAAAAGAGCACATTAGCATTCACCATGTTGCCAAATCACTGCACAGGCTAATTCCAGCTCCACACAGGCAGAAACTGCCATCCTGACACACAAAATGACCTCACAGAGCAGGAGACAGGAAGAGGAATGACCTCACAAAGCAGGAGACAGGAAGAGGAGGGACCTCACAGAGCAGGAGACAGGAAGAGGAGGGACCTCACAGAGCAGGAGACGGGATGAGGAATGACCTCACAGAGCAGGAGACAGGAAGAGGAGGGACCTCACAGAGCAGGAGACAGGAAGAGGAGGGACCTCACAGAGCAGGAGACAGGAAGAGGAGGGACCTCACAGAGCAGGAGACAGGAAGAGGAATGACCTCACAGAGCAGGAGACAGGAAGAGGAGGGACCTCACAGAGCAGGAGACAGGAAGAGGAATGACCTCACAGAGCAGGAGACAGGAAGAGGAATGACTCACAGAGCAGGACAGAGGAAGAGGAATGACCTCACAGAGCTGGAGACAGGAAGAGGAATGACCTCACAGAGCTGGAGACAGGAAGAGGAATGACCTCACAGAGCAGGACAGAGGAAGAGGAATTACCAGACCAACTGACAACAGACCGCACACTCTCGCTCCCCCTGCTAATATTTAACCATGAAAAACGGATCGCTCATTGAATATGTATGTAGTGGTGTGAAACTGAGTGTGTGCTGCTAGCCTGAAGCTAACAGAACCATCTAGCGTCCGGGGGGGGCAGAAGTTGTATGTGAGTGTGTGTGTTTGTGTGCTTCCAGCTGCTTCTCATATTATCTGCAGTCGACACAAAGGGCTTTAATTTCTTCTGTAGAGGTTTGGCTTGAGAGAGAGATTCTCTTAATGTGGGTTTTCAGATCCACAAATAGGAGATTCAGCAAATCCCAGCTCTCTGCCTCAGCATGCTGGCAGCTCCGTAGAGCTGAGACTGTCTGTCTGTCTGTCTGTCTCTGTCTGTCTGTCTGTCTGTCTGTCCTGTGTCTGTCTGTCTGTCTGTCTGTCTGTCTGTCTGCTGTCTGTCCTGCTGTCTGTCTGTGTCTGTCTGTCTGTGTCTGTCTGTCTGCCTGTGTCTGCCTGCCTGCCTGTGTCTGGCTGTCTGCCTGCCTGTCTGCCTGCCTGCCTGCCTGCCTGTCTGCCTGTCTGCCTGTCTGTCTGACAGGCCAGGGAAATCTGCTGCTTCACGCCAAGAAGACAATTTCCATGTTAATCAAGATGTCATTTAAACAGCAGCAGGGAAACAGTGTTGAGGTCTTTCTGGAAGCCGTCAGGAGAGGAGCTCTAAACACAGTTAATCAAACCTGACACCCTGCTTGCCCTGTTACCTTCTGAAGTCAAAATAAGACATTTGAGGGACATGGTGGGGGTTAAATGTGTGTTCCTGCAAAGGGAGCTCTGAGAGTGAAGCAGGCTAGTGTGGACCCAATCATGGGTCTGATTTAGGTCCAACTTACTGTCAGACATGCATGACAGTGCTCTGCCATCCTCTATCCACGCAGCTGTTATCAAGCAACACTAAAACATCTTGCCACGACAGCAAAGCCAGTAAGCATGTAGTTAAGACATAGGACATAATTCAAATAAGAACACACAACTTTTCCACAGCAGAATCACTTTTTTCTAAACAGCTGTTGTGCATGTAGCTACAAAACAGGTTGCTTTCCATAGACAGTTTCAACACATCCAGGAAAGCCACCTTCTTCAGAGGTTTGCTCTTGGCGTGTCTGGACAAGAGGAACAACATGAAGACAGAGAGGTATGTCTCCTTAGACCAGGAGAGCTAGAGAGCAGCAGACCCCATCAGCAGACCCCATCAGCAGCAATACAATCACCTCAAAGCACTCTGGGACATGCCTGAACCTGTCCTGGTAGATCCAGGGCACTCACTGATCTGAGAGGGCGTGGCAGATCAACCAGGCTGCCTGGAACAGGCGGCAGGAGACCAGCAGAGAACACAAGAAGCCAAGTTAGTTCCTGTGGGACAGTGGACCCTGGGGACCAACCAGGAAGCAGAACATAGAGTAGGAAAGAATCCTCCATTGACCAATCCCAGAATGCAACACTGAGCATGCAAAACAGCATGCTCAGTAACAGCACCATCCCTCATGTTCTGGTCTTGTCTGTTGTACAGACATCAGAGGAACTGATCCCTGGTCAGTAACAGCAGCGGCCTGCTGGCTCCCTGCAGGGGGAGCAGAGCTGCACAGACATCAGAGGAACTGCTCAGGTCTGGACCAGGTCTCTCAGGCCCGGCGCTCTGGACCAGGTCTCTCAGGCCCGGCGCTCTGGACCAGGTCTCTCAGGCCCGGCGCTCTGGACCAGGTCTCTCAGGCCCGGCGCTGACACACTGACCAGCACCTTTGGGGGGTCAGATGGCTGAGCGGTTAGGGAGTCGGGCTATTAATCAGAAGGTTGTTGGTTCGATTCCTGGCCGTGCCAAATGACGTTGTGTCCTTGGACAAGGCACTTCACCCTACTTGCCTCGAGGAGAATGTCCCTGTACTTACTGTAAGTCGCTCTGGATAAGAGCGTCTGCTAAATGACTAAATGTAACACAGCCTCACAGCATCCATCACAAACAAAGGCTATACTTTCCCAGTCTAGTGTGTGAGTGCGTGTGCGTGTGTGTGTGTGTGTGGCCATGTGCCTAGCCCTAGCTAAAAGGATTTTGAAAATGCTGAAATCAGCAGTTATTTGCTCCGTCTTGACCACTAACATCAACGGGATCGTCAGATCCAATGACAAAAGAGTCAAAACATGTTTCAGTGTGAATACATTCAGCTGGAACAGGACAACAGGCTACTTGCATGTGCAGAGTGTCTGTAGTCATATGTAGGGCAGTGTGGAATACTGGTGTCAGCATTGCATCCTGAAATACCTGCTTCTCGCTGAGCGCTGTGATCTTGGCCTGCAGATCATGAAGCTGCTTCTTTAGATCAGCATTCTGGAAAAGGAGAGCAGAGCCAATCACAATACAGCCAGCTTTCAAGCCCGGCTGGAAAAACTAGTCTTATTTTTCCTTATTTTTTTCAGGTTTGCTCATTGGTTTATTTCAACTACAGAAACCGTCATTTTCTTTCCTTGCAAATCAAGAAGGGGAGAATTGGTTTTCTACAACTCCCTTCAGCCCCTCTTCACAAGGTCTTGAAGGTAATTATGTTCATCTGTACCCTAACACATTAGCATTATTTTGGGGCATTTCATATTCCTCCAAATGATCTGAAGCATTTGAGAGGGAATTACTGAAAATAAAAACACATCACTGAACAGCTGCTGAACTTGGAAATAAGATTTACCTTTAACAATTTATTTTCCCTTTCTTAGATCCAATGTGGCCACAGAAAAGCATGGTGTTTGTGCGTGGTCACAGTAAAGGTGTCTGTGGTGTTTTTGAGTGCGTTGTGGCGTTTGTGGCGTGTTGTGATGTTTGTGCGTGTGTTGTGGTGTTTGTGCGTGTGTTGTGATGTTTGTGCGTGTGTTGTGATGTTTGTGCGTGTGTTGTGATGTTTGTGCGTGTGTTGTGATGTTTGTGCGTGTGTTGTGATGTTTGTGCGTGTGTTGTGGTGTTTGTGCGTGTGTTGTGGTGTTTGTGCGTGTGTTGTGGTGTTTGTGCGTGTGTTGTGGTGTTTGTGCGTGTGTTGTGATGTTTGTGCGTGTGTTGTGATGTTTGTGCGTGTGTTGTGATGTTTGTGCGTGTGTTGTGATGTTTGTGCGTGTGTTGTGGTGTTTGTGCGTGTGTTGTGATGTTTGTGCGTGTGTTGTGGTGTTTGTGCGTGTGTTGTGGTGTTTGTGCGTGTGTTGTGATGTTTGTGCGTGTGTTGTGGTGTTTTACCTGTGGATCTTGTTTCATCTGGGCAACCAGTTTCTGTGGGAGAAGAACAAGGGTTAGTATGGATTCAGTCACACCTATATGGACACAGTGACACCTAGAGGCTCAACCTTTAACTGCAGCAACACCAGCAAAGGCACCCGTCCTATCTAAATGTGAGAGGCTCATGTACAGTTTTCACTAACAAAGCCTGCTCTCGTTTGAACACACACACATCATTATCATCATCATCAGATATAATTTCCATCCAGACTGACCACTCCTCAGAGAGCAGGTCTACTGGCTGGCCAATCACAGAGCTGAGGCCAGGTCTACTGGCCAGCCTATCAGACAGCAGGTCTACTGGCCAGCCTATCAGACAGCAGGTCTACTGGCCAGGCTGAACACTCCTCAGAGCCTGACGTTCTGAGTCTGATTCTGGGACATTAGAGATGTCCCAGATGCTCTCCTCAGCAACAGGGGGCAGAGATGAGGTCCTGAGGCCTGGTCTCAGGTACAGACTAGCAGCAGGGGGCAGAGATGAGGTCCTGAGGCCTGGTCTCAGGTACAGACTAGCAGCAGGGGGCAGAGACGAGGTCCTGAGGCCTGGTCTCAGGTACAGACTAGCAGCAGGGGGCAGAGACGAGGTCCTGAGGCCTGGTCTCAGGTACAGACTAGCAGCAGGGGGCAGAGATGAGGTCCTGAGGCCTGGTCTCAGGTACAGACTAGCAGCAGGGGGCAGAGAGGACTGATGTACATCACGGCAGCAGATTCATCCCATCTTGTTTAAGGGGATTGACTGAGTATGAATGCAAAGCAGTTCTATTGGTTCCCAACCCTCACCTGCGGTAGCTCAGGTTTTCCTACCTGATGGACTTGTATTTCCACTTTGAGAGCCTCCTGTAATGTTTGTAATTCCATCATTGATCCAGTCAGTCTTTCAGTGGCTCCAAGGAAACGTTCAGCCTGTTACCAGAGAGGAGTAAAAAAACATTCTATTTCAACCAGATTATTAAACACTAAATGTTAAATTATGCATTCCTATTTCAAACTATACTTGATGTTCCAGGGTTTAGTGCAGTAGCATGCTATATAATGAGGCACGATCATATGCGTGTACACTTTTTGTTTGAGCGTCTGAAGATCGACCACACAGTGTTTAGATGCAGTTGTTACCAGATTTACCTTCACGCCGTCTCCAGGTTGAATACCATCCAACTGAAGCATTAAAGAGCCGCTGCACAGAAAAACCAGATATTATCCCTTAGCAACATGGTGTGCTGTCATGGGAGGAACAGGAGGTGTGATCCTCCTGGATCATGCTGCTGTGACGGTCCTGAAGACATGTCAGCCCCCTAGCTGACTGCAGAGGTGACTGCTACAGCTGTAGGCCTCTGTGTAAAGCTTAATGATTCAGAAGCCATGGGGTATGATGCCGAAGGGAGGATGGGGCAATCTCATTTAGTGGATCATTACGCAATGACAAACGAGCCAATAATTCTGTCTTCAGAGTTGGGATTTACTCACAGCATGCAAGGGTAAATAAAGAACTTGGAAATGACAAGCGCAGTAAAATGACAGACGAGACCAAGTTCACAAAAGCATATATTTGGCTGGTTTCGAAGCACAACAATAACCAGAGAGGAGGGGGAGTGTGACCCTGCCTGAGGACAGCCACAGACGTCCAGTCCCATTGGGTTAGGGTTAGGGCCAAAGCTGCAAGCCAAGAGGACAAATACAACAGGAGCTGCTACAGGACTCACCTTCGGGCAGTGTGACCTCACCTTCGGGCAGTGTGACCTCACCTTCGGGCAGTGTGACCTCACCTTCGGGCAGTGTGACTGGGCCTCCACTCTCCAATTCCCTACAAGACAGAAGAGCCACGCGGCCGGTTACACCCCAACACTCCACTTAGAGTCCATTCAGGATGGCTCAATCCTTCCCCATGCTGGAGAAACATCACAGTAGCATTGCCAAGGTCACATGCAGGCTAACAAGTTAACAGCCCGTTCAGAGGAGACATTCAGAAGTGTAACATCACAGAAGGCAACGTGTGGCCCAATTCATACTGTAACTGAACGTGGTTTACATAGACTATTGAGAATAGGAAAGGCTACTGGTTGAGCCAAAGCCAGAGGTGAGCCAAAACGGCTAAATCTGGCTAGTCCTCTGCCGTCCATAGTTAGCTAGTCCCCTGCCGTCCACAGCTAGCTAGTCCCCTGCCGTCCACAGCTAGTTAGTCCCCTATCGTCCACAGCTAGCTAGTCCCCTGCCGTCCACAGCTAGGTAGTCCCCCGCCGTCCGCAGCTAGCTAGTCCCCTGCCATCCAGTGTTAGCTAGTCACCTGCCGTCCGCAGCTAGCTAGTCCCCCATCGTCCACAGCTAGCTAGTCCCCTGCCGTCCAGTTAGCTAGTCCCCTGTCGTTCACAGCTAGCTAGTCCCCTGCCGCCCAGTGCTAGGTAGTCCCCTGCAGTTCAGCGTGAGCTAGTCCCCTGCCTTCCACAGTTAGCTAGTCCCCTGCTGGCCTCAGCTAGCTAGTCCCCTGCCGTCCAGTGCTAGCTAGGATGCTACATAGTTCCACCTTCAGAGTTTAGACCCCAAACACCTGTCCCCCCCAGTAGCAAGGTTCCCAAACCATAACACATAATTTAAAAAATGAAATTGGCCTTCTGGTTTACATGAAAAACATGCTTTTCTATACAGGCTGATTTGGCATGCCTCCTCTCTGGGTCTCTCATGAGATGACATGTCATTTAAAGCTCGAGTCACTTCATAAACATTCCTCTGGACATTCTACAGTACAAAGGCTTAAGGACAAACCAAGGAAGAGTGACACATGTGAAAACCCTATTAACTTGGTTTATAATTGGAAAATTAATTTAATCTTGATGCTAATCTGATGCTGAACAGTAGCAGTAATCTGTATTCTGTGCAGCTAAATCTAGTTATCAACCTGTCCAGACAACAAACATCCAGAAGTCACTACCTCGTCCACCCTTATCCTGACAACATTGTCATCATTGTTTATGACTAGCGCATGGGATTTTAAGGGATTAAGATCTTAATATTGTTTTCTACCTTGGGGTTGTTTTTAAAACCAGTGCAGAATGAAGTAAATAAATAAATACAAGTAATCTACTCAATCAAATGCCTACTTTAACTGAGCCACATTCCAGTTTTGTTCTAAATATGAGGAAGAGATTTGAAACAGACTGCACTTCATCTACATTCAGCAAAGCAAAGCGGACATGTTGATATTATTTCAATCGTCTCGTCTTGTAATGCTGCATACTGAGAGTCTCCTCTGATAGTGGAGTACATCATGCCACCACATCCACACATGTGGCCTTTCAGTAGTGTTACAGTTAAACAGTGGCAGCCAACATGATCTTTATACTGTATGGATCTAGGACTTTCTGTATATTGCTATACTAAAGATTAAATCAAACTCTTGATTAATGAATGTGTTGTTATTATGATATGGGAATGCTAATAAAAACCGTATGTTATTATAAGCCACATTTAAAAAACAGTGACTATTGGTCGTATTAGCATTCACCCATATGACTCTGATCCTTAATACTTTCGCTAATCAAGCGCCACACGGGCTGTGGGTCAAATGATAAGTTAGGTAAAACTTACAGCATCAGTAGCCTACTCGTCGATTGGCCTGTAGCCTACATATGCATGACATTTTAAATTGTGCAGTTTCAGATGGAAATGCATTGGTGCGTAGAATGTTGTTAATATACTCTGAGGTACTTTCAGGATTGTATTGTGATTGCTCAAACACACCGTTTATAACGTTCTTTAACGCGAGTCCTATAATGGCCATCTTGCGCTATGCAAGCACTCACGCAACTCTACATTCGCTCCTATCGGCCAGCTAATTGCCTTGTAGAATGTAGTTAGTGCATGCAAGGTTTGAGTGATGGGGTCGTCACTTACTTTATTAATCCTCAACTAATTTCAAACTAGGACTTTCTCCCATCGTACGGATGGCTATAAAATGTTACCTGAGAACTACGATAATGAATAGCCGCTTAGCAGCAAGTAGCTAAATAACCGGCTAGTGGTAGTCGAGCACGGGCGAGCAGCGTTCACGGCACAGCAGTGAGTCTGTCACCACTGAGCTAACGTGAGCTAGCGAGCTAGCTAGCTGTCAAAAGCCACATTGAGGACTGTCTTACGAGCTAACTTACATCAAAGCTAATTAATGCTAATATTAAATATCGCTAGTAAAAAGAAAGAATTAAAAACGCAGACCACTGTCTAAATAAGTAATTTGACCAAATTATCGCAAACAAGCTCGAGCTGGTGGTTACAAGTTAGAATCGGCCCCTTTCTCCGTCCGCTGCCCTCCAATAGCAGTGCACTTCGCTAGCTAGAGAATATCACCCAACTCCTATAATAAGAAATTGCAGTGAGCAAAAAAGGCATCCACTCTCTCTATAATAAACCACGATTCGATACAGGCGTACGAGTGAAAGACACAGGGGGGAAGAGAAACGATGAAAATGAAAGTTGGGATGATAATAAAAAGATCCCAATGTGTACTTACTCTCCTCTCTACTCACTTGAGCAGCAGCAGTCCTCCTCTCCTCAGAAATTAATTAAATAAATATTTACAAACAACCCAATACCTCTCAACCGAATCCCCGATACAATATTATCATGCAAATGTCCAAACGCTGTCTCCCCAGCAGAGTATGAGATATCCGTACTATTTTCTAATTTGTTTAAATTCAATTTGTCAAAAAAGAGAGAAACTGAGATACAAAACAAGAACTCTTCTTCAATCTCATTCACCACAGCCTGAGCACAACACTTATCACTGCGCTCAAGAGGAGGGAGAAAAGGGGGTAGAAAACTATTTCACAAATGTGACGATTGTCATATTTTTACATCTGATCGATCAATTGGGAATTATAATATTGTTAAAGTTAGCTACTGGGAGTCGATACGTTGCACAAGACGAAGAGAAAATGTGTTTGACAAGCGAACTATTTTTTGTGACGGTGCGGCGAATTTATTTCACTTTGCCTAAGGAACATGGGTACTATGCCTCCCATTGCCTAGGGAAAAAACCCGGATGTAAACTCGGTGAAACTCATCTGGAGAGAAGTAGCACTCAATGCAACTCAACGAAAAGAACGCGGAGCAATTTGTTGCTGTCTCGACTTGCCACGGCCCCATCCTGCACCCTTCCCGATTCTTTCCTCGTAATCAATAATTGCGTCACTTGTTTTCATTTTGTCGATTAGAAAGCACCCCGCCTATCTTTTCATATACATGTGCGTTGAAAGGTCGACTTGACAAAAGTCGTTATATTAATAACATAATTTGATGCTGAACCGTTGCACATGATTTCTGGTGATGTAAGAGAGTCTGACTGAGGCGTGGGCAAGCGGCCTTTATCCATCGCGCCATGTTTTGTACACAGAACAGCAGTGGGGATGTAAAGTATATATAGCCTATCCATTAGTGAAATAGCGAGACACGTGCAAAATCGAGGACAACCTTAAGAGAATGTGACTGTTATAACATTGTTGTCACACTATAGTAGCCTACAACCCGGCCAGAGATTGTAGGTTATGTTGCCCAATCAGTAGGCTAGCAGATAATTAAATGAGCCTATATTTTAAAATTACCGGTATGTATTTAGCCTATAAACATATATTTACCATTATCAGGACACATTTCCACTTTAAAACAGTCAAAGAGGGCTGTTAAATAAAGACATTTAAAATTATTTTTAAAGACATCATAAAGACAAAAATAAGATTGACAACAAAGGGCATGTGACAGCCTAGTGTGTCTCTTGCTGAGAGAAAGTGAAAAACTGTTGTTTCAGTGTAACTAGATCTTCTCTTCCAGATAAGAACCAGAAGCTGGAGGAGGTGCTGTACTGATGAAACCCAGGAGAACAGTATCAAGATAGAGGCCTTCCTACTTGTGTATTGATTGATGTGAATAGAACAAATAACGATTCACCCCCGCTAATTGCCTATTGAAACTCCCTGAACATTTTCAGTAAAGGTCATGGCTTTTTTGTAACAGTTAACAGCCATCTTTTGTGTTTACATTTGTGAACTAAGAACGATGCAATAACAATTCATACATTATTTACCTTGGTATATTGTCCTCTGTCAAATTCACACATTGTTAATTGGTTTGGCCAATTACTTAATATTTGTAACGACAATTTGGTCTACAGTAACATATAAGCTCAGAAGGTTTTTTTTAGGTCACCGTTACATTTGTTGTTAAACAGACGCCGGGTGTCCTCGTGGGCTTGACTTCTGACATGAGAACAAAGAGATAAACTGATGAAGATATTCTTTCACATCAGTGTCTTCATGGCGGTATTTAGCCTATTTGTGCAGGGTTGAATTACTAAAGTCTAAATGGCAAATCAATATAGTGGGGTTTATTTCCAACTCTTGGAAATAAACATTAACTTCTTGACAGTCGCTTTTTCTAGCTTCCTCTTCAAAAAGAATAGGATCCCTTATTCCGGTGAAATCCAGAGCACTCAGTTGAACCACTAGATGTCGCTGTTTGATTGAAAACTGTGAATTGCTGCACAGCCACTCTACAGTAGGATTTCTAAAGTGATTTTATAAGTACATTTGAAAAGCTATACTCCAATATATTGCCTAGTAAACAAAATAGGCTAGTTAAAACTGTGTCTTTCTGTATTTACAAAATATCTCTGCAGTGTGACATTTCACAAGTAGGCTATATAGTAGTTTCCCATAGGTCTATACCTGTCTAAAGTAGTTGTTGGTCTCAAGTTTGGAAGGCTTGATCTTACAAATGATGTCGATTTTTTTTAAGGATACCTTACAAGCGTTGGCAATCTATCCAGCATGTTCACTAGTTCAATAGCGGGCTCATGTAAATATGCGCTCATTACAGAGTGCGCCTGCGACAACAGAGCCACGCGTGTCGCTTTGGGAATTGTTTGGTGTTTAAATAAGTGTGATCGGATAAACTAGACCCTGTATCCTACTCCACACTAACTGTAGTCCAAACAACAGATGGCGAGCACGAGGTTGGTGGAGATTATCGAAGAGGAGGATGTTGTGAGCGACAGACAACACATTGGGGTCGTAGATATGGAGAGTTCTGTGAGAAACATGTCCGGGAAAGTACGGAAAGGAGCCTTCAGAATGACAGCGACAGAAAATCATATGGAGAACGAATTCATGCACCTCGCCCTACGAAAACAGCTCTCCTACAGGTAGGCTAAATTCTGTAATTCAGGACCAGGTCCTGTCCTGCACCTTGGGGGGTTAGGCTGGCGTCCTTTAGTCAACGAAAATACACGCAATCAAGAATCACGAGCCAGACGCTTAAACTTTTGAAAGGGAACAATTTGAAGTGGAATGGCTTATGTCGACGCGAATCGTGATATTGTTTAAAAATTGATGAATGGCCACAATTTACTCACTAACATTTACTTAACTATCTTTCACGCCAACTTTAGCTTAGTCGGTTATTGTTCTTCCCTATTATGTATAGCCTATGTTTCCAAATTGACTTCCTTATACAAGAGAAGAGGGTGGGGGTGGAAAATCGGTAGTGCCATAGAATGGAAACTCGACTATTCTGCTCATAATAGTGTATCCATATCGGGAACTTAGTCATAGCAGGTACAGTAGGCCTATAAAAGTGACCATCTCCCGAGTGATATCCTGTTCGTGTTCACACATTAACCCGATTAGGAGGCATCTGTCTGCGGTCTCTGTTCCATAACTGCCATCAGAAGAGTCAACCAAATCAATCATCTCCCACTTACACAATAATATCCTTTTGAAAGTCCTTTACAGTGCTCATTATGGAAAGTTAATAATGTTAAGGCTACAACGCTGCTTTCAATGAGACTCATGAACAATGAGTCATCTCTGTGTTCGTTTCTTGTGTTTCAGCAGCTCCTGCAGTCTTTTGAAAAAGAGCCCTGTGTTTTACTGCTGTTTTTCCTCAGATTGTCAAACGCAAATTGACTAAACAGATTGTGTGTGTGCGTGTGCACACGTATGTATGTGTGTGTGTGGGATCAGGGTGTGTGTGGGAGCAGGGTGTGTGGGGGAGCAGGGTGTGTGGGGGAGCAGGGTGTGTGGGGGAGCAGGGTGTGTGGGGGAGCAGGGTGTGTGGGGGAGCAGGGTGTGTGTTGGGTGTCTGCATCAACACACCTGGTTCAAGAAACCTTTTCATGCCTTAAAGGTGCATGTGCTTTATATAGGATGGTGGAAAAAGGTGATTTTAGTGAAGCAATAATTCTTTGAAAATAAGAGTTTAGTTAATTCTTAAAACTGATGACATGTGGTTCATGTACTCATGGTTGATTAAAAAAAACCCATAGTGAGTTAGAAAGTTGAGCATACTTTAGTAAATAATAAATTGCCAAATTGCTCTCTTTTGAGACAGTTCTGCTGCTGGAAGCCAAAGCAATATCAGTGACTCACCGAGTTCTGTGGGTACGGAGGACCAATCAGTCCTTTGGAGGAAATCAGTGTTCACTGTTGCCATGTAATCAGGTTTTCTGAGAATCGAACAAAGTGGGGGGTGGGGGGGGGCAGGGGGTCACATCCAGCTGAGAAACCTGCCGCTGGGGCTTGTTGTTCTAAAAGAAGCTGAGTGGTCGGAAATGAATGTGAAACCAGGTTTTAGCTTTTGAAAATACTCTTACATTTTGGGTGACTTCCTGAATTGCTAAAATTATATAAAGTAAATATGAGACCTGCAGGATGCTGCAGACAGCTGGGATAAACCCACGTGAGAGATCCACACAGTGGAGAGAGAGAGGGGCCTGGACTCCAGGCTGCTCTACATCAGTGGATCACAGTCACTAGGAGAGAGAGGGGCCTGGACTCCAGGCTGCTCTACATCAGTGGATCACAGTCACTAGGAGAGAGAGGGGTCTGGACTCCAGGCTGCTCTACATCAGTGGATCACAGTCACTAGGAGAGAGAGGGGCCTGGACTCCAGGCTGCTCTACATCAGTGGATCACAGTCACTAGGAGAGAGAGGGGTCTGGACTCCAGGCTGCTCTACATCAGTGGATCACAGTCACTAGGAGAGAGAGGGGCCTGGACTCCAGGCTGCTCTACATCAGTGGATCACAGTCACTAGGAGAGAGAGGGGTCTGGACTCCAGGCTGCTCTACATCAGTGGATCACAGTCACTAGGAGAGAGAGGGGTCTGGACTCTGGCTGCATCACCTTTATTTAATTTGTTGGTCCCATAACACGTCCCTGGAGCGAGGTTGTGTGGTCAGAGAGAGGAGGGGGTGTGGTCAGAGAGAGGAGGGGGTGTGGTCAGAGAGAGGAGGGGGTGTGGTCAGAGAGAGGAGGGGGTGTGGTCAGAGAGAGGAGGGGGTGTGTTCAGAGAGAGGAGGGGGTGTGGTCAGGAGAGGAGGGGGTGTGGTCAGAGAGAAGAGGGAGTGTGGTCAGGAGAGGAGGGGGTGTGGTCAGAGAGAGGAGGGGGTGTGGTCAGAGAGAGGAGGGGGTGTGGTCAGGGAGAGGAGGGGGTGTGGTCAGAGAGAGGAGGGGGTGTGGTCAGAGAGAGGAGGGGGTGTGGTCAGGAGAGGAGGGGGTGTGGTCAGAGAGGAGGGGGTGTGATCAGAGAGGAGGGGGTGTGGTCAGAGAGAGGAGGGGGTGTGGTTGGGGTGGTTGAGCTGGTGTGTGAGGTTGTCCAGGCACCTGGGCTCGGCACATCAAAGCACCTCCCCCCAGATGAGTGTAATTCATCAGCCGGGTCCAGACCAGACTCGGCTCCTGCAGGGTGAGCCTCAAACGAGGGGCTTCTGATGGCACATTAAAGAGCACTCATAAAAGGAAGTGGCCTCCTGTCTGGAGGTGGTGGCTGGCCTGCAGCTAGATCCTCAGAGGGGTGTGGGGGGTGGGGGGGGGGGGAGGGGAACAGGGGGGTGGGGGGGAGGAGAACAGGGGTGACTGGATTACCGTGCCTCACTGTTATCTGGAAAAGGCTGACTAATAGAAGACTTAACTTACTGGGGTTTCTGTGGTGCTGTTTAGTTGCCCTGCTCCTTTCTGTGTTTATAACATGGCAGTGTGCATTTGGTTTTCTATTGAACAGAAAAAGGAGGTAATTAAATAGATTTAATACAGTATAGGGTTTGTTTGAGGTAAACCTGTTCACAAGACATGAAAGTGTGGACCCGTACTATGACCCATGCAAGTCGTCCCACTATCCCCAGCTCTGCTCTTCACATCTGTGCTCCTTCACTGAGGAACTTAGCCTCTCCTATGCTGCCTGGCACCATACTCCCTGTCTCTCTCTCTCTCTCTCTCTCTCTCTCTCTCTCTCTCTCTCTCTGTCTCTCTCTCTCTTTCTGTCTCTTCTCTCTCCCTTTCTCTGTCTGTCTCTTTCTCTCTTTCTGTCTGTCTCTTTCTCTCTTTCTTCTTTCTCTCTCTCTCTCTCTCTCTCTCTCTCTCTCTCTCTCTCTCTCTCTCTCTATGAATGGGGCCTGATTCAGCAGGTCATCAAGTAGGACAGGTGGTTGTCGTGATTGAGAGTTCAGAGAATAATAAACCCAGCTGGCAAAACGTGTGTTTGTAAAAGTGTCGGATAAAAGAAAACAATTATAATGTAGATCTGGGAAAAAAATTATCTTTAAACTGGTGTCATTGTTGGAATGCTGCTTCAGCATTCCAAGTATTGTTCTTTGAATCTTTATTCAAGCATCTTCTTCTTCTTCTTCTTCTATTTCTTCCGCGACACCTTTCAGCGCCTTCAAATCTTTAGCTATTAAAACCGTTCAGATATCAAAAAATTCAGCCGTTTCAGGCCATGACTGCTTTATCTTTTCAGCTTTGTACCTCTTATGCTTGAATTAATATAAATCAATATTCATAATATTTTTAACATGGTTTTCCAATGGAGTTTTTTTTCAAATCCTCTCAATCCTCTTAAACGTCTTCAACTTTCAAATCCTTCTTCTTCCTCAATCCTTCAGCCACAGCCACCATTTAAACTTTGAAATGTTGACAAAACCCTAAACTATTTTTTTTTAATTCAGCTTTTTGATATATTATCAACTTTTTTCAATATCACTGATTATGTTTCATGACTTTTTCAAGCCGCTTCTGAGATTTACATGGGTGTGTACGTGAAAGCCTAGAGTGCAGACTGAAACGCTTAGAGTGGAGGGGAGCTTCGGATGTCGTTGAAAAAATATTTCTAGTTTGCAAGCATTGCCACAATTTTCGCTCTTCATATATATTGAAACTGCCGGTAGAGTCGTATTTCTGACCGCACAGAAATATAAAGGACATCTCTGGTTTCGGCAGAGTCTTGGGTCTCGGAAAATATGCTTATTTTTATAAGCATATTTATAGTTTTGTATAGTATAGTTTTGCGTCTAGGTTAACTTGTTTGAGGTGTGGATTCTAGCTAAATTTCTGTTATTCTTTGCCCTCAGCGCGTTAGCATTCATAGCTGCACCATCACCGTGGCAACCACACAAACAAGTGCCACTCAGTCTATTACACAGGTGATTGTTATTAGCTGATTAGTGGAGACACAGGACAAGCTATTCAGTCAACTCGTCTCATTAAAAGACTAAGAGCACCACAACACAACTACTACCACTACTGCTATATTTTATGCCACTACAACAACTAGCACTACTAATTCTGCAGATGCTGCTAATATCTCTTTTACTAACTACTTCGCTAATGGAACTGTTTTGTTCTACTACGCCACTGAGTGCGTTTACTTGACCATGAGAAAACCGATTACTAGCAATTGTCGGTTTATGCCATACAATTACTCCATTTACATGTGTAATTAGTTATGCGATTACTCAATAAGCACGTCTACATGATTCTTTTTATTAATCGTTGTATGCTCCACGGACAAAACTTGCACCATCATCCTTCTGCAACAAAGTGTCGCCGTGTCTTCCTGTATCGGCCCTACTGCTGTATGTTTCATTCAATCAACACATTGAATCCTACTAAGAAAGCCGAGTAAACGCACTCAATGCACACATCTGCTACTGCTATTACTATCCCAACTATAATGTCAGCTGTTAAGACTATAATATTCTTTTTATGACTAGCTAGCCTAGGCCTACTTCTTCTTCTGTTTAACAGTTCAGCTTTCAGCTTCTCCCGCATTGTATTTCAGCTCTTAGCGTTGTTAGATGATGCAGTTCAGTTTCCACACTGCCTCTTTTGTGTGACTCACACATTTTTGAAATTCATTTCAGCTTGCGGGTATTTTCTCATTTCTGTATTTTCTGCAATTTAAGAAAAATAATTTCATCTTTCAGCATTCCAACGCATTTTCAGCAGGAAATGCCTTTGTAGTTATTAACACACAACCTCCTGAAGGTTTTCTACTTTCTCAATATTCTATGTTATTAAAGCATTAGGAGAGAATCCTAATAAATCTGAGTGAGATCTGTATCAGTAACTACTATGGCCCAGATAGTCCTGCTCCCTCCTGGAGGCCCAGGTAGTCCTGCTCCCTCCTGGAGGCCCAGGTAGTCCTGCTCCCTCCTGGAGGCCCAGGTAGTCCTGCTCCCTCCTGGAGGCCCAGGTAGTCCTGCTCCCTCCTGGAGGCCCAGGTAGTCCTGCTCCCTCCTGGAGGCCCAGGTAGTCCTGCTCCCTCCTGGAGGGCCAGTCCTTACGTAAGACTTGATGAGAACGTGTTCAGCTATGCATCCAGCCTGCTTGGCTGAGAGAGGGAGGGAGGGAGAGAGGAAGGGATGTGGATTGATGCTTCAGCCCACATGCTGGTGGACACAGCTGTACTTCAGCAGGTTCCATCTCCCTGCTCCTCTACTCCACATTCAGCAGGTTCCATCTCCCTGCTCCTCTACTCCACATTCAGCAGGTTCCATCTCCCTGCTCCTCTACTCCACATTCAGCAGGTTCCATCTCCCTGCTCCTCTACTCCACATTCAGCAGGTTCCATCTCCCTGCTCCTCTACTCCACATTCAGCAGGTTCCATCTCCCTGCTCCTCTACTCCACATTCAGCAGGTTCCATCTCCCTGCTCCTCTACTCCACATTCAGCAGGTTCCATCTCCCTGCTCCTCTACTCCACATTCAGCAGGTTCCATCTCCCTGCTCCTCTACTCCACATTCAGCAGGTTCCATCTCCCTGCTCCTCTACTCCACATTCAGCAGGTTCCATCTCCCTGCTCCTCTACTCCACATTCAGCAGGTTCCATCTCCCTGCTCCTCTACTCCACATTCAGCAGGTTCCATCTCCCTGCTCCTCTACTCCACATTCAGCAGGTTCCATCTCCCTGCTCCTCTACTCCACATTCAGCAGGTTCCATCTCCCTGCTCCTCTACTCCACATTCAGCAGGTTCCATCTCCCTGCTCCTCTACTCCACATTCAGCAGGTTCCATCTCCCTGCTCCTCTACTCCACATTCAGCAGGTTCCATCTCCCTGCTCCTCTACTCCACATTCAGCAGGTTCCATCTCCCTGCTCCTCTACTCCACATTCAGCAGGTTCCATCTCCCTGCTCCTCTACTCCACATTCAGCAGGTTCCATCTCCCTGCTCCTCTACTCCACATTCAGCAGGTTCCATCTCCCTGCTCCTCTACTCCACATTCAGCAGGTTCCATCTCCCTGCTCCTCTACTCCACATTCAGCAGGTTCCATCTCCCTGCTCCTCTACTCCACATTCAGCAGGTTCCATCTCCCTGCTCCTCTACTCCACATTCAGCAGGTTCCATCTCCCTGCCTCTCTACTCCACATTCAGCAGGTTCCATCTCCCTGCTCCTCTACTCCACATTCAGCAGGTTCCATCTCCCTGCCTCTCTACTCCACATTCAGCAGGTTCCATCTCCCTGCCTCTCTACTCCACATTCAGCAGGTTCCATCTCCCTGCCTCTCTACTCCACATTCAGCAGGTTCCATCTCCCTGCCTCCTCTACTCCACATTCAGCAGGTTCCATCTCCCTGCTCCTCTACTCCACATTCAGCAGGTTCCATCTCCCTGCTCCTCTACTCCACATTCAGCAGGTTCCATCTCCCTGCCTCTCTACTCCACATTCAGCAGGTTCCATCTCCCTGCTCCTCTACTCCACATTCAGCAGGTTCCATCTCCCTGCCTCTCTACTCCACATTCAGCAGGTTCCATCTCCCTGCCTCTCTACTCCACATTCAGCAGGTTCCATCTCCCTGCTCCTCTACTCCACATTCAGCAGGTTCCATCTCCCTGCTCCTCTACTCCACATTCAGCAGGTTCCATCTCCCTGCTCCTCTACTCCACATTCAGCAGGTTCCATCTCCCTGCTCCTCTACTCCACATTCAGCAGGTTCCATCTCCCTGCTCCTCTACTCCACATTCAGCAGGTTCCATCTCCCTGCCTCTCTACTCCACATTCAGCAGGTTCCATCTCCCTGCTCCTCTACTCCACATTCAGCAGGTTCCATCTCCCTGCCTCTCTACTCCACATTCAGCAGGTTCCATCTCCCTGCTCCTCTACTCCACATTCAGCAGGTTCCATCTCCCTGCCTCTCTACTCCACAGCACACTGAGGGGGGGGGGGGGGGGTATGCACATACTAGTACATGTCTAGTATGTGTTTGGTATCAGTGGGCAGAGTGCAGCTACCACATACTGTGTACGATTATCATCTAAGAATAGATGTTGGAAATGTGTTGTAATAAGTTCATAAGCTTTACCGATGACAAGTTCTTTCCAGAGAGTTGTGTGGTGTGTTTCCAGAGTCTGATGGCGTAATGCTGCTGTGTTCAGTAATGCTGCTGTGTTCAGTAATGCTGCTGTGTTCAGTAATGCTGCTGTGTTCAGTAATGCTGCTGTGTTCAGTAATGCTGCTGTGTTCAGTAATGCTGCTGTGTTCAGTAATGCTGCTGTGTTCAGTAATGCTGCTGTGTTCAGTAATGCTGCTGTGTTCAGTTTGATGTGGTTGGAGTTGAGCAGCCAGGAAACACACAAACAGCAGTGACTGTTTTCATCAGCAGCTGTTTTCAGCTCCCTCTCAGTTTCCCCCTCAGTGTGATTGTGTCAGAACATCCCACAGCAGACGGTGGCTGTGTTACGTGTGATGTGTCCGGGCTGGGCTGTGGCATAACAGGGAGATGAGAAGTTTACTGGAAGGGAACTGGTCAGAAATAGAACAAATCGATTGTTCTAATTCATCCTCCACCCAGCCCTCCTCCATCCCTGGAGCCTCCACCCAGCCCTCCTCCATCCCTGGAGCCTCCACCCAGCCCTCCTCCATCCCTGGAGCCTCCACCCAGCCCTCCTCCATCCCTGGAGCCTCCAGCCAGCCCTCCTCCATCCCTGGAGCCTCCACCCAGCCCTCCTCCATCCTGTAGCCTCCAGGCTGGGAGCGGAGCTGGCAGGACCAGCCCTCCTCCATCCCTGGAGCCTCCACCCAGCCCTCCTCCATCCCTGGAGCCTCCACCCAGCCCTCCTCCATCCCTGGAGCCTCCAGGCTGGGAGCTGGCAGGACTGAAATAGAGCTGCTGTTGGATGACACAGCAGTAGACACACACAGCCAGTTCCTGCCAGGCGAGGGCACAGATCCACTCATGTGGTCCCACGTAACCAACCCATGCCTTGTCACAGAGGGCCTGAAATATGGCCTATTGATCACGTCCAGATTCTCAACAACAAGAGCCCCCATGACCACGTGGCAGACAGGCTAAACACCCGGCCGCTCGGTCTCAATGGATTCCTTATCCTCACTTTCACATATCACCAGATTGGGCCATGTGACGGAAAGGAAGTTGGTCAAAAAGGCGGATGATGGCATCATGCTAGAGCGTCATGCTAGAGCAGCCAGTTGTAGCTTTCGAAATATACGTATTTTTTGTATTCTTACTGAGCTGTGTGGATGATGATATTTCTGCTGTTGATTTTCCACCCAGGAATTAATGAAGTTCTACTCTCCCTCTCCCTCTCTCCCTCTCTCCCTCTCTCCCTCTCTCCCTCTCTCTCTCTGTCTCTCTCTCTCTCTCTCTAAAACTACACTAGACTGGAAACTAGAAATTATTTTGTACTGCTAGATGACCTTTTTTAAGGGAGGCATTTGTTGAGAAGCAAGAGGAAGTTTGTTAATAAGAGAAGTCAAAAGGGAAGGAGTTTAGCCTGGAGCTCTCTTGAAGGTGAGGGTTAGGGTGAGGGTTAGACCTGTTGGCTGTTGGACCTTTCTGTCACCAGGAGATACTGATCTGGTGTAACAAGGCGTCTCAAAGGATCACAGACATGCAGAAACAAAAGGGATTTGCTTCCACAGCCGCCACACAAATGTGTCACAGGTGTGTTTGTCACATTCTAACATCTGACTTGATTTAATACCTTACTACTTTCAAATTATGTTAGTATTTTTTATAGTAAAGATGTTGATCCATCCATGAGAACATAGTTCAGACTCGAACCTAACCTCCTAACCATTACTACATATTTCCAGTCTTTGTGTCGTTGTTGCTGCAGTGAAATCCTTACGTTCTCTATTCTCTTCTATCTGTGTGGGTTTCTGCGTGGGTGTTAATGCATAAAAAAGATTATATGGATTTTTCTTGCTGTAAAAGCAAATCATCTAGGCAGCTCCCTGTTAGGCTATCGTGCTTGGTTATCTAGGCAGCTCCCTGTTAGGCTATCGTGCTTGGTTATCAGCTCAGCTGTTGGAACTTCTTATTCTGTCCTGTCAGAGTGACTGCTTCTGTCTGACTGGCTTCATGGCTTTAGGCTGCCGGCGTTAGCTTTCAGATCTTATTTTGCTTTCGACTCAGAAAACGAAATAAGAAAGCAGACCGTAATAACACGATATCCCCAACGCGTGAATTACCCTGAGTCTTCACTAGATGGAGCCCCAAACCATCTTGAGTGTCTGTTTCCCCCAGACGTTTGCCAGACGTGCCCCCCAAACGTCTGGAGCTGGTGTTCCTGCTCCACCTGTCGTGTGATGGACCAGAAGCTGAGAGTTGTAGCTGCGCTGGCCTTCTAGCAGAACACAGCAGCCCCTCAGAACCTGTTCCAGCAGGCCTGCTCTGCCGCTGTTCCAGCAGGCCTGCTCTGCCGCTGTTCCAGCAGGCCTGCTCTGCCGCTGTTCCAGCAGGCCATCTTCTTGCTGCTTGTTATGGCGTGAGACACTGCCAGATAAGGGTCACCCACTCACTCATAATGGAAAACTCCGTCACAGCCTGGGTCTCTGCCTTGATCAGGTGTGTCACAGCCTGGGTCTCTGCCTTGATCAGGTGTGTCACAGCCTGGGTCTCTGCCTTGATCAGGTGTGTCACAGCCTGGGTCCCTGCCTTGATCAGGTGTGTCACAGCCTGGGTCCCTGCCTTGATCAGGTGTGTTACAGCCTGGGTCTCTGCCTTGATCAGGTGTGTCACAGCCTGGGTCTCTGCCTTGATCAGGTGTGTCACAGCCTGGGTCTCTGCCTTGATCAGGTGTTTTGTCAAAACCAGCTGAAGCCTCATCACATGTCTGAAACTGTCAACATCAGTACTAATTCTGACATCTTTGGGCAGCCTTTAATCTGGGACAGTTTTAGCTGCCATGACAACCTTTAATCCACATGGAAACTGGGGCGCCACACCATCTCTGGAGGGGCCACAACCCCTGTGATGTTACGCAATAATGATGGTGACACAAAATGTAAGAATAGCACAACCAGATGAGAGCTACACATTTTCTCAGAGAGAGAGAGAGAGAGAGAGAGAGAGAGAGAGAGAGAGAGAGAGAGAGAGAGAGAGAGAGAGAGAGAGAGAGAGAGAGAGAGAGAGAGAGAGAGAGAGAGAGAGAGAGAGAGAGAGAGAGAGAGAGAGAGAGAGAGAGAGAGAGAGAGAGAGAGAGAGAGAGAGAGAGAGAGAGGAGAGAGAGAGAGAGAGAGAGAGAGAGAGAGAGAGAGAGAGAGAGAGAGAGAGAGAGAGAGAGAGAGAGAGAGAGAGAGAGAGAGAGAGAGAGAGAGAGAGAGAGAGAGAGAGAGAGAGAGAGAGAGAGAGAGAGAGAGAGAGAGAGAGAGAGTGCACGATTGGTAAGTGAGACTACGATCCTCATCATATCACGCTGAACCGACACACCACCCACTGCAACTCTCATTTTAATTAGCTGTCGAAAAATAACTTTGGCACATCCTTCAGAGCACGCTCTGCCCTGACCTCCTGCCCCCAGCGAGGGCCCGGGGGTCCCGTGGCCACGCGCTGGTGGAGCTGCTCTCTGCGTGGGCCCCGGCGCGGGATCTCTCAGCCTGGCTGCGGCCTCACGCTCGCTCACGCTGGGCTGGATGGCGTGGGCTCTCCTCACCAGGCTTTATGTAAAAGGGGACGTGGGAGGGAGAGCAGGTCACGTTGTAGAGGCTCACGAGAGGAACGCTGGAAATGTGATCTGAGTGAGAGGAAGACTCTGGACCAGCAGGGAGACATGCAGCTAGAGACACTCTGGACCAGCAGGGAGACATGCAGCCAGAGACACTCTGGACCAGCAGGGAGACATGCAGCCAGAGACACTCTGGACCAGCAGGGAGACATGCAGCTAGAGACACTCTGGACCAGCAGGGAGACATGCAGCTAGAGACACTCTGGACCAGCAGGGAGACATGCAGCCAGAGACACTCTGGACCAGCAGGGAGACATGCAGCTAGAGACACTCTGGACCAGCAGGGAGACATGCAGCTAGAGACACTCTGGACCAGCAGGGAGACATGCAGCCAGAGACACTCTGGACCAGCAGGGAGACATGCAGCCAGAGACACTCTGGACCAGCAGGGAGACATGCAGCTAGAGACACTCTGGACCAGCAGGGAGACATGCAGCTAGAGACACTCTGGACCAGCAGGGAGACATGCAGCTAGAGACACTCTGGACCAGCAGGGAGACATGCAGCTAGACACACTCCTGGACCAGCAGGGAGACATGCAGCTAGAGACACTCTGGACCAGCAGGGAGACATGCAGCTAGAGACACTCTGGACCAGCAGGGAGACATGCAGCTAGAGACACTCTGGACCAGCAGGGAGACATGCAGCTAGAGACACTCTCGGACCAGCAGGGAGACATGCAGCTAGAGACACTCTGGACCAGCAGGGAGAACGTGCAGCTAGAGACACTCTGGACCAGCAGGGAGACGTGCAGCTAGAGACACTCTGGACCAGCAGGGAGACGTGCAGCTAGAGACACTCTGGACCAGCAGGGAGACGTGCAGCTAGAGACACTCTGGACCAGCAGGGAGACGTGCAGCTAGAGACACTCTGGACCAGCAGGGAGACGTGCAGCTAGAGACACTCTGGACCAGCAGGGAGACGTGCAGCTAGAGAGACCATGATGGGTTGCAAGCATTCTTTCTTTATGACATACAGAAAGAATGTCAAAGTTTTCGATATAAATAGAGGTCTGAACATGTTTAGTCTGAAACTGAAACCCTTGGTCTCCATAACGTCAGACTAGTGCACCTGTAGTTAGGCCCAGTCTACTGCTGGGTGGACTGTGTGTTCTACCTCCTCACGGGTATCACTACTGCAACCTGGGAAGACAATTTGTTAAATTCCTTCCCATTTCCACACTGCTCAACTTACACACATTTTGTCATCCACCAATAGGTGGCAACGTGAACACAGCCCTCTCCCGGCCAATGGGAGAGACCGTGAAGGAAGGAGGGAGGGACAGAGAGAAAGAGGGAGAGCAACAGAGCGGAGATAAAAGTATGTGCGAGAGAGAGGGATGACGGAGGCAGGAGAGAGAAGGTGTGAGCAGGAGAAGCCACAGGTAGGGAAGGTGTGAGCAGGAGAAGCCACAGGTAGGAAGGGCAGGCTTCAGCTGGGGTTCAACACTTCCTGGATTGGGTGATGCTGTCCCATATTGGGTAAGCCAGAGAGTGTGTGTGTGTGTGTGTGTTCTGGTGGTGGGAGAACCAGAAGCAGGCACAGAGCAAGCAGCTTGTCCAGGAAACATGACCAGGCGAGGGGGGCGAGAGGCTTCCTCTTTGAGGGGGTTGCAGGGTGAGGAAGCCAGCTAGGAGACCCTCCCCCCAGCTCGCGTGTGACTGCAGCACAGGAGAAACACTTTCAAAGCTGCAGCCCTACAGGAGTGCACTTCCTGGTGAAGAGTTGAGCGACTTGCCGACAATCACAACTGAGGAGGAGCGAACCGTTGACCTGGGGAAAGTTACCAGTGACTTGCGGTCGTGTGTGAAAAACTGAATGTGTGAAAAACTATACAGAGACACTGAAGAGTAATTGTCAATTTCCTGTTTTTCCCCCCACGTTCTACTCCTCCTTCTGCATGGGGGAAGCACAGTAAGTTGTTGAGGATTTTTTGTCGGTAATGGCTTATTGCTGCCCTGCCTGGGGCTGTGTGGACTGTGCGCCTTGCGAGAGCCGAGAGGAGGGCTCGTAGGAGAGCTGTGCGTGTGAAGGAAGCGCGGGGAGAAGCAGCCATGGAGACTCCTGGGGGGGAGCAGGGAGCTGGAGCTAGCCCCTTCCCCTCCAACTCTGCCCTCTCCTCCTCCTCCTCCTCGTCCGGCGCCGAGCTGCCCTCCGCCGCCCCGCCTGCCCGCTGTGCCCACAGCAGGACCTTCACGGGGCTGAGCATGTTCTGCAGGAGGTGAGTGAGCCCGTGTGGAAGCTCAGCTGTCTCCGGTGTTACCTCCGCGCTGCAGCAACCTCTGCCACTTTAGGAAAGCGTTACGTGTCCTCTGAATCACCGCCTCACAACCTACACAAAGTAGTTATGGAACGTTTGCAGTATGTTCCAGTCATTGTGCACTTTTTTTACATTTGATGTATCCTAGTAATTCTTGCTGTGGTGTCGTGTCTAAAAACTGTGCTCGTTTCATACCATTGGCAGCAACACAAACTACTGATAGTAGTCACTGGGGTATGACATGACATCGACATGTTTTGATGTGAGAGTTTTATTTTCATTGGACAGCAGTACAAATGACCAGTAATGTTGGACAAGTTGGGCTTCTCTAGAACATCCAGGAAGCCTGACTAGGGCCACAGGTCTGTGCGTGTGGGAACAGACAGTGAACAAGCAAGTCAACAGTTTAATTTCTCTTACAGTCTCAGTTTTTTTTTTTAAGTGGTCATCTGTAAGCTCCTTTGTTCATTAACTTCCTGAGACTAGTTTAAGTCAGGTCGAAAGGAGGATAAGGTTGAGAGGTTGTAAAGGGTTAGCAGAAGGCTTTAGGTGGCCTTCTATCTGTTGACCTGAGGTGCTGACTGCCCTGTGGGATTGATTGCCCCTTGGAGGATCAGTGAAGCATCTTTTATGGCCTTCTATCTATACGATGGAGATTAGTTTGACCGGGGGAGTATATCTGGAGACATGAAATCTGGGGTGACTTAAATATGCTGTAAAGCAAATTCCATGATTTGCTTCTCAGTACATTATATACGTGTGAAATGAGTTCCTGAAAGCATGTGCAAAGCTCTAAAACGTTGTCGCACTGAAATGTGGAGTTAGACTGTTAAACAGTTTCTCACCCGTTTTCAGCTCAGGTTTTGTATAGGCGGGGCAAAAACTAAAAACTATCTATGTCACAGAAACTGATCTACGTCAGATCACAGACGGTAGCATTCTGTTACTCAGCTGGTATGATGCAAAGACAAAGTAATTAACACATAAAACACTCAGAGACTGCAGGTAGGTCTGTTCTGATATCTGCAATTGATTTAGCTAGTGTTGCTGTTGTTGCTAAATTCATTAAATTCGAGGGGGCGGAGCTTCAGCTCCTTCAGGCGACACAACCCCCAGTCTCAAGCAGAGAAGACTGCTGCTTTTCTCACGATTTCAAATTCTAATATAACATACTTGTCAGTTTTTTTTTTCATTCGAATTTGGATGGGTAGTTAACAACACATTCTTCTGTGGTGTGATGAACTTAAAACTAATTTTTAATTCCACTTTACAGCATATGTAAGGGTTAATGGTTTTTGGCTTGGTTAACTGAGGTTTTATGACTCCCTGACCTGGAGATGGACATCAGAGCCTGGTTTTGGCTGGTTTTGGCTGGTTTCGGCTGGTTTCGGCTGGTTTCGGCTGTCACGTTGTGTTAGAAGAATGTGACAGACGTTTATATTGATGTCCTGCACATTGATGTCCTCCGTTATGACCGGTCTCAGAGCGCTCTGTTTGCTAATGTACCGTACATAATAAATACATTGTATTAAGCCGGCATCTTGACTATTCAAAGTACACAGTATATCGTCAGAATTTCCACCACAAACGCCATATTGTAATCTTTCAATATGAGATCCTAGAAACGTATACTCAAGATGTTGTGAATTCAAAGGTAACAAGTGCATATTGAAATTTTATCCAGCAGTTACATTAATCTCGCTGCGATCTCCTGTGGTTTGCTAAATATAGCAGCCTTTAATGGATTGGTAGAGCAATTAATTCAAAACCGTCATTTTTAGGACCTTCTGGGAGTCCCTCTGATGCAGAGAAGGGACTTCAGTCTGACGGTCTCCGGTGATCTGAGAGGATCTGGGTGGAGGACAGAGGGAGAGGCCTTCAGGGTGGAGGACAGAGGGAGGAGAGGCCTTCAGGGTGGAGGACAGAGGGAGGAGAGGCCTTCAGGGTGGAGGACAGAGGGAGGAGAGGCCTTCAGGGTGGAGGACAGAGGGAGGAGAGGCCTTCAGGGTGGAGGACAGAGGGAGAGGCCTTCAGGGTGGAGGACAGAGGGAGGAGAGGCCTTCAGGGTGGAGGAGGACAGAGGGGAGAGGCCTTCAGGGTGGAGGACAGAGGGTGGAGAGGCCTTCAGGGTGGAGGACAGAGGGAGGAGAGGCCTTCAGGGTGGAGGACAGAGGGAGGAGAGGCCTTCAGGGTGGAGCACCGAGGGAGAGGCCTTCAGGGTGGAGGACAGAGGGAGGAGAGGCCTTCAAGCACTGTTCTAGAGAACAGCATTTTCTGTCTGCATGATTGTGAGGGGCATGGAGTAGGAAGAACACTTCTGAATGTTTAAAGTCATTAGCTGTCAACTCGCCCAAAATGACAGCATGTAGGAAGTGGTCTGTTAAGCAATGCAGAAGAATCCTGCTCAGTTTCCACAACACTGTCTTCAACTTGTACAACTGTTTGGTAGTCTGGTAAAAGGATAAATATGTTTTGCATAGGCAGTATAACAAATACTGTGTAAACATGATCATGGCAGGGATGATTGAAACCAGTATGCAGCCACTTAAACTTTTCCTGTCCTCAGTACAGGAAGTGACCTTTAAAAGCAGTAGTTCATCTTCTGATTGCAGGACGACTATTAAAGATCCATCTTAGCACCAACAGCTCCTTCACAACAAGCAGCCGTCTACCAGACTGGGCGCACACAGCTCCCCCAGCATGTCCAGACCACCTTACAACCCTCCTGGATGTGAGGGGGTCCTGGCTGTGAGGGGGTCCTGAATGTGAGGGGGTCCTGGCTGTGAGGGGGTCCTGGATGTGAGGGGGTCCTGGATGTGAGGGGGTCCTGGCTGTGAGGGGGTCCTGAATGTGAGGGGGTCCTGGATGTGAGGGGGTCCTGGATGTGAGGGGGTCCTGGATGTGAGGGGGTCCTGGCTCTGAGGGGGTCCTGGATGTGAGGGGGTCCTGAATGTGAGGGGGTCCTGGATGTGAGGGGGTCCTGGATGTGAGGGGGTCCTGGATGTGAGGGGGTCCTGGCTGCTGAGGGGGTCCTGGATGTGAGGGGGTCCTGGCTGTGAGGGGGTCCTGGCTGTGAGGGGGTCCTGGATGTGAGGGGGTCCTGGATGTGAGGGGGTCCTGGATGTGAGGGGGTCCTGGATGTGAGGGGTCCTGGCTGTGAGGGGGTCCTGGCTCTGAGGGGGTCCTGGATGTGAGGGGGTCCTGGCTCTGAGGGGGTCCTGGATGTGAGGGGGTCCTGGATGTGAGGGGGTCCTGGATGTGAGGGGGTCCTGGATGTGAGGGGGTCCTGGATGTGAGGGGGTCCTGGCTCTGATGGGGTCCTGGATGTGAGGGGGTCCTGGATGTGAGGGGGTCCTGGATGTGAGGGGGTCCTGGATGTGAGGGGGTCCTGGATGTGAGGGGGTCCTGGATGTGAGGGGGTCCTGGCTGTGAGGGGGTCCTGAATGTGAGGGGGTCCTGGCTCTGAGGGGGTCCTGGCTCTGAGGGGGTCCTGGCTCTGAGGGGGTCCTGGATGTGAGGGGGTCCTGGCTCTGAGGGGGTTTGGCCCAGGTCCTTTATAAAGATGTTTCTCTCTGAGCTGAGATCATCACAGGGAGATCTCATAATCCCTATGACATCACTCCAATGATGGAAGAGCATTAAGGCTTGACCTCCAGGCTTGGCCTGAAAGCAGGAAGGTGAACACATCTGTGTGATGCTTGTGTGGTGCTTCATGACAGATCCTGTGAGCACGGTGGAGTGATGCTGAGTCCTGGCTGGGTTATGAACATGCATCTCACAGCACAATAAGCATCACCATACACTACAATACTGGACATGTATTACATAAGTATAGCAACACTATAAATGCATTTACTGAAAATCTTGGTTGTCCCAAAACAGTATAACATCCAGCATAGTATTAGTGTAACCAGTAAGCAGGAAGCAAAACATAAAATTACTTTGAACACAAAATGTTGCTCCTCGCACCAATGGTATCCTCAAGTCAAAGGTCCTCTGGCATCGACCTCTGTTTGTGCCAGGTACGCTGTCTCTCGCTTGGTGTGTGTGTCCAGCCTTTTGTCCTCCCTCCCCCACCTGAGTTCCCGCCTCAATCAGAGGACTGAGGCATTGGCACCTGTTGGCGTGGTGCATTCTGGGAGGCGTAGTTCTCCCGTCAGCCATCTTGATGGCATGGTAGCCACTCACAGAGAGAAACATAGCGCCCCTCTACCACACGTCCTCTCCTGATGCCACAGTGTGTGAGGGAAGCTGTTCTGAGTTAACAGTGTGTCTATAACACACTGTTATATACACTGTGGGATCAAGCCAAGGTTCTCTAATGATGCAGAGACTTGATTTTATCTCTTCAAGCCGCTGAACACGCATCTAGCAGAGGAAGGTTATCTAGATAGCGCGGTATGCTAATAACTAGTAGATGAACAGTCCCTTCAGCTCAACGGAAGCAGCAGTAAGACTTGTTGTTCGTTTGTGGCGGACAAATCATTTGAGATGAAAACGCATTCCATACGAGCCTGCAGCGGTTAAAGAAGACTTGTCAGTATGTTTGCTATCATCCATCCAGGGAGCAGTGAGGAGCATTGCTCCTCTCCCCAGGGCCCCAGTCTGCCCTCCTCTCCCCAGGGCACCAGCCCTCCTCTCCCCAGGGCCCCAGCCCTCCTCTCCCCAGGGCACTAGCCCTCCTCTCCCCAGGGCCCCAGCCCTCCTCTCCCCAGGGCACCAGCCCTCCTCTCCCCAGGGCACTAGCCCTCCTCTCCCCAGGGCCCCGGTCTGCCCTCTTCTCCCCAGGGCACCAGCCCTCCTCTCCCCAGGGCACTAGCCCTCCTCTCCCCAGGGCCCCAGCCCTCCTCTCCCCAGGGCCCCAGCCCTCCTCTCCCCAGGGCACTAGCCCTCCTCTCCCCAGGGCCCCAGCCCTCCTCTCCCCAGGGCACCAGCCCTCCTCTCCCCAGGGCCCCGGTCTGCCCTCTTCTCCCCAGGGCCCCAGCCCTCCTCTCCCCAGGGCCCCAGCCCTCCTCTCCCCAGGGCACTAGCCCTCCTCTCCCCAGGGCCCCAGCCCTCCTCTCCCCAGGGCACTAGCCCTCCTCTCCCCAGGGCCCCAGCCCTCCTCTCCCCAGGGCACTAGCCCTCCTCTCCCCAGGGCACCAGGGTCTGCCATGGCTGTTTACAGTTTTACTCCAAAAACGTAGTTTTCTTATCATATGTCTAACTCACACAGAGTCGTGAAGAAAATGTCATAAATAGTATCTTGGACTTTATTGCAGGAGGTAAAAAAGATGTCTTTGTTGGAAGATGACAGCGTGTTTCCTGGTGCATGTTCTCTCCATGTGTGCCATCATGAGGTCATTCATCTAAAGACTTGAAGAGGTTTGGGCTGAAAAGTCTGGTGTTTGATGCACACACACCATGTACGAAGTCCTCTTGATCATCTGTTGTCCTGTAAAAAGCATGAGAGTGCATTCGTGTGAGTGAGCGAGCATGTGCTTATCGGTGTGCAAATGTGACTGTGGTTACTGGTTGAGATGGCTCTCCCCTGGAGGAGGAAGGAGAGATGGCTCTCCCCTGGAGGAGGAAGGAGAGATGGCTCTCCCCTGGAGGAGGAAGGAGAGATGGCTCTCCCCTGGAGGAGGAAGGAGAGATGGCTCTCCCCTGGAGGAGGAAGGAGAGATGGCTCTCCCCTGGAGGAGGAAGGAGAGATGGCTCTCCCCTGGAGGAGGAGAGGAAGAGGCTCTCCCCTGGAGGAGGAAGGAGAGATGGCTCTCCCCTGGAGGAGGAAGGAGAGATGGCTCTCCCCTGGAGGAGGAAGGAGAGATGGCTCTCCCCTGGAGGAGGAAGGAGAGATGGCTCTCCCCGGGTTCACTTGGGAGCAGCACGGAGGAGGAGGTCATGAGAGTGCTGCTTCTAAAAATAGGAAGTTAAACTTGCATACCTCAACGCCAGGCGTAGCTAACACCTTCCTACTACTGGTTGCAGCTGCGTGTCTGTGTGCTTGTGTTCATTTGCATGTGCGTGTTTGCTTTTATGTAGTTCCTGAACTAAGCAGGCTGACCCGAGCACAGATCATTTGATTAGATTTTAGTGCGATGCAAATGATGCTGGGAGACCCAGACAGATATGACAAGTGGTTGGATCTGTGTCTCTCTACTTAGCCAGTGTGGTACAGGGAGTCAAAACACACTGTCCTTATCCCCCCTGACAAGTGAATCATCCTAGTCTACGCTGTGGATAGAGAACACAACCTATTTTTGCATATTGAAGAGGTGACTAACTCGGTGTGTCTTTACATACAATGGTGCTCTGCTAACTTGAAACTCTGACCTGACTCTGACATTTCATTGGTTTTGGGTAGTAGTGACTCTGTGACACTCGATTTAGTTTAGTTTGACGCTGAAGACACATATTGAAGAGACTCTGATAATAACGAAAGAAAATGCTCTTTACTGTACCATTCTACTAACCCTGGTCCACCAGACCCCTCACACCCCATCCATGACCCTGATGCACACAGTGCTACCTGAAATACAAAGACAGGAGTAACCATGCCAGAGTACCCACCATGTTGGTGGGTCTCTGGTGGAGTCTCTGGTGGGTCTTTGGTGGGTCTCTGGTGGGTCTCTGGTGAGTCTCTGGTGGGTCTCTGGTGGGTCTGTGGTGAGTCTCTGGTGGGTCTCTGGTGGGTCTGTGGTGGGTCTCTGGTGGGTCTCTGGTGGGTCTCTGGTGGGTCTCTGGTGGGTCTCTGGTGGGTCTCTGGTGAGTCTCTGGTGGGTCTGTGGTGGGTCTGTGGTGGGTCTCTGGTGGTCTGTGGTGGGTCTCTGGTGGGTCTCTGGTGAGTCTCTGGTGGGTCTCTGGTGGGTCTCTGGTGGGTCTCTGGTGGGTCTGTGGTGGGTCTCTGGTGGGTCTCTGGTGGGTCTCTGGTGGGTCTCTGGTGGGTCTCTGGTGGGTCTGTGGTGGGTCTCTGGTGGGTCTCTGGTGGGTCTCTGGTGAGTCTCTGGTGGGTCTCTGGTGAGTCTTTGGTGGGTCTCTGGTGGGTCTGTGGTGGGTCTCTGGTGAGTCTCTGGTGGGTCTCTGGTGGGTCTCTGGTGGGTCTCTGGTGAGTCTCTGGTGGGTCTCTGGTGGGTCTCTGGTGGGTCTGTGGTGGGTCTCTGGTGAGGTCTCTGGTGGGTCTCTGGTGGGTCTCTGGTGGGTCTCTGGTGGGTCTCTGGTGGGTCTGTGGTGGGTCTCTGGTGGGTCTCTGGTGGGTCTGTGGTGGGTCTGTGGTGGGTCTGTGGTGGGTCTGTGGTGAGTCTCTGGTGGTGATGTTACACCTGTAGGTTGGTTTGGAAGGTTCCCAGTCATCACCAAGCTGGTGTAATATGATAATGCCATCTAGCACTCTGCCACCTGGCTCCTGAGTGACCATGGAGTGTGTGTCTAGTGTGTGTGTGTGTGTGCGTGTGTGTGTGCGTGTGTGTGTCTAGTGTGTGTGCGTGTGTGTGTGGACAGCTGGTCTCCTCCTCTCCCATGAAGCCTCTACACAGGCCTACTGCTAACACCTTTGAGGACACCAACACGGACAGGACAGGAGTGTGTGTGTGAGTGTAAGTGTGTGTATGTGTGTGAGTGTGTGTGGTGGTCGGAGCCCTAAAAGAGATGCTAGGCTAACACACCACACACACAGGCGAAATCCTAGCCTGCCCTCTGAACTGTGTGTGCTGCAGCTAATGTACTGTCCTGAAAAGCATGCAAAGATGTCAAAACCTTCACACATACTGTCAGATACGCACTAATCCTACACCGACACTTGGACTTGTCAGTAATTATATAAAAAAGCACTTCTTCCTATTTAGCTCTACTTCTCCCTAGGCAAACTTGACTAGTATTGGAAGAGATCAAACAAAACCTGAAGCTGACTATGAAGACCTTTATGCTGGTGTGTATGTTCACTCACACTCGCCTGACTGTGTGATTTTGCGTCCGTGTGTGTGTGTGTGAGTGTGTGTGTGTGAGAGTGAGTGTGTGTGTCACTCTGGTGAGGCAGTCCGGACCCAGGGATTACACAGACCCATTTCCTGGGCTATCTTTGTCAGTGTGCTGCCCTGTTTCTATTAATACAGCAGGGTCATTGTCACAGAGTAAGGCACAGGAGTGTTTGGGGAGCAGGGCAAGTACAGGAGGGCACCTCTCCTGTGTGCTACTCTAGGAATGAGAAAACGACAAGAGGTTCGGACACTTTGGGGGGAAAGGTTGAGAGAGAGAAAGGGGGAGAGAGAGAAAGGGGGAGAGAGAGAGAGGTAGAGAGAGAGAGACGGAGAGAGAGATGGTAACGTCTAAAAAAGGAATGAAAGCGCAAACTACTGTTTTTTGTAAACGGGGGATATGGAGATGAGAAGAGAGGAAGTTGGGACAGCCGCTGGAAGCTGATGGAGGAAGGGTGGAGGAATGGAGAGATAAAGAAGAAGAGGATCTTTGAGGAGGAGAGGAAGAGGCTCTCCCCTGGAGGAGGAAGGAGAGATGGCTCTCCCCTGGAGGAGGAAGGAGAGATGGCTCTCCCCTGGAGGAGGAAGGAGAGATGGCTCTCCCCTGGAGGAGGAAGGAGAGATGGCTCTCCCCGGGAGGAGGAAGGAGAGATGGCTCTCCCCGGGAGGAGGAAGGAGAGATGGCTCTCCCCTGGAGGAGGAAGGAGAGATGGAGAAACAGCTAAAGGATGTTCACTTGGGAGCAGCACGGAGGAGGAGGTCATGAGAGTGCTGCTTCTAAAAATAGAAACAAGGAAGTTAAACTTGCATACCTCAACGCCAGGTGTAGGTAACACCTTCCTCCTGTCCTTCCTCAAAGCTGCTGGCATCGTTTCTACACAAGCAGTAAAATCCCAAAAAACGTTTCCTACTTTGTACTGTGTTGAAAAAAAGCAAAGAAACATTTTCAACCCACTAGATGGTAGCATTGCTACGTACGAATAACATGACCACTTTTTAGACACTTTTTACTTGATTTTCCAGAAAAAGATTCTTAATAGTTCACATTCATTTCATGCATTTAGACGATATATCTGTAGTACAAGTGGTCCTCTTTAAACGTCCTTTAATGTGGATTATTGCTCTGATCTGTCTGACCTAATGACCCCTAATAAGACTCCTGAGTCTGTCCTCTCAACCAACCAGAATCGTCAAACCCGGGACAGCTTGTGGACCTAAATCATTCCTCGCCCTTAGTGTGTGTTTACAGATCTCGTCCTGCTAAGAACCAGACTAAATCATTCAGAAGCCACGTCTATTTGTCCCAGCTAGTTGACAAGCAACAGGATACATCACTCTCTCCACGGCACTGTCAGTTCCCTGGAAACAGGAGATACCCACAGCATCAGGCAATGGCTTCTTCCCTTTGGTCCTGGAACTGGCCGCATGCGAAGCACCCGTCACAGAGCCAAAGAATGGAACAAAGAATGAACGTCCCCCTCAGCCTCAACCAGGCAGTCTGGACCGGGTATCTACGGTCTAATCAGCATCTGTTCTGGCTATGAGGAAGGCTCTTTAGCCCAGGATAGGTTAACTCTGGCGGGGGGAGGGGCAGCGTTCAGGTTGCTGTTTGCTCCTGGTCAACATACATGGTGTCTTCAGAATCTTCCCACGACTGAAAGTGAAGACACTTTTTTGGGGTAACTTTTTAGCGTGGCTTTTGTGAATAACAAGCTAAACTATAACACATGAGGTAATAAGTGTCTTTAGAAAGAGGAAACCATTCATTTAGGAAGGGACTATTAATTTAAAAGATCCTGGCTTTGAATTGGCTGGTCTGGTTACCATGCCCCCTGCTCCATGGTAACGGCAAAGCCAACCGACAGAATCCTATTCTCCACAAACCCCTGGTAATTAGATACATTTGGAAACACGTTTTGTGTTTCTGTAATTTGTAACACTGGTGGCAGAGCTACAAGCAGATGATTATGAAGGGCTCTGCTGTGTTGGTGAACAGTCCCAAGAATTGAAACGCAAAAGTTGTTACGTTTCAGACTACAATTCAAAATCGTTATAGGTTTTCTTTCTTTTTTTTGATAAAGATAACTGATCCATAATGCAACAACTGAGGACCTTGAAGTGGTAATGAAGTGATGCATGATGGGAGTGTTTGAGTGGAGCTACCTGGCCTTGTTTCATCTCCAGAGGCTCTGTGATGAAGTGGACCTGAACAAAACACACCAGAACAAACCATCAGCTGTTCTCAGATCTCTGACATATAGACCCTCTTCCTATATGTATATCTAGCAATATGGCTATACCGTGTACATTTAGTCATTTAGAGAAGGTGTACTGTATATATGGCTGTATGTTTATATCATATATGTAAGGGATAATGCCCGACGAGGTTCACGCCTCCGCATCGTCCATCATCAGGTGATATTGGACACCGCATCGTCCATCATCAGGTGATATTGGACACCTCATTGGGCATTATCCCTTACATAATGTGTATATATGGCTTTATGGTTATAATGTGTATATATGGCTGCGTAGTAGGGGTGGGGGAAAAATTAATTTCCATTTGAATCGCGATTCAGTCTTCTAAAAATTATAATGTATTTGTTTTCTTTTTATAACAGAGTTTACTAAACTGCAAGAAAAACAAAAGTCAAGGTTTTGAACACTTAACTGCCTATCACAGTCAAATAGAAACAAGTAACACTAAACAGCAAACTGGAATCAAATGTAAGCATATATTGAATCGAAATTTGATAACAAATTAAACAAATCGTGAATTGAAAAAATCGTGATTCGAAAAAATCTTGAATCGAAAAAATCGTGAAACGATTTTTTAGCGAATCGTGACCCGAAGAATCGAATCGTGAAGGTACCAACAGATTCCCACCCCTACTGTGTAGTATGTAATATGTAGTAATGTAAACGTGGTTGACCTGTTGACTGAAACTGTTACTTGATCCCGCATGTAGCTGTGAATAGCACCTTTTAATGATGAGGGAAACAAATGCACTTTTGAATCCTTTAATAAACGTGTGATTGTTGTGTGCGGCGTCCGTGTGCATGTCTGGCTGTGTGTTTGAAAGTGAGTTGTTTGTGTTTGTGTGTGGTCTAGCTCTCAGGCTCCTGGCTTAGTGAGTTATCTCATCCAGTTAACACTCCTAGTTATTTAAAACAACAGCTTACTCCTCTCTCTCTCGTTCTGCCACTCTCCCCCCTCTCCCCCTCCATAGATCACACACTGGCAGACCAGCGTGGGGGTGGGTGTGGATGGGGTGGTGGGTGTGGATGGGGGTGGTTGTTAATCGATCACATTGGACCTCCTACTTCTCCTCCCTTCTTCCTCTCCCTCATCCTCCCTTCTCTATGGTAACGAGCGTGTGCTGGCTGGGTAACGAGCGTGTGCTGGCTGGGCTTCACTACAGAGGAGATCTGGAGTGATTCAGTGCCTCACTCACAGGTTGTATACAACTACTTGTCTCTTAGAAGGAAAGTATTAGAAGTAAACTGAAAGATTAGCCTATGTTGTGTGCTTGTTGTACTCAGTTCGTTTTGCAAAAGCAGTGTTGTGATTTATAATCCTATTGCCTTAAACCTTTAAGGAACATCTAATCTTTAAATATTTAGGTTAAATCATTTGGAATGGATTGTGCTTTTTCTGCATGATGGTGTAGTTGTGTTTCTGTTTGAATGGTTTTAATCTTAGATGTAAAAAGAGTTCATATGAAAGCTTAAAATTGAGGCTCTATTGGGAAGCAGATCGTTTTAATATGTATTAACATTCACTGGAGAGAACGGTTTAGGATCTGTAAAAGAAATGACTGTGAATTGATCTCCACCAAATCAGGGGGTTAGATCTGCATGATTTCTTCCCACACAAACACCTCTGAAACCAGCTACAGCTTTCAGAAAGCCTGGGGTTTATAGTATATTATACTATATTATTGAAAGGTCAGTTCAATTTCTTATTGAATACTTCTTAATAACTAAATTCTTAATTGCAGCTTGACTCAATTCAGCTCTTAGATAACACAAAATAACTGGTTTATCTTTTTGGATAATCTTTAATCTATGGCAATAATGTTCAGGTCTGGTTTGCAGTCTTCCTTGCCTCATAAGAGTGAAACTAGACTAGGATCATGACACCACAGCAGCGCTCCTTAGTGACTAATATCTGTAGTGATGTGACTTATTCGTGCCAGTGTAGTAATGTGTGATTCACCACAGCATGTTTCAAACATCAAACAGAACTATAAGAGAAATATTTGACACTTGTTTTGATTTATGTTCCTGAGGAAATCTAAAGCTGTAAATAGGTTTCTAAAGGCTAGATTAGCTCTGACTAAGATGTGTTGTTACTAACTCAGGACAGAAAGATGTACTGTATTGTGAGAGTACAGAGAGAGTGGTTGGATTAGACGAGAGGCTGGACACATCTGCTGTTCCATTTATCAGAGGGCGAGATGTGAAAGCAGCTCATCATATACCAGATGCATTTGAACTGACGTCGGTCCCCAGGTGAACCAGGATGTAAAATGTCTGTCCTGCATCCCTCACCTGTTGGGACCAGTAGATAGTGACCTCATGTTTGGAATATGACTGTTTACAGAGGCTCTGTAGGTGTGGCCTTCAAATGAAAGTGGTAGAAAGTTTCTATAAATAGAGAAGTTCCGCTCAGCGTTGGTCAGGCCCGTCTGTGAGTGAGTCTCCTGTTGCCACGTCACCAGGCGGGAAGCAGCAGAAACAGGGTTATCCAGTCTCATTTCCTAGAGTGATAGCACGTCCCTGACAGGAACGGCTTCCCTGAGAGGAGCTAAACCTGCTCAACAACAGAGCGGTTTATTAGGATTTATTTTGATGGAGGGGGGGTTTGTTGGCTTTATTTATTTATCAGACAGTTGGAGAGAGAGAAAGAGAGAGGAGAGCAGGGAGAGAGAGAGGAGAGCAGGGAGAGAGAGAGGAGAGCAGGGAGAGAGAGAGGAGAGCAGGGGGAGAGAGAGGAGAGCAGGGAGAGAGAGAGAGGAGAGCAGGGGGAGAGAGAGGAGAGAGAGAGAGAGAGAGAGAGAGAGAGAGAGAGAGAGAGAGAGAGAGAGAGAGAGAGAGAGAGAGAGAGAGAGAGAGAGAGAGAGGAGAGAGAGAGAGAGAGAGAGAGAGAGAGAGAGAGAGAGAGAGAGAGAGAGAGAGAGAGAGAGAGAGAGAGAGAGAGAGAGAGAGAGAGAGAGAGCACGGGGAGAGAGAGAGAGAGAGAGAGCACGGGGAGAGAGAGCACGGGGAGAGAGCACGGGGAGAGAGAGAGAGAGGAGAGCAGGGAGAGAGAGAGAGAGGAGAGCAGGGAGAGAGAGAGAGAGGAGAGCAGGGAGAGAGAGAGAGAGGAGAGCAGGGAGAGAGAGAGAGAGGAGAGCAGGGGGAGAGAGAGGAGAGCAGGGAGAGAGAGAGGAGAGCAGAGAGAGAGAGAGAGGAGAGCAGGGAGAGAGAGAGGAGAGCAGGGAGAGAGAGAGGAGAGCAGGGAGAGAGACAGGAGAGCAGGGAGAGAGACAGGAGAGGAGAGCAGAGAGAGAGAGAGAGAGGAGAGCAGGGGGAGAGAGAGAGGAGAGCAGGGGGAGAGAGAGAGGAGAGCAGGGAGAGAGAGAGGAGAGCAGGGGGAGAGAGAGGAGAGCAGAGAGAGAGAGAGAGGAGAGCAGAGAGAGAGAGAGAGGAGAGCAGGGGGAGAGAGAAGGGGGAAGACGTGCAGGAAATGAGCTGGATTCGAACCCAGGACTCACCATCATAGTATTTAAACGTGTGTGTGTACCCTGTGTGTGTGTCTCTATCCATAATAGGATAAGGGTGAGTGTGTGTGTGTGTGTGTGTGTGTGTGTGTATGGAGGGGGGGGGGGTCTCTGGGGACAGAGTACCTCTCATCTGGCCCACTTACTCAGACAAATATGAGTCAAATAGTGACTCCTATGATAGTGTTCTATTTGAAGTTCCTTTCTGATGAGATTGACAAGCCCAGAATAGCTGCCTCTCTTCCAGGAATGTTCTTCACTTCCTGTCTTAGTTGCCAGGGATACAGCAGACATGAGCAGTCTGAAGGAAAACATGAAAAGAAGAAATGCTATATAAGGTCTCTTATTTTACACATTTTATTTAATTAAATTTTGTTTTAGTATAATTACGTTTAAACTGTGCTCAAGCTACATACTCTCCTTTCAGAATATGTTAACTCAGACACTAATCACAAATATGTTGATCTAAGTGGAAATGGTTAACGATGTACACACAGACAGATGATTACTGATCTGATGTGCGGAGCGGGTGTGAGGGCGTGGCTCCTCTCAGGCCCCCGTCGCTGCACTGAGCTTCCTGGCTCGGCTGCTGCCAGCTCTCAGCCCCACCGCTGAGAGACCTGTGAGTTTGCCCTTTAATCAGAGGGCCCCCTGGCCTCCCCCTGGCCCCCCCCTGGCCTCCTCCTGGCCTCCCCCTGGCCTCCCCAGGGCCCTCCCCGTGGAGCCCAGCCGCAGGTCTGCTCCCCTGGTCCTGCTGCTCCTGGGTCACTTGTTCAGCAGGAGCACTGAGTCAGAGATGATGCTGAGGGCTGAACCACTACAGTCAGTGGATTCTGAACACGCAACGCATGGAAATATTTCCCCAGAGTGTTTTTTGTGTCTTCGTAAGGCTGGGTGCAGATGTGCAACACTGGCAGTTGAACCTGTTGGAGATGTAGTTTGTGTGGGAGGAAGGCATGCTGGCTTCTATATCTATCTATCTATCTATCTATCTATCAAGCCTTAAGTAGGGCAGGACAAACCTTGTTCCTCTCACACACACACTCTTTCCAGTTGCATGAAAGTGGATTAGCCAGCGCTTCCTCTCAGCACTTGATGAGACCAGCGCTTGAGTATGAACTCTCCACACCCACCTCTCTCTCTCCTAGGTGTTACTCAACAACAACAGAGTCTGTTTCCTGTCTATTCGTAGCTGATGTATTCCTTTCATGTGGCGGCTCCGCCCTGCCAGTGGTGTCTGTGGCTGTAGCTCTCTTCCGTCAGGCTGCGAGCAGGACCAGGGCAGAGGAAACAGACTCTTCACATTATTCACCTCCCTCCTCACGCCAGCCCTCTGCTGCCCCTCTTCACGGGTCTCCTTTGTGGGGAGAAGACCTGCTTTAATGTGCGTCCTCCTTCAATGGAGCCAGGAGGCGGATCATCAAAGTCTCAGCCCGGGTTACAATTTGATTTTGTCCCAAGATGGAGATGAGGGTCGGGAGAGAGAGCGGGGGTAGAGAGTGGATGGAGAGAGACCGGGGAGACAGAGTGGGGGTAGAGAGTGGATGGAGAGAGACCGGGGAGAGAGAGCGGGGGTAGAGAGTGGATGGAGAGAGACCGGGGAGAGAGAGCGGGGGTAGAGAGTGGATGGAGAGAGACCGGGGAGAGAGAGTGGGGGTAGAGAGTGGATGGAGAGAGAGTGGGGGTAGAGAGTGGATGGAGAGAGACCGGGGAGAGAGAGCAGGGAGAGAGAGTGGGGGTAGAGAGTGGATGGAGAGAGACCGGGGAGAGAGAGAGCAGGGAGAGAGAGTGGGGGTAGAGAGTGGATGGAGAGAGACCGGGGAGAGAGAGCAGGGAGAGAGGGCCCGTCACACATAAGGAAGGTCTTCGTGTGAGTCCATGCTGCACGCTTCTTTGTTCCGTAATCAACTGTTTTGACAGTTTTTTTTCAAATTTTAATTTGTGTGAAGGTCTGTGCTCAATAACATCTGAGTGTGAGACAAGCGACTGAAGGTCTAAAACAGCTCTGTCTCACTGGAGGTCTCTGTCGTGTCCCAGGGTCCCTTTCCCTGCCCCTTTCCCTGCCCCTGTCCCTTTCCCGGCCCCTGTCCCGGCCCCTGTCCCTGCCCCAATCCCAGCCCCTGTCCCTTTCCCTATCCCTGTCCCGGCCCCTGTCCCTGCCCCTGCTGCAGCTAGCCACCGCTCGCTAGCCACATGCTAACGATCATCAGCAGAGAGACCTTCTCACTGTTTGACCTTTACACACATATTCAAATATCAGGGAGAACGTTTGGTGACCCTGTAAATATGGGATTAGTATTCTGTGTGTTTGTGTGTGTGTGTGTGTGTGCCTGGGTCTGCTGACTTTCTGGTTGGATTAAGCTCAGGTGTTTAATGATCTGCTGTTTACTACAGCGTGCTCTCAGGGATGTGCTCTGGGGTGGTGTTGTCTGAAATGTTTGTACATCCGCAGCTAACAGCTGCACTGAACTGCACACTTCCTCAACTTCCTCCTTGGCATTGTTTTGTAACAGCTTCTGCTTCTTCAGACAGTTATAACGGCCGGGCTGGGCTGGGGAATGCTAGGCTAGGCTAGACAGGACTAGGCTACGCTGGGCTGGGCTCGGCTGGGCTGGGCTGGGCTCTCTAATCCTGTTCCCCTCGTTGACGTATTTCTGCACCAACAGCCTGAGAGGAGAATCTAAGAAGGACCATCCTTCCCCGGGTCCCCGTCGCTATGGACACCTTTTTCCGCCACTTCAAGCGGAAGGACACCGGCCCTCCGTCCGAGGATGTCTACTGTTGCGCCCGCCGGCCTAGTGTCGCCGTGCCGACCAGCAAGGCCCGGCGACGCTCCAGCGTGGGGCTCCCGTCGGCCGCCCTGGCCCAGCGCCGGGGCTCCCGCGTGCAGCAGGGGCCCAGCGCCGGGGGCGGCAGGCTGGCCAGGGTGGTGTGCTACGGCAAGGCGTCCAGCTACGGCAAGGCGTCCAGCTACAGCAAGGCGTCCGGCTACGTCCGGAGGCGATCCAGCACCACCACTCCCAGCATGAACCCGCGTTTCGCCGTGCGGCGCAGGAAGGCGGGGAAGTTGCGCACCATCGACACCCACCTGCTGGGGCCGTCCATGCTGCTGGCCAGCCTCATTCAGATGACCGAGGAGGATGAGGAGGGGGGAGGAGGGGGCCCCGCCGGGGAGCCCCAGGTGGAGGTGAGGGGAGGCAACCTGCCCCCGTCCCCCTCCAGCACCCTCCACTCCGACGGGGACGACAGCGACTACCTGAGCCCCGACGATGGAGCCAGCCGGTCGGAGGGTGAAGACCTGCCCTCTGAGGAGGAGGAGTCCGTGGCCGAGGACGTCAGCTTGTCGGACCAGGAGATGGAAGACACCTCGTGGTGGCTCAACCCCCGACCCTCCTGCTCCTCCTCGCCTCTAGGGGCGCTGGTGGAGAGCGTGCCGACGCCCTCGCGGCCGCTCATACGTGCCCCTCGCTGCCTGAGAAGGAACTCCTCGCGGTTGTTGCCGGGCGATGCTGGCCGCTACGTGCGGTCCAGCCAGATGAAGAGGAGGCGGCTCTCCCACATCTCCAAGGTGGGGAGTCCCTGGCCGGGCCGCGGCCCCCCCATGCCCAGCCGGAGGAGCTCTGTGTACCTCCACCACCCCGCCCTCTACAGGGGCCCTGGGGCCCTCAGTCCTGGGCTGGGGGCCCACTATGACCCCCGGCTGGAGAGCTGGACTGGCTTCCTCCTGTAGGTAGTCCAGGACCTCCAGGTCCCGTCTCTCTCTGTGTTCCTGTAGTGCCGCCTGTGGGGGTTGTGCCGTCTAGGTCCAGTCGTGTGTCGTGGTGTGTGGAGTTACTGATGACGTAGTCGTGTTTTGTTTGTTTGTTGTGACGCTAACCACAGACGTCTGCTCTGCACCAGCATCCGTTGGCCATGAGGAGGCTAAAAGAATATTTGTGATGCTCCAAAATAATATTCTGTAAACTAGACATACCCTGAATATCAAAAAGGAAAAAACATCCCGCCTCCTCTGTCATGGTACACACACGTACACACACAAAACAACAATCAAGTCACTAACAACAATGAGCTCTGACATCTTAACAATTTGTCCCCATTTAAACACTGAAACCTCAACTAATAGGCTAACAGGGAGTTTATAAGATTGTCCTTGTTGTGGTCAGGTCAGATGGGGTGGAGCAGTGTGTTGTGTCCTGACCTGCTGATTCTCTGTCACGTAGAGCCTCTCCTCTGAGACTGCAGCTCATTAGCCTGGTGCTGACAAAGAGACACTGCTCTGAGCAAAGTGACTCACCGCCACTGCATTGATCTGCTGGTTAGCTGCCCACCACTGTGCTGCTACAGTTTACTCAGGGGGCAGGTGTGTGTGTGTGTGTGTGTGTGGGGGGTGTGGGGGGGGGGGCGCACACGCACACACACACACAGGACAGCAGGCGCACAGAGCGCATGTTCAACTAAACAATGACAGGAAAACCTCTATAACCCTCAGCACCTTTAGACAATATGAGTTTTTATGGCAAAAACTCATCTCGATATGAACCCTAAATCGAGTCATTGTTGACATGCATGTTTAGAAGCCTGTGTTTCTGTGTTGTTGTAGGAAAGCCATAGCTAAGTCTGGCCTGCAGCACCTGACCACTGAGCCCAGCGCCTCCTCGCCCTGCAAGACTGAGCCCCCCAGGGAGATACGCAGCACCGTGGACTGGACTGTGAGTGGACATGGGATTTGTAGTTCTTTTCAAGCCCAACATGTCTTCCTATTTTGATAAAAGAACATGAACTTAAGTTAAGATGTTGTGGCAAATATATATATATTTAATGAAGTTGATCCTGATGCAGTTCACTTTGTTACCTCAGAGTTGTGTGAGTTTTAGATGGTTAAATGATTTAATCAGCCCAAATGTCAGTAATTTAAAATGCTGTATTAAATTAGTCTGACAACATGGAGGTGTGTAATGATCACTTCCTTCACAGGAAAACGCCCAGTTTGGGGACCATATCTGGTTTGAGACAAGCGTTTCTGGGGATTTCTGCTATGTAGGGGAGCAGTACTGCATCGCCAAAACCATGGTGAGACTTCCTGCTCCAGAACCAAAATTGTGGGTTAGATCGCCCCCTGGCTGCAGATTGATGTATCTGCGGAAGTTAACGAGACACAGAATGGAGATGAGGGTTTATTGATGTCAGAATCCTCTTGTTTCTTTGTAGTTTCATGACTAATTTCCTCTCTTTGTCATGCTCCCAAAGCAAAAATCGGTGGCAAGGAAGAAATGTGCTGGTTGCAAGATTTCGGTCCATACAATGTGTATTGAGCAGCTAGAAAAAGTAAGTTGTTGAATGGAAACTGGATGAATAATCAGAGTGAATGTGCTTGAAGTTGGTCATTTTTGAAACGTATACTTTTTCTCTGTCCGTAGATCAATTTCAGGTGCAAGCCATCGTTCAGGGATCCAGGATCCAGGAACATTCGAGAAGTCAGTACTGCATATTATTCAGTCTACTGGTTGGTTAAGTGTATATTAATGTGAGATGACTGATCACGGGTGTTTCAATCTCAGCCAAACGTCGTCCGACACCACTGGGTCCACAGGCGCCGGCAGGCGGGGAAGTGTCGACAATGCGGGAAGGTTGCTAACGATTTCTATTACTGTTCCCCTCACAAGCACAATGCTACCGTTATTACAAAACTTAAAGAGCCAGGAATAAACGTATAAATGAATCATCCCGTTTGTGTTTAATGTTGTTTTTGTCACCATCACAGGGTTTCCAGCAGAAGTTCTCGTTCCACAGTAAAGAGATTGTTGCCATTAGCTGTTCGTGGTGCAAGCAGGCAGTGAGTCATCCCTCCCTCTGAGTCAGATATCTGAAGGCCAGACCTCTCAGTCTCCTGGTAACTGTTGGTCATGGTCACCCCCACCCCTGTGTTGCAGTACCACAACAAGGTGACCTGCTTCATGCTGCAGCAGATCGAAGAGTCCTGCTCCCTGGGAGCACATGCCTCTGTCATCGTCCCTCCTACCTGGATCGTACGCGTCCGGAAAGCGCAGGTAATCGCAGTTGGGTGACACACCTGAGGTATTTTAGCGATCGTGACGGTAAACTTACATAGGTAATTGCTTTGTCTCCCTCAGACCTCGTTAAAATCAAGTAAAAAGAAGAAACGCACGTCTCTTAAGTGCAAGCCCAGCAAGAAGGCTCCAGAGGTTAGCTACAGCCACATGATCCCCCGAGCACCTTACCCCACCTTATCCCACCTTACCCCACACCACAGACTGTCCTAGCCAGCCTGACCTCCTCTCCTGTCCCCAGCTCCAGGATGGCCAGTGGAAGCCCTTTGTCGTGAAGCCCGTTCCCTCCCAGCTCATGAAGCCTCTGCTGGTGTTTGTCAACCCCAAGAGTGGAGGCAACCAGGTGACCCGCATCCTCCAGCACCACCAGGGACTTCACACGTTTGGCCCCAATTAGCACATAACTGATGCGTTTCACGCGGCTACATATTGCATCTCTATATCTGGGTCATCAGGTTAGGTTGTGGGTAGAATATTAGTGTCTGATGGATTGTAAACACTGTGTTTTCTCCATGTTCTCTAGGGAGCTAAAATAATCCAGTCGTTCATGTGGTACCTGAACCCCCGCCAGGTGTTTGACCTCACACAGGGAGGACCTAGAGAGGGGTAGGAGGACCAGCCACACCCTCACCATCCTGTTTACCACACAGCTACAACCCACCCTCACCATCCTGTTTACCACACAGCTACAACCCACCCTCACCATCCTGTTTACCACACAGCTACAACCCACCCTCACCATCCTGTTTACCACACAGCTACAACCCACCCTCACCATCCTGTTTACCACACAGCTACAACCAACACTTACAACACATGTTGAGTTTTGTTTGGTTGTGCATTTGTTTTCTCAAGGTTGGAAATGTATGCCAAAGTGCCAAACCTGCGGATATTAGCGTGTGGAGGGGATGGAACTGTAAGTAGAATATCGCTTTCATCCAAACTCCTCAAATTGCATTTTGTGTGAGAGAAGTAGCTAACCTAACTGCTAGCTACCGGAAGTTGTTGACCTGTCTTAAGGAATATGTGGAAGTAATGCTTGAATTCGATGAATTATGAGCATACCTAGTAGGCCTACTGAGTAACAGTTTAATCTGACTGTAGATGGAAATGCTAGTAGTGCTAAATGTGGATTATAATTACTAGCAATGCTAACTGTGGAAGTGAATGCAAATTTTGAATAGTATTAGTACTAATGCTAACTGTGGATGGTAATTCTAGTAATGCTAACTGTGGATGGTCATGCTAGCAGTGCTAACTGTGGATGGTCATGCTAGCAGTGCTAACTGTGGGTGGTCATGCTAGCAGTGCTAACTGTGGATGGTCATGCTAGCAGTGCTAACTGTGGATGGTCATGCTAGCAGTGCTAGAGTGGATGGTAATGCTAGTAATGCTAACTGTGGATGGTCATGCTAGCAGTGCTAACTGTGGATGGTAATTCTTGTAATGCTAACTGTGGATGGTCATGCTAGCAGTGCTAACTGTGGATGGTAATTCTTGTAATGCTAACTGTGGATGGTCATGCTAGCAGTGCTAACTGTGGATGGTCATGCTAGCAGTGCTAACTGTGGATGGTAATTCTTGTAATGCTAACTGTGGATGGTCATGCTAGCAGTGCTAACTGTGGATGGTCATGCTAGCAGTGCTAACTGTGGATGGTAATGCTGACTGTGGACCTCCAGGTGGGTTGGATCCTTTCCGTTCTGGACCAGCTGCAGCTGAACCCTCAGCCCGCGGTGGCCGTCCTTCCTCTGGGGACAGGAAATGACCTGGCGCGCACCCTCAACTGGGGAGGGGTGAGTACGGACCACCCCAGCCTGACAGGAACGCCCGGGATTCAACACTAGAACAGGAAACATAACCACTAGAAACGCCATGCTCCATACATCCATACATCCAAACTCTATAACCTCTCAGTCTCATGATGAAGAAGCTCTGGATAAGAGCGTCTGCTAAATGACTAAATGTAAATTTATTGACCGTGTTTGATCAAAAGAAGTAAATGTGTTTCTTTGCCTTTTTCTTTGCCTTTTGTGTGATTTTGTACATAAATAAAATAAAGAAATCCAGATGTAATAAAAAGAGCTGTCCTGTGTCCTCTCGTCTAGGGCTACACGGACGAGCCGGTGTCCAAAATCCTGTCTCACGTGGAAGACGGGAACGTGGTCCAGCTGGACCGCTGGTCCCTGCAGGTGGAGCCCAACCCCGAGGTCTGCCAGGAGGAGAAGGATGAGCACCAGACCGACAAGGTGCCGCCCCGCCCTGCCACGCCCCGCCCTGCCACGCCCTGCCACGCCCCGCCCTGCCCTGCCACGCCCTGCCACGCCCCGCCCTGCCACGCCCAGCCCGGTCCAGTCCTGCATGTACATTTCAAATCAAATGTTATTTCTGTACTTAATATACACGTGTGCTCTTCTCCTTCAGCTCCCCATAGACGTGTTCAACAACTACTTCAGCCTGGGCTTCGACGCTCACGTCACGCTGGGCTTCCACGAGTCCAGAGGTCTGTGCACTTAGGGCTCCAATCAGCAGCTTTCAGACGTACCTGACACGGACTCTGTCCCCCCTTCCTGTGTCTCATTCTCTCTCCTCCCTCTCTGGATCTGTTGTTCTGTCTCCCCCTAGAGGCCAACCCAGAGAAATTCAACAGCCGTTTTCGCAATAAGATGTTCTATGCAGGGGTGAGTGTCTCTAGGTTACGTATATCTATGCAGTTTGACCTCCCTCTGTGTGTGTGAGTAATTCACAGGGTGTGTTTCTGCAGACGGCCTTTTCTGACTTCTTAAGCGGCAGCTCCAAAGACCTGGCCAAACACATTAAAGTTGTGGTGAGTGAGACATCAAGCGAGGAGGGCTGAACTCTGACCCTAACCTTTAACCCTAACCCTGTATGAAGGAAAGTGCATGCAGTCTTATTCTCTCTCTCTCATATCGTCCTCTCTCCAGTGTGACGGCACAGACCTGACCTCTAAAGTTCAGGACCTCAAGCTGCAGTGTCTTCTCTTTCTCAACATTCCCAGGTTCACGTTTTTCACTTTTAAACACTGTGCTCACACACTGTGCTCACACACACACTGTGCTCACACACACACTGTGCTCACACACACACTGTGCTCACACACTGTGCTCACACACACACTGTGCTCACACACACACTGTGCTCACACACTGTGCTCACACACTGTGCTCACACACTGCTCACACTCTGTGCTCACACACTGTGCTCACACTTTGTGCTCACACACTGTGCTCACACACTGTGCTCACACACTGCTCACACTCTGTGCTCACACACTGTGCTCACACTTTGTGCTCACACACTGTGCTCACACACTGTGCTCACACACTGCTCACACTCTGTGCTCACACACTGCTCACACACTGTGCTCACACACTGCTCACACACTGTGCTCACACACTGTGCTCACACACTGTGCTCACACTTTGTGCTCACACACTGTGCTCACACACTGTGCTCACACACTGCTCACACACTGTGCTCACACACTGCTCACACTCTGTGCTCACACACACACTGTGCTCACACACTGTGCTCACACTCTGTGCTCACACACTGCTCACACACTGTGCTCACAAACTGTGCTCACACTCTGTGCTCACACACTGTGCTCACACACTGTGCTCACACACTGTGCTCACACTCTGTGCTCACACTCTGTGCTCACACACTGTGCTCACACACACTCTGTGCTCACACTCTGTGCTCACACACACACTGTGCTCACACTCTGTGCTCACACACACACTGTGCTCACACTCTGTGCTCACACACTGTGCTCACACACTGTGCTCACACTGTGCTCACACTCTGTGCTCACACACTGTGCTCACACACTGTGCTCACACTCTGTGCTCACACACTGTGCTCACACTCTGTGCTCACACTCTGTGCTCACACTCTGTGCTCACACTCTGTGCTCACACACTGTGCTCACACACACTCTGTGCTCACACTCTGTGCTCACACACACACTGTGCTCACACTCTGTGCTCACACGCTGTGCTCACACACTGTGCTCACACACACACTGTGCTCACACTCTGTGCTCACTCTGTGCTCACACACACACTGTGCTCACACTCTGTGCTCACACACACTCTGTGCTCACACTCTGTGCTCACACACTGTGCTCACACACTGTGCTCACACACTGTGCTCACACACTGTGCTCACACACACACACTGTGCTCACACACTGTGCACACACTGTGCTCACACACACTGTGCTCACACACTGTGCTCACACACTGTGCACACACACACACTGTGCTCACACACACACTGTGCTCACACACTGTGCTCACACACATATTCATCTAAACAACTATGCAAGAACATGACTGTTTGTATACACACAGGATTAGGATGGATGGTAGGCTCTGTAAGTAGTCATTCACTGTAAAATGTAATGCTTATCGTTTGGATGATTCATGTTGTGTTTTGTTTTGCTGTGTGGCCTCAGGTACTGCGCTGGCACCATGCCTTGGGGTCACCCTGGCGACCACAACGACTTTGACCCCCAGAGACACGACGACGGCTGCATCGAGGTCATCGGCTTCACTATGACCTCCCTGGTGAGTTGAATTTTTTTAGATGGATGCTATGCTCGATGCTAAATGCTAATGCCAACGTGTACACACTGTGAATATAGAGCAGAGAATGCACATTTTATTTAGTTGTTTATGTTGGTGATAATTATATAATATTGGTCAACTGTAAATATTTAGCATTCTGTTTTCACCTGTTTAGTCATTAAGATTAACTTGAATGTAAAGCAGTAACAATTCACCTGTTACCCCCCTCCTCCTCCCCCTCCTCCTCCCCCTCCTCCCCCAGGCCACGCTGCAGGTGGGGGGTCACGGGGAGCGTCTCCACCAGTGTAAGGAAGTGACCCTGACCACCTCCAAGCCCATCCCCATGCAGGTGGATGGGGAGCCCTGCAAGCTGGCCCCCTCCCTCATCCACATCACCCTCAGGAACCAGGCCAACCTGGTGCAGAAGACCAAGAGGAGGATCTCCATGCCCCAACTCAACGAGTCAGTACTGTCCTCCCAGACCTCCTGTCCTCTCCTCCTGTCCTCTCCTCCCTCCTCTTCTCCCAGACCTCCTGTCCTCTCCTCCTGTCCTCTCCTCCCTCCTGTCCTCTCCTCCTGTCCTCTCCTCCCAGACCTCCTGTCCTCTCCTCCTGTCCTCTCCTCCCAGACCTCCTGTCCTCTCCTCCCTCCTCTCTCTCTAACTTGGTGTGTGTGTTCAGTCAGCAGTTCCTTCCTGAGAACCTGCAGATCAGAGTGAGCAGGATCAGCATGCACGCATATGAGGCCTTGCACTACGACAAGGACAAACTGAAAGAGGCCTGTATGTACACACACACAAGCATGCACACACACCTACAACTACACTTACACACACATACACTTACACACACACCCCTAATATAACCATGTCAATACTCACCGTACACCATGGTGTATGGGAATAGAAGAACCATGCAGGCTTTGCAGTGTCCATAACACTGTCCCCCTCTCCCCCTCCCCCCTTTCCCCCCCCATCCCCTCCTCCCCCGCACCCCCCCCTCCTCCCCCCCCCTCTCCGCCCCCTCTCCGCCCCCTCTCCCCCCCCCCCCCGCCCCCCCTCCTCCCCCCCCCCCCCTCCCCCTCAGCTATCCCTCTGGGGGTCATCATTGTGCCGGGAGACAGCGACCTGGAGACGTGCCGATCGCACATCGAGACTCTCCAGAAGACCCTGGATGAGGTAGGGCGATAAGAGAACCCTCTCACATGAGAAGGAGAGAAGGAGAACCCTCTCACACGAGGTAGGGCGATAAGAGAACCCTCTCACATGAGGAGAGAAGGAGAACCCTCTCACATGAGGTAGGGCGATAAGAGAACCCTCTCACACGAGGTAGGGCGATAAGAGAACCCTCTCACATGAGAAGGAGAGAAAGAGAACCCTCTCACATGAGAAGGAGAGAAAGAGAACCCTCTCACATGAGAAGGAGAGAAAGAGAACCCTCTCACATGAGAAGGAGAGAAAGAGAACCCTCTCACATGAGAAGGAGAGAAAGAGAACCCTCTCACATGAGAAGGAGAGAAAGAGAACCCTCTCACATGAGAAGGAGAACCCTCTCACACGAGGTAGGGCGATAAGAGAACCCTCTCACACGAGGTAGGGCGATAAGAGAACCCTCTCACATGAGAAGGAGAACCCTCTCACACGAGAAGGAGAACCCTCTTACACGAGATAGGGCGATAAGAGAACCCTCTCACACGAGAAGGAGAGAAGGATCGGTATTTTAAACTGCTCTGCTCTCTTGTGGAAGATGTTGGTACTGCATGGCACTGTTAAAACAAAGCACAGTAAGTCATAACTGATTTGTTATTGAAGAAGAAAAGCTCAATTATTCAGATGTATTCTACTTCTTTTACAGGAAAGTGATGGGTTGAAATCAGAGAGTCTGTCTTCCCAAAAGCTATCCCCGAAATGGTGCTTTCTTGACTGTAAGTGCAGTTATTCTGAAACAGAAGCAACATTTCTTATTACTAAACTTCCTTCCTCAGTGTGAGACGTTAGAAATGCAGATCTGGTACGTTTCCTGAGTAGTAGGTTACACAAGTAAACACAAGTAGTGCTTCTGACATTAAAACAAGGGGCCATGCACCTACTTGGTGTCAAAATATAACCTGTGAAAGTCATTTTGCTGCGTGGTCTTCACTTTTAGGCACAACTGCCGATCGGTTCTACAGGATAGACCGTGCGCAGGTAAGCCACCAACACATGAACCTGCTTCTATTAAATATAGAATAAATTAAATACATAATTAAGAGAAAAAACACTGAAGTATTAATATTCAGCAGTCTTCAGTTGGATGCGTGTGTCTATTCGAAGGCATCGTGCTCTAGACTGCAAGCCTGATCTCTGGACAGTACTCAGTACTCCTCTGACTGGTTTGATGGACGACACGATGCTGTGTTTTCCCGTGGCCCACAGGAGCACCTGAACTACGTGACAGAGATCTCCCAGGACGAGCTGTTCATCCTGGACCCTGAGTTGGTGCTGAAGGAGACGGTGGGAACGTCTCCAGGCATGCCCGACCTGGTGGACTCCTACGGGGAGGCCCAGCCCGACGCCCAGCAGTTCGCCTTCCCCTCCTCCTCCTCCTCCCCCATCTCCTCTCCTGGACCACGGTGAGAAGGACAGGCAGGCAGACATGCAGACACATATAGCCCTTCACCCTCTCTCTCTCTCCCTCTCTCTCTCTGTTGTTCCTCCCTCTTTCTCTCGTCTTCATCATTTCTCCATTCTCCTCTCTTGACAGGGCGAGGGATTCTCAGAGGAAGAGGGTTTCCAGTGACAGCTCTGTGATCGAGACTCTGGCCTACGGCGGCTCCCAGGCCTCCTCCAAGACAGGCCTCTGCAGGTCAGCCTCACATCCAGCCCCCAGCCTCACATCCAGCCCCCAGCCTTACATCCAGCCCCGGCCTTACATCCAGCCCCCAGCCTGACATCCAGCCCCCAGCCTTACATCCAGCCCCCAGCCTGACATCCAGCCCCCAGCCTTACATCCAGCCCCGGTCTTGCATCCAGCCTCACATCCAGCCCCCAGCCTCGCTGGCCACCAAACAATGCACTATTAACTGTGGTGTTTAGGGCTTCTTATCTGCTAATAATTCAAAATCCTCCTGACTCACTCTGCTAATCGGCTGATACTGATGAGGGTAATCAACACATGCTGCAGTCTGAGGCATGCAGGCCTCCATGATCAGAGGAGGCATGTCATCACTCTGCTCCTGCATGTCATCACTCTGCTCCTGCTTCCTCATGCTGTCTGTTCACACCTCGTCTCTCTCTCTCCTGCTCCGTGTCGCTTCTGTCTCTGTGTCCTCGTCCTTAACACTAGGAGAGGTGCTCAGGTTGTCAGTGTTCATCGGTTCAACACAACGTTAGCCAGTTTCAAACCCTTGGCTAGGTATGCTTCTTTGTGTCGCACACTCATTGCTCTTCTTTCCATGCTTGGTGGGGATGTAAGGTAGCCCTTTAACCATCTCAATTAAGTCAATCAAGTTTCTAAATATCTTCATTCTAATGACCTGTTTATAAATATCTCTTCACTCCCAGTTCCGAAAGCACTGCCTCAAGCGACCCAGAAAAAGGTAAAGATCTTGTTTTTGGTTCCTCCTTACCGGCAGACTACAAGGAAGTGTTTGAACTGACGTGTCTTATGTGCTGGCAACGTAACAGTTGTTTTGACAGTTTCAGAGTTGATGGAGTGTGTGAAGTCAGAAGACCTTCACAGGGTAAGTCAAAAGATTATTATTCATATTTATGAATGTATGAGTGGTGAAAGCCTTTGTTTGTGTAAATGAGGTTAGTGACACAGTACCTTCCTCAGCTCAGGGAGCTACATCAAGAGGGGGCCGACATGGCGGTCCAGGACAGCCTGGGGGGCACGTTACTCCTCTATGCAGTGAGCTTGGGCAACAAGGAGATCGTCAAGTACATCATAGACAACGGTACGACAACGTCCTCAAAGTCTCCATATTCAATCATGCACATTAATGATGGCTTTACTAAAGTATGACATTTTTTCCTTTGTTAATGTGCAGCTCCTACAAGCCACCTGGATGTTCCAGAGAGGGAGACGTGAGTCATTCTTGTCTGATGTGGGTTTGAAGTAATAAAGATTGGAGACCTGGTAGTGGTTTGACCTGGTAGTGTTGTGTGTGTGTACGTGTGTGTGTTCACGCCCCCATGTGTGTGTGTGTGTGTGTGTGTGTGTGTGTGCGTCATGAAGAGGGGAGACCGCCCTTCACAAAGCAGCCACGGCATGTGAGAGAACCATCTGCCACTACCTGGTGGAGGCCGGAGCATCTCTCATGAAGACAAACCTGCAGGTGGGCCTCAGCTAGCAGCTAGCAGCTAGCCTCTGCACCCACAGCTAGCAGCTAGCCTCAGCTAGTAGCTAGCCTCTGCACCCACAGCTAGCCTCTGCACCCACAGCTAGCAGCTGGCCTCTGCTAGCATCTAGCAGCTAGCCTCTGCACCCACAGCTAGCAGCTAGCCTCTGCACCAGCAGCTAGCAGCTAGCCTCTGCACCCAAAGCTAGCAGCTAGCATCTGCACCCACAGCTAGCAGCTAGCCTCTGCACCCACAGCTAGCAGCTAGCCTCTGCACCCACAGCTAGCCTCTGCACCCACAGTTAGCACTTAGCTTCTCCCCACAGCTAGCAGTTAGCTTATCCCACAGCTAGCAGCATAATCACTAACTATTCAACTAGAGCTAATTGTTAGCATAATTGCTAGGTTAGGTCCAGTAAAAAGAAACTCCTTTTTTAGTCTTGAGGGACTTGCAGTCTGTGTATAATGATGATTAATGTCTGGTGTCAGTGAGTAATGCAGCCCTGCAGGACCCCTGGCCTGATTCATAGATCCTCCGTAGCTTTAGTAACCTGTCACCATGGTGAAGTCACGGGTGACCAGAAACATCACATCACTGGAAAGAATTCTTCCAGACAATTAAAAACGATTCATGTTTCAATTCAGTCTATTTTGTGTTGGAAAGGACAGTTCAGGCTCAGCTGATTTCACCGACTGAACTTTTACAAGGTTCTCAGTGTCCTCCTCTCTCTCCCTTTCTCTCACTCTCTCTTCTCTTCTGTAATTTTTTCAACTACTCATTCCCTTCCTCTCCTTCCGCCCGCCCGCCCCCTCCCCCCTCCTTGGTCTCGTTCCCTCCCTCCTCCTGTCCTCTCAGGGTGAGACACCTAAGCAGCGAGCAGAGAAGGCAGAGGACCAGGAGCTGGCGGAGTACCTGGAGAACCGCCAGCACTACCAGATGATCCAGAGAGAGGACCAGGAGACTGCTGTCTAACACACACACACGTACACACACACACACCCTCTCTCTTCACACATATACACACAAGTACATGTACACACACAAACCATCTTCCTCCTCCTCTCTCTCAGCCGAACCATCCTTCTCCAGAAGGAAGCTGTTGAACAGGGTTCCTGAGGTCCCCTCCAGGTCTACACGCCAAGCTGCCAGGCTGCTAGTAGACAAACAGTTACGATGATCTGGTCACAGACTCAGGAACACTGTTCCCATAGTGGGGGTGGATGTGAGGGTGGGCAGGTGAGGGTGGGCAGGTGAGGGTGGGCAGGTGAGGGTGGGCAGGTGAGGGTGGGCAGGTGGGGGTGGGCAGGTGAGGGTGGGCAGGTGGGGGTGGGCAGGTGAGGGTGGGCAGGTGGGGGTGGATGGACCTTGTGCTTTTCCCTCTTCTCCAAACGGGCCCAAGTCTGCGACTGAACTGCAGAGGGTTAGGGTTAGGGTTGCAGAGCACACAGCAACCGAATGTACATCGACACACGTGAACATGTTTGGGGTGATTTGTTTCAGGGCTAGAATAAGCGTATTTGAATGTGGCTTTTATCGACTTCCCAATATGCAATGACAAAATATCTTTAGGAATGTAGAGATTTGGATGGCGTCATTGAAAGGGGTCGAGGTTGTTCTTCAGTAGCTAGGCAGGAAAGGGATCGAGGTGGTTCTTCAGTAGCTAGGCAGGCAGGATTTTATTGACGTAAATGTGGGCTTGAGATGACGGCTCCTAGATTTTGTTATGAATTTTAGTGACTTATGGATGTATTTACTCGAAGGACAGTGTTCAGGATATTTTACTTTTAAAAGTATGTCTATCACTGAATTTGAGATATTTATGATAATACTATACTATTTATAACGATAAGCTTTCATATTTGCTTATGATCAAAACAACAAGCATCCGAGTGCAACAAAATGAGCAGTTTTTATCTTCACTGCAGCCACTCTTCCTGCTTCAGCGCTGTGTTTCTGTGTGGCTTCCACCTTCGGTCACCGCGTTACATTATACAGTTTCCAAATATTTATATACAGCTTTGAAATATTTTTCTGTAATCAGTCTTTGTTTGTTACATAAAATGTAAATTTAATGTATTTTTCCAAATGTGAATTTGGCCATGTAAACTGTAAATACCTCCATATAAACATCGTGGAGGATCTGCACTGGGTTAGCGTGGATGGTAACAAGATCCTGACCTTGCTGGCTGGATGATGGAAAGTGATCCCTGTTTCTGCCAAAGCAACGATGCCTGCTGTTTGTTCTGTTACACCATGATGAATCCTGCAACTGCAGACATACTTTTGTTGTTAAATGTGTTTTTTTTTAAGAGATGTGGTGAAATGAGTTAGCAATAACAATGACCCATTAAAAAGAGACAGTCCATTGTCCCTTTCATCCCTTAATAAATTAATATAATTGTTAGCACTAACTATTGCACTTGCCATTGCAATCCAATGATTTCAGATTTGATTTTGGGTGAATGTGAACATCTGGTGGGATAGATGTTTTATGCCAAAGTTCAGTAAGTGACCCTTTACATAGCAGGTTTTTATCTTGTGGTATAACAAAATGTATCAAACAAAATCTGTTTTTAATGGCTCATCGTTACAACTACTGTCATTTATTTCCATAATTAAGTGTCTTTCAAATATTAGTCAGTTTACATGATAACTTAGTGTTGAAATGTGGGGGAACTCGTGTAAACACTGTTTTAAAGATTGTGTGCAACCTAAAGTATCCAACATCAGTTTACTTTTTTCTGTAAAATTTTACTTAAGTATTATTGAAAACATTGCTTGACCTTAGTGAAATGTAGATGGATATTTATCAAACTACTTGCTATAACTGCCTCGGTTTAGCTTTGTAAGGGGCTATAACAACAATTAGTTGTCTGTATTATCAATGCTTTGTTTTTGAGTTGCTGTGCAATTCAGGGTTAGAGAATTTGCATTTGAAAAAGTGTGCAGAGTGCTAACACAGATGTCTGAATGACTGTTCTGTCCAAACTTGTGTCCTTGTAATCATAGAGATTTCATCAGTGAAGTTTTGTATTTATGATGAGCAACCAAAATAAAGGATAGGTCTGTATCAAATGTAAAAGAAAAAAATATTAGTTGTACTGTATAGTTGGTCTTCTAGCCTGTTTGTTACTGTGTATTTGAAGAAAAATAAACATGTACAATTGACTTGTCCTGTTTCATTTAACCTTTGTGTCCACTTTATTTTTGAGCATTTTATGAAATTTTAACACACCACAAAAAGCTCCCTTTCCTTACATCGCTACATTAAGGATGCATCAACTTGTACTAGGCCAGTGAGATCATCAAACATTGGCTGTTTCAGTTTGAATACATTCCTTGTTTGTGGAAGTGTTGGGTCCCCTGCTCTGCGCCTGGTCTTTCCAGCGCTGGGAGAAGAGACGACTTTGTGGAGCCCAGCAGGGGACCACTTCCTTCATGTGACTTTTCCCAGCTGCAGACTCCAACAGCAACAGAATAACAATGGCCGCCACGCATGACTGATCCATTTTAGCGTGGGGAGGGAGCTGACAACTTTGGGTGGTGGTGGTATTAAGCGCTGCCCCTACGAACAATGGCTGACAAACGGCTACAAGAAAAATATATAGTTTTTGTTGTTGAAAGTATTAAGAAATGTCACGGTATCTTCCTGTTCATATTTCGTCTGTTATTCTTTTTTTGAAGGGTGTAGAGAACACTTTAGGGAATTAATTGAGGAAAATTTGACAAATTATTTGTTGGTTTAGTTAATGATAATATCTGAACACTGAGACCCAACACTGAGGCCAGACAGCATCTGAACACTGAGGCCCAACACTGAGGCCAGACAGCATCTGAACACTGAGGCCCAACACTGAGGCCAGACAGCATCTGAACACTGAGGCCCAACACTGAGGCCAGACAGCATCTGAACACTGAGACCCAACACTGAGGCCAGACAGCATCTGAACACTGAGGCCCAACACTGAGGCCAGACAGCATCTGAACACTGAGGCCCAACACTGAGGCCAGACAGCATCTGAACACTGAGGCCCAACACTGAGGCCAGACAGCATCTGAACACTGAGGCCCAACACTGAGGCCAGACAGCATCTGAACACTGAGGCCCAACACTGAGGCCAGACAGCATCTGAACACTGAGGCCCAACACTGAGGCCAGACAGCATCTGAACACTGAGGCCCAACACTGAGGCCAGACAGCATCTGAACACTGAGGCCCAACACTGAGGCCAGACAGCATCTGAACACTGAGGCCCAACACTGAGGCCAGACAGCATCTGAACACTGAGACCCAACACTGAGGCCAGAACACTGAGGCCCAACACTGAGGCCAGACAGCATCTGAACACTGAGACCCAACACTGAGGCCAGAACACTGAGGCCCAACACTGAGGCCAGACAGCATCTGAACACTGAGACCCAACACTGAGGCCAGACAGCATCTGAACACTGAGACCCAACACTGAGGCCAGAACACTGAGGCCCAACACTGAGGCCAGACAGCATCTGAACACTGAGACCCAACACTGAGGCCAGAACACTGAGGCCCAACACTGAGGCCAGACAGCATCTGAACACTGAGACCCAACACTGAGGCCAGAACACTGAGACCCAACACTGAGGCCAGACAGCATCTGAACACTGAGGCCCAACACTGAGGCCAGAACACTGAGGCCCAACACTGAGGCCAGACAGCATCTGAACACTGAGACCCAACACTGAGGCCAGAACACTGAGGCCCAACACTGAGGCCAGACAGCATCTGAACACTGAGACCCAACACTGAGGCCAGAACACTGAGACCCAACACTGAGGCCAGACAGCATCTGAACACTGAGACCCAACACTGAGGCCAGACACTTAGCATCTGAACTCCTCTCCCTGCACCATGAGCTCTCCAGTGATGTCAGATCAGGTGGTTTTGTCCCATGTCTTGGTGCTGCTGCAGTCACAGTGCACATCAGGACAAACACTCCTGATCCAGGATCTTCTGCTGTGCTCTCTAGAAGCTCTGGGTGAACTTTGCTCTGGAAACAAGAGTCGGATTAATACAATGTCAACATAAGCCTGTAGCAGAGAGAGCCACTCTGTTTGTACAGTGTACAACAGTGTAACAACAGTATAATAACAACATCAGTGTAACAACAGTATAATAACATAACAGTGTAAAACAGTTTAACAGTATAATAACAGTGTACAACAGTTTAACAACAGTATAATAACAACATAAGTGTACAACAGTGTAACAACAGTATAATAACAGTGTAAAACAGTTTAACAGTGTACAACAGTTTAACAACAGTATAATAACAACATAAGTGTACAACAGTGTAACAACAGTGTAACAACAGTATAATAACAGTGTAAAACAGTTTAACAACAGTATAACAACAGTTTAACAACAGTATAATAACAGTATACAACAGTTTAACAACAGTATAATAACATTATACAACAGTTTAACAGTGTACAACAGTTTAACAACAGTATAATAACAACATAAGTGTACAACAGTGTAACAACAGTGTAACAACAGTATAATAACAGTGTAAAACAGTTTAACAACAGTATAACAACAGTTTAACAACAGTATAATAACAGTATACAACAGTTTAACAACAGTATAATAACAGTGTATCAACAGTGTAATAACAACATAAGTGTAATAACAACATAATAACAGTGTAATAACAGTGTTACATAAACGCTACCCTCAGTCACTATTGCACACTGCAGCAGCCCTATTGCACTCTCCTATTTTATATTGTACAGTATTGTTTCGAATTGTTTAGAAGGCACTTCACCCTACTTGCCTCGAGGGGAATGTCCCTGTACTTACTGTAGTCACTCTGGATAAGAGTGCCTGCTAAATGACTAAATGTAAATGTAAAATGTAATGTTTATTGTATGCACCTGGCCACCAAAGCAAATTAATCGTTTTTGTACACTTACTTGGTGAATAAACCTGATTCTGATTCTTGGGGTGTAATAGTGTTGTAAAAAAACAGTCTAACAACAGCATAATAACAGTGTACAGTGTAATGACAGTGTAATAATTGTTATTACAAGTGACCCCTTACATGGCAGGTTTTTATTATCTCGTGTTAATAACAACAGAATTATCTTTCCTTAGGATATGTGATGGTCATTAGAAAGCCACATGATGGATCCTCTCTTCTAAACAGTATTATTTAAGAACAAGAACAAGCATGAACACTATAACGCCAAACCTGGACAGAATGGTCAAATGTGCCGACGGATCATAATCAAATGGTTTCTTTCCAGACGCTGAGAAAGGAGATACGTGTCAGGCGTAAGCTAACATTGTCATACATTCACCGGCACACAAACCCCGTATTTACCCAATGACTCAAACTCTGAGCCTTGGCCTACATGCGCCATGCATTGGTGTTTTTGTCTGGATTAGGCAGCTCTTTGTGGACCGCTCATTGTATATAAGGTGGGGATTCAAGGACGTTATTAATCTGGGTAAATATCTCACCCGTGGCTCTGTTATAAAGAGGGCAGTGGGGTGGCAGGACCATTGAAAGAATTTATATGGAGATCAGGTCCTGAACGTGTTCGCATCGCACGGAAAAAGGAGCTAGAAATAGCGCTTCTCAACCGCCCCAGTCTTGTCTATGCTTTAGGACTTCCGCATTATGTTGTTCCCTAACTAAGGTCAACAGATTGATCTTTTCAGTCAGTTCAGTGGAAGTGAGTTTTATTTTTAACACGTCAACAATAAACTTCTATCATAATTTTTTTCCAATGTAGGCCTATATTGATAAATCATTAGAAATTGTTCCCCAAATTAAACAATTTTCATAAATGATTAAATTGTTTATTTATCTGTCTCCTTGAGATTGTAAACAAAAAACGTTAGGCTACTGTAAACGCAGTTCAAAGACAGAAGTAGTCTTGTTACAGAGTGTCCAATGACAATCTTGAGGATCACAATGTATTTAGAATGCGAGGTAACAAAAACACAACAGATGTGCTGCTTTCAGTGGTGAAGAACAATAGAAGAAGCTCTACGGAGGACTTAAAATCATAATCACCAGCCTTTTATGCAAATAACCCTGAGAGCCTCTTGTTTTGCGCCTGATTATGAGGATTAAAGTAATGCCACGTGGGTTCGTGATGTCATCGGGTGGCTGATTTAAACATTGTTCATATGCGACCAACCCAAAAAGTAGCTCAGGAAAAAGCAGGTCGACTTAATAGACGCAAGCTGTGGTCTGAGAGCGAGACAGCATCACAAATCTACCGATAAATCGACTGAGGTACCCACTTTTACATTAAAGTAAGATTAATTTGGTCTATACAATGGTACTTTTAGAGACATTTTCATAGATATTATTTTGTCAAATTGTAAATGCAATTGTATTTTTAACAATAAGTATCATTTCAGGTAAAATTGTATCTATTTGTTATGAATGTTTGGCTCAACTATTGCAATCCAGTGTGCTTTACTAATTGTGTTTTTACCCAACCACTCGAATTACTTACGACTGGGATATTCATCTAAAACTTTAAATGGTCAGACTCAGTTACTATGTTACTTGTTACTATGTAAAGACATTTGAGGACAAAGCTTACTTAAGCTGTTCAGTTGAGTGGAGAATACTGCTGATGGTATTTATTTGTCCGAATTTCCTTGTAACCTAACGTTATCCCCAATGCATTTGTTAAGTGGCAAAATGAGTGTTACACTAGGCTATTTGCAGTTTCCGTCATCGTTTTTTAATAAGTTATATAGGTTTTGTAGTTTTGTAGGCTAATTTGTTAGAAATATTGATTCAGTTAGCTTGGCCTTAAAAGAGTGAAACTATAGCCTATTGGGAAACACATTTTTAACAAAAGGCGGCGCATCGTTCTGCCCTGTGACAGTGTACAGGCGGTGGGATTTCAGATCGCTTTTGTCTCCCTGTCAAAACCGTCAATGTCCAGATTCATCTGACGCTGTAGGAAGTAGCGATGGCTAGCTCATTGTTTGCACACAGCCTTGGGGGCTAATTTTACTCCAATTAAAGCTCCTCTTCCTCTCAGGACTGCGTCAGTAGCCTATAAAACATTAATTCATGCCACATGTGGGCTAACACAATTTTCCATGTAAAGATTTACTAGCCTATATCGGGGAGACATGCTAAACATTTGTAAAAAACAAAACAGGTTGTACGCTAGTCATGGCTGAAATAAGAAGCCAGAGGAATGGAATGCACCCGAACCACCCTCTCGCGGCATCCTCCTGTGACAAAGTTCAAGCCTTTTGTGTTCTCTGCACTTCTCATTCAACCGTCTTGGGGTTATTGGTCAGACCGCACATTTGTTTGGTCCTTTCAGGCGATGCGTCTTTAGAGAGTGAGGAATAGTATGTCTAGAGGCTTTAGAACTTCCAATATGGTCTGAAGCTTTCTGTACAAGAATGGACCATTTCATGTTATTTTTGTCGTTTTCTTGTTGTCTCTCAACGTCATCTCAGCAAAAACTTTTCTTTGTACTAAACAGTGTTTGGTTGATCAGAAAAACGGTTCAGTTGTAAAGGTCTGTACACATCTGCTTTCAACATCCTCTGTAAAGGATTTTCATGAAGTTTGTCTCTCAGGGATAGTGAACTCTGGTTCATGAGGAAGTTCTCTAAATGTAGACCACGCCCCTCGCTTTTACCAAAGGCAGCATCACACTCATTTTCTTCGTCTTAAGACTTGATTGTCTTCTTATGCAAATAAGTTTATATTCAGCTGGTCTCCAGAGAGGGCCCTGCTCTCTAAGATGTGGCATGGGATCTGTGTTAGGGCTTTTGAGAGAAATGAAAACAGGCAAGAAGGGTCTTTGTTTTGGGCCAATGAATCAGTATTCCTTTGAGGGGGAGTGTAAAGCGTCTTTCAGGCGCTGCTTGGCCTTCTCCTCCGCATGGCTGGAGCACAGAGGGGCCCGCTGAGAGCCCGTTCTGTCTCACACAAAAGCCCCCCCCGGCCAGAGGAGCCTCCACATTTAGTAGCGGCCCGAGGACTGGGATTTGCTCCGCCGGCTGATCTGTGAAAGAAGCCCCTCGTTTTAATGGAGGCCTGAAAGAGGGAGTCTGTAATTTTTCAACACAATGAGAGAGAGACAGAAGGAGAAAGAGAGATGGAGAGAGGGGGGGGGCGGATTTATGGGTTATTGACACATTGACACTTTTTTTTTAAGTTTTTTTTTAGGGTGTGTCCGGGGCCCACATATGAGGGAAGGATCTTCTGCGAGTTGATTGAGGCCTTGTCTCATGACTGCTGTTTCACCGACTCCAGCATCCAACCAGGAAAAAAAGATTTGTGGAAAGAAACAACAAAAATGGGAGCTATTTGAGAATACGTCAGCCTACTCTAGTGACAGGAGGGTTTCACACTGAGAGCCATGATGGCAGCAGGCGCTAATGCTCTGGCCAAAACACAGAATTGGGTCCAAACTAAGTCACAGGTTATTTTTTATTAGGTTACATATTTAATACAAGAGTACTTTGATTAAATGTCGACCAGGGTGCAATGGCATATTTTCCATAAGGAAATGTAGTAATGGAAAGGTGGAGTGATCTTATCTGGCTGTGATGGGTATGGCATGCAGTTAGAGAAGCTGTACCTTACAGTTCCGTTGCTGGAAAAACTTGTATCTCTGGTTAGACAAGAACACTGATTAGTATTTAAGAGTTTCTACATCCTTCCATGGATTTCTGGAGATGAAGAGATCCTTGAGATGTTGACTAGGGCACAACCCCAGAAGATCTACGAGGCTTGAGAAAAAAACATATTTGTGGTTTTCTTCACAGAATGCGTGGCATTTTCTCAATCACACTTTTCCTGCTCGTGGCCGTCATGGTGACCACAGAAGCCGACAAGGGACACAGAGGTCACAAAGGTCAGCTGTGTTGTTGGAACCACGTTCTAAAGAAGCCCCCATGTTGTTTCTAACGTGTGACAGCAACAAGCTCATGTAACAACAATCCTCTCTGTTTCCCTGGTTCCAGGTAAACATGGTAACGGTAAAGAGGGCAGGGCTGGAGGCGAGTGCAGTGAGTGGACCTACAGTAAGTGCGTCCCAGAAGCAGGAGACTGTGGAAACGGCGTTCGCGAGGCCACCTGCAAGGACCAGACCAAGAAAATCGACTGCAAAATCCCCTGCAACTGGAAGAAAGACATCAGTAAGAGGCGTGAAAGCGGTGGAACTGGGCCAGAGGACTGTATTAGAGACTCGTACTGTCGTACACACTGAAATCACAAAGCAACAATGATTTTGTGATTGCAGGCGACTGCAAGTACAGGTTCACCAGCTGGGGTGAGTGCGACACTGAGGTGGGGACCAAGAGCAGGTCAGGGACTCTGAAGAAGGCGCTGTTCAACGCCGAGTGTGAGACAACAGTGAAGGTGTCTAAACCCTGCTCTGCCAAACCCAAGAGGACCAGAGGTACTCATCCCTGTGGACACATGTCCTCGCTCATCCCTGTGGACACATGTCCTCGCTCATCCCTGTGGACACATGTCCTCGCTCATCCCTGTGGACACATGTCCTCGCTCATCCCTGTGGACACACGTCCTCGTTGCTTACATCATCGTCAAAACAGAAACGTTAGGGGGAAAAGTTTGATTGTGCCGAGTCATGCTAGTGGGAATGTCATCCATATTTTTATATTGACCATCAGGAATTTTCAAACTTTTAATTATTCAGTCCTTTTATTTTGGCTTGTGACCCAGCCAGTGACTCGGTCTACATCAGCAGGGTTGCTAGAACCATGAAATCAAAAACCAACCTCAGGGTTAAAGTTGGATATCACGCTATTTTCCACGTTTCTTCCTCTGGTTCCAGTGTCGTTGTGAAGTTGACACCTTTTGTGCTTGTTTTTCCAGGTGATAAAAAGAGGAACGGGAACTAGAGTGAGCAGGACCAGGACTCAGCAGGGGCGAACTCTGGCTTCAGCAGCACAATCAACATCTTCCCTCCTTTGCCAAACACTCGGCCAGCGCTTCTGTGTCTGAGCGATTTCTCTTCCTTGAAACAGCAACACACCTTGTACTGCCCCCCCCTGTCCTGTCCTGTCCTTCCTGTGTCTCATGTCTGGTCACCACACCCCCCCCCCCTGTCCTTCCTGTGTCTCATGTCTGGTCACACCGGGTGGTTTCTGTTTTGTTTTTTTGGATTAAAGGTGTAAACTTTTTAAATATTACTTTTGCTAGGGAACGATGAAACCTAATTCAGTCATCATAGTCATGAGTTTATCACCTGTTTTAACTGAAAATTTTAAAGAACTCAAACATTTGTAGATAGTTATACAGCTTTAGGTAATTAACATCCAAATCATGCAATGAAAAATATCGTAATGCTTATACAATGATTGAGGGTGTTACTGAATATATTGAATGAGTTCTATGCTAGAAAATTGTAGATTAATAGGTATTGCAAGTGTGTAAGATATCAAAGAAGAAAAATTGTGGCATAATTACAAATGAGGTTTGTTTAAAAAGACAAATTAAAACTGTACTGTTTTTGTTTAACAACAATATGTTTGGTATGTTTGAATTTCTATTATGAATATGAATTCATACAGTGTATCTATGCATATTGAATATATACAGTACAATGCAATAAAAACCAGAGGCACGCTATGAAAAAAATATCACTTTACACAAATGATACTGGCATTGAAACATGTAATATTTCGGTTTCAATACAGAATTTCTAACACAGCTAACTAATCACTCCTAATCAAACATCTCTATGACATCTTGCATCATCACATGAAGACACTGTGGACAGAATAACAGTGAACAGAATTGTTTTGACAAACATTTTGTCAAAAATGTTATTATGAGGATATACTACACGAGATCCGTATTCACCTCCACATCCGTCCCATTCACCCGCACATCCGTCCCATTCACCTCCACATCCGTCCCATTCACCTGCACATCCGTCCCATTCACCCGCACATCCGTCCCATTCACCTCCACATCCGTCCCATTCACCTCCACATCCGTCCCATTCACCTGCACATCCGTCCCATTCACCTGCACATCCGTCCCATTCACCCGCACATCCGTCCCCTTCACCTCCACATCCGTCCCATTCACCTCCACATCCGTCCCATTCACCTCCACATCCGTCCCATTCACCTGCACATCCGTTCCATTCACCTCCACATCCGTCCCATTCACCTGCACATCCGTCCCATTCACCTCCACATCCGTCCCATTCACCTCCACATCCGTCCCATTCACCTGCACATCCGTCCCATTCACCCGCACATCCGTCCCATTCACCTCCACATCCGTCCCATTCACCTCCACATCCGTCCCATTCACCTCCACATCCGTCCCATTCACCCCCACATCCGTCCCATTCACCTCCACATCCGTCCCATTCACCTCCACATCCGTCCCATTCACCTGCACATCCGTCCCATTCACCTGCACATCCGTCCCATTCACCTCCACATCCGTCCCATTCACCTCCACATCCGTCCCATTCACCTGCACATCCGTCCCATTCACCTCCACATCCGTCCCATTCACCTGCACATCCGTCCCATTCACCTCCACATCCGTCCCATTCACCTCCACATCCGTCCCATTCACCTCCACATCCGTCCCATTCACCTCCACATCCGTCCCATTCACCTCCACATCCGTCCCATTCACCTCCACATCCGTCCCATGTTCCTGCATCGACACCGTAGAAGGTTGCGGAAGGTCCTTCTGAAGGTGGGGTTGCAGAGGGCGTAGCAGGCAGGGTTGATGGTGCTGTTGATGTAGCAGAGCCAGTAGCCCAGGGTCCACATGGTGTCAGGCACGCAGTAGTGACAGAAGGTTCCAATGACGGCCATGACGCTGTAGGGGGTCCAGGTGAGGAGGAAGACCAGCAGGATAGCCAAGACAGTCCTGGTCACCTTCCTCTCCCTCGCTCCAACCCGCCTCCGTGTCTTCGCCCGGCTCCTACTGAAGCTGGGGAGAGCATGCAGAGGAGGGTGTGGTTGAACCACTGTGGTGAGGTGGCTGAACTCTGCTCTGCTGTGTTGGACAGCTGTGGGGTCTGGCGTGGTCTCTCTGGGTGAGGGCGCTGCGTGAGGGATATCACAAGTGGCTTCTATTTTGGCCTCCCCTGTAGAAACGTTTGAGAGCCGTGCGTCCTGCTTAGGACCGACACTGGTCTCACCTTCAACAGAGGCGACCTGGTGAACCTTCTCCCAGTCCCTCTCCCTCTCAGACGACACAGCTCCACCCTTCCTGCGCGCGCCGCGCCGGCATCCACCACTAGAGGTCCCCCTCTTCCTGCCCTCCAAGCGCAGCTCGGCCAGCCGGCTCCTGCTGGCCAGGGAGATGCGGGCGTACAGGACGATCATGATGGCGGCAGGGATGTAGAAGGAGGGGAGGGTGGTTGCCAGGGTGACGGTGGGACTGGCGAGGAGCAGGATGACACACTTCCCCTCAGGGAGCGTGTGGTGCAGGTGCTGCCACAGGAGGATGGCAGGCACCCAGAGGAGGAAGGAGAGCAGCCAGGCCGCCGCGATCATGCCCCCGGCCACCCTGGGGGAGCGCCGGGCCGGGTAGATCAGAGGCTGGGTCACACAGTAGTAGCGGTCGAAGCTGATCAGGAGGAGGTTCATGACTGAGGCGTTACTGACCGCGTAGTCCAGCGCCAACCACAGGTCACAGACTACAGCTCCCATCGGCCAGTAGCCCATGACGAGGTAGAGGCTGTAGAGGTTCATGGGAAGGATCCCGATGATCAGGTCCGCACACGCTAGGCTGAACAGGAAGTAGTTGTTGATGGTCTGCAGCTGCTTGTTGACTGTGATTGACAGCATCACCAGAGCGTTGCCGAGGACGGTGAGGATGCTGAGGGAGGCAGTGAACACGGCGATGAGGACCAGTCCGGCCGTGCCGTAGGAGCATCCTGGTCGCCAGGACGACCGACACGAGCCGTTACTGCAGGAACCAACCCAACTGGTGTTAGGATCCTCAGCTGAAACAAGCTGTGTGGTTCCTGGGGAAGAAATATTAAACAAGAACAAAGGTTCAATTAACTGAAGTGATTTCAAATGTGGCTGATCATTATAATCTAGCAGTTCTCAAACAAACTTCCAAGGATTGTTTTTCGAAAGGATATGAGCATATTGACCATGTTTAACATCAAAAACATCCTGAAGAAACCTTCAACATACAGTATACATTCAAAAACTACTGCATGTGTATTTCACTTCCATACAACATATGATTACCATCTATCTTCGCTGAAGAGGAAACATCAGTTGTAGACGCAGCACGAGCTGATAAAGCTGTGAACTCACCACTGAAGTTCAGAGGCAGCTCCCCTCTCTCAGCCTGTCTCCCGTCCATGCTGGAAGGTTCCTTGGTGACTTGTTCCCGTCAACACCCCTGCATCCTCACACTGTTTACATAAAGTCATTCAGCATCTTGGTTACCAGTCTAAACCCAACTCTCCCAGGTCCTGCTGGGTCCTGCTCTGTCTCGGAGCCTCTCAACCCCCTCCTCTAAAGCTGCCTTTCTGCATCCACAGTAAGACCACCCCCAAGTGATGTCACCTCCCCCCTCCCCCCTCCCTCCCCTAGCGTGAAGGTCCTCAGGAGGCTTGTCACCAGACTAAGCTCTGGTGAAGCTCTTCAGAAGGTTTACAAGAGACTCAGACAGACCCAGTCATGGACTCATGGCATCAAGTTTTACCATTTTTATTTCATTTTTTGTCGTCAACATTTACACAGGATCTTTGGTGTTCCCATAGCACTTGTTAAAATCTGAAATGGAATAATCTCAATCTTGCTTCAAATAACATCTTCCTCACATCATCATCACTCTCAAACCCCACTGAGGCTGGTGACAGCTTAGAGCAGCCCGCTCACTGCAGCCCGCAGCCCGCTCACTGCAGCCCGCAGCCCGCTCACTGCAGCCCGCAGCCCGCTCACTGCAGCCCGCAGCCCGCTCACTGCAGCCCGCTCACTGCAGCCCGCTCACTGCAGCCCGCAGCCCGCTCACTGCAGCCCACAGCCCCCTCACTGCAGCCCGCAGCCCCTTCACTGCAGCCCGCTCACTGCAGCCCAACAGTCTGGCCTGAAGATGCAGCATCACGGTTGTTTGTGAAGAAAATTGAAATAGGACCTTGAAGGGTGCATGTTTAAACTTGGTAACTGTAGTCTGTCATAAAACAAATGTAAAAGAAAAAAATCCACCAGGCTGATAAAACTATAAGTGAAACATGGGGCCAGACAGCAGAGACTTGAACTTCTGTGTTAGTTTTGTCGTTGATGATTAGAATATCAGAAAGTCACAGTCTGGCTACATACCGCACAGCACCAGGTGTAGTAGAGGAAGTTTGAGAAGAAGCGTTAAAGAATACAGAGCCAGTCTGAGAACTCCTTCATACCACCTAAATGTAAGACTTCCAACTCCATCTCTCATACCAAAAGAAGCTTTGGCTATTTCTGAGACTTTAAAACCACATCAAATTAAGGCTCACAAACCAACTAAATAAAGGGATCCAGTCTGCTCCTCACCATCTGTCAAAATATATGAATGGATAAAAACCTGACATGTAGGTTTATTCTCTAAATATTTAAGTACTGTAAATAATCTCTCAGCAAAAGAAAGCAGTAACTTGTTCTTAATGCATCGATTCCAGATTGTTACCAAAGTACCTCACCAAAGAACATAGTGTTAAGCATGATGATGACTTTAATGAACTAAGTCACTACACAGACCTTGTTAGCAGCAAGTGTTGCTCCATTGGTACATTTTCCCACTGCTTAATCTGAAAAACTTGTGTTGTGGAAAACAGTCTACATGTATCTAACTGAGCATGTAGACGCTTCTTATCCTGTACTTGACATGTTTGTGGTTTCACAGCAAAACACCCAACAGGTGGAACCCTCAGTGGGTGTCACACAAGACGAGGCCACAAACTAGATTTGACAGCAGTAACATTTGATGAAACGGTTCTGTATGCAAGTTGTCCATAGTGTGCTGGACCTACAGTATGATCACCTATCAGGGTGAAAGTGAGAGCATGATATGGGTTAAAAGTGGTGTTTTTTAGCTTGTTATCCTTTTTTTTTCTTTTTCTTTTTTTACACAAAACAGACACATGAACAGCCAAAATATTGTTTAAAATTTTCATTAAATCAAGTAAAGCCAGGAGGAGCATTCAGATAATTCAACTTTTTTTTTTCTCACCTGCCGGGCATGTAGACTTTCTTCTGCCACTGAGACAGTTGTGACACGATGCAGTAACACGCTCTCTTCCAGCCCCACAAGGACTCACTGCACATCTTCAAACCAGACTCTACCCCCTCTCTGCCCTCTCTCTCTGCCCTCTCTCTGCCCTCTCTCTACCCCCTCTCTGCCCTCTCTGCCCTCTCTCTGCCCTCTCTGCCCTCTCTCTGCCCTCTCTCTGCCCTCTCTCTGCCCTCTCTCTCTCTACCCCCTCTCTACCCTCTCTCTGCCCTCTCTCTCTGCCCTCTCTCTGCCCTCTCTCTGCCCTCTCTCTACCCCCTCTCTGCCCTCTCTCTGCCCTCTCTCTCTACCCCCTCTGCCCTCTCTCTGCCCTCTCTCTCTACCCCTCTCTCTACCCCCTCTCTGCCCTCTCTCTGCCCTCTCTCTGCCCTCTCAGGTCCTGTTCTCCATCCCCAGCACACACATACACACGTACGTACGCGCACACATCAACTCTATCAAGAAAGAACCTACAAAGCATTTAAAATGTGGAATAGCTAGAGCCGTATGGGTTTAGTCATAATAAAAATTAAAAAAGTAAGAATGCAGGATATTTAGTTATCCTGTGTAAGCTTGGTTTTGGGGCTTGGTGTTGAAATGATATGCTAAGGACACTCTGTCACAACAGGCTATGAAGAGCCTTTGACTTTACAAAACTCCATCTAAAAATATATGATGACCAAGAATTCAAGTTTGGTTTCTCATTTCCTAGTTCAACTGAGGGGTTAGGTGGGCGAGCGAGGGCAGGTTGAGATTACAATCCAAGCTCTCTCTCCCCGGAGTGCGCAATGCACCAAATCACACCGTTCAAGAGCAGAGTTAACTAGAGAAAGATGCTACATATACCAGCTGTCTGCCCCACGCCAACACACTAACACACTGTAACACGCAGACACACACACAGGCACAGTTCCAAGCATCCACACACAAGCGGCTCCTCAGGGTTTTTCAGGCGGTGGGTGTGTCGGAGCCGGGTGTGGGAGTGTGGGGTGTGGGAGGACTGAGAAAGAACCGCCTCAGAGACGCCCCCCCCCCCTCCACCCCCACCGGCCCCCCTCCACCCCCACCGGGTATGAGGAGGGGGTCCGAGGCCAGGCCTCAGACACCCCCTCCGCCTTCCTTCAAGCCTCAACAGCTGGCTGGACCGCTCCTTTATTTCTACACGTGTCCACATGTCACCAGGCATGTCACATGTCACCAGGCATGTCACATGTCACCAGGCATGTCACATGTCACATGTCACCAGGCATGTCACATGTCACCAGGCATGTCACATGTCACCAGGCATGTCACATGTCACCAGGCATGTCACATGTCACCAGGCATGTCACATGCCACCAGGCATGTCTGTCCTGTGGCGTTTCATGTCATCAGGACCAGCGCAGCATTACTGAAAACATGCAGCGAAACAACAGCACGGTTCATCATCAATAAAGTCAGAAATGATTGATAAGCCATGTAACATTACATCCACCAGCGTGACTGTCTGTAGTAGCTGGAACAAGAAGCACCCCGGTCAGACAGTCTGTCTCCCACAAGGCGCTGTGCACCCCAAGGTCAGACAGTCTGTCTCCCACAAGGCGCTGTGCACCCCAAGGTCAGACAGTCTGTCTCCCACAAGGCGCTGTGCACCCCAAGGTCAGACAGTCTGTCTCCCACAAGGCGCTGTGCACCCCAAGGTCAGACAGTCTGTCTCCCACAAGGCGCTGTGCACCCCAAGGTCAGACAGTCTGTCTCCCACAAGGCGCTGTGCACCCCAAGGTCAGACAGTCTGTCTCCCACAAGGCGCTGTGCACCCCAAGGTCATGAGAGGAGAGTCCACAACAGCGGCAGAAAGTCCTAAGAGGTGTGGATTCAACTGAAAGGTCACACACACAACCCCATGATTCACACAGTAGGATCTCTTCTTTTAGTCATCATCATATTACATTTACACAATGTTCACTCTTGATTTTATTTTTTCTCTCTTCCGATCTCTGCATGGCACCAACTGTGGCCGTGCGGAGAGCCTGTGTTCATCCCAGACACTCACATGGCACTTGACAGGGAACAGCCTTCATTTCGTCAAGCCTCTGCACGTAGAAAAGACCGGCAGACTCAGCGGCCGCCCTCGGCGCTGGCACCATTCAAGTAGAAGCCCTTTCTGACATGGAATGATCAAACAACTAGGTCCATTAAGTGCAGTGAAAGTGCACACCCACATAGAAGAGGAGGGAGAGATGAAGGCTCCCAGCTGGGTGGGGGTTCGCCTCGAGGAGACTCTGCAGTCAAGTCCCCATTCTGAAGAGATAAGGCTTGTAGGACCAGCAGAGGAGGTGCTCTGGTTGGAACACAGAGCCTCTCGCCTGTCTGTCGCAGACAGCATGGCTGCTATCACCAGTCTGTCGCAGACAGCATGGCCGCTATCACCAGTCTGTCGCCTGCTGTGTTGCTTCTTAGCGAAGCTCTCCTGGTCCTGGGCTGAGACCAGACCCAGGGCTACCTGCTGTAGGGGTCGCCAGGGTAACTACTGCGGCTGCTGTTGTTGTTGTTGCGGTTGCTGGAGGAGGGGGAGGCAGCGTGAGAGCTGGAGGAGGGGGAGGGGGAGAAGAGTCCGGAGGAGGAGGGAGCCGGGTCAGCGGCGTCCGCCCGTCCTCCCTCAAACACGTCGTCCAGGCCCATGGCCAGGCCCGGCTCGGCCCCGTCTGGGAGGAGCGCTGGGGGCTGGGGCCGCGAGAGGGCGGGGGGCCCCCACATGGGGGCCTCTGTGAGGGGAGGGTGCTCCAGTGTGAGCCGGAGGGTCTGTGTCTGGCTGGGCTGGGGCTGGGTGATGGTGAGGGTGAGGGGGCAGGAGGAGGGGCCGGGGGCGTGGGGGTCGATGGGGGTGCTGGGGGGGCGTCCGGTGCTGGTCTGGGAGCCACGGTGGATGCGGTGGCTGACGATGATGTTGTTGCCGAAGCCGCCCATGGAGGCCATGGTGGTGCTCTGCTCGCGCTGCACCACCGCCGTCATGCCGCCCTCGGCGATGAGCCGGCGGATCCGCGCCAGGGCGTCCTCCCCGGGGGCGTATTCCGGGGCGTCACCTGGGGGCGGAGGGACACGGCGTCAGGAAAACCTTCCGTAACATAGATCCTTCCTTTACTAGCTCTAAATAGACAGTATTCACAACATTTGTTCAAATCACAAATGTATTCCATTACAGGTACGTTACATAAATCCATCACCGATCCACCCCTTTTTTTGTTGCAAATTAGGCCCTTTTAACCTGTAAACCCCAGTGCCTGATGGCAGCCCTGGTTATCAGGAGGACAAGCAGGTGAGGGGTTACCAGTGTGGGCGGTGGAGGTGCTGGCCTCGGTGCTGGCGTCCCCCAGGGGCCCGTCCCCCAGGGGCCCGTCCCCCAGGGGCCCGCCCCCCAGGGGCCCGTCCATGGCCCTGCTGCCTTGTGGCTCCAGGGTTCCTGCAGCCCCGGCGCTGGTGGAGGCCACTTCCTGTAGCGGCTCTGCTGAGCCCCAGAAACACAGTAAACACAGTGGTGAGCCTACCGTGCTTGGCAGGGTGCAGCTCTGCGGTGCAGCATGTGACTGCAGATCAAGGACCCAGGTTGTATTCCCCCTCTCTGTGCTGTCTGACGCTTTGGATAAACACATCTGCTAAATGAATACATCCTTTATTATTACATTTTCCTCTCCCTGGCTGCACCCTTCATGTATCCCTGCTAGACATGGTTGTTCACCCTGGAGGTGACTGCCCCTCACCAGGTGCGGTGTGGGAGGTGCTGCTGTGCCCCTCACCAGGTGCGGGGTGGGAGGTGCTGGGGGTGGCGAGGTCCCTCTCCGTCTGGGTCTCTGCATTCTGCAGCTGCACCACCGGCGTCTGGGTCCCCTGGGAGGTGACGGAGGGGGCGGGGTGGCGGGGCTGCAGGCCAATGGCGTTCATCAGGCCCATGTCTCTGTCCGGTCTCCAGCCTGGTCTGCTGGGAGGCCTGGGACAGAGGAGACAGGAGAGGTCAGGATGAACCCCAGAGGAGACAGGAGAGGTCAGGATGAACCCCAGAGGAGACAGGAGAGGTCAGGATGAACCAGAGGAGACAGGAGAGGTCAGGATGAACCCCAGAGGAGACAGGAGAGGTCAGGATGAACCCCAGAGGAGACCGGAGAGGTCAGGGTGAACCCCAGAGGAGACAGGAGAGGTCAGGGTGAACCACAGAGGAGACAGGAGAGGTCAGGATGAACCCCAGAGGAGACAGGAGAGGTCAGGATGAACCAGAGGAGACAGGAGAGGTCAGGATGAACCACAGAGGAGACAGGAGAGGTCAGGGTGAACCCCAGAGGAGACAGGAGAGGTCAGGGTGAACCACAGAGGAGACAGGAGAGGTCAGGATGAACCCCAGAGGAGACAGGAGAGGTCAGGATGAACCAGAGGAGACAGGAGAGGTCAGGATGAACCACAGAGGAGACAGGAGAGGTCAGGGTGAACCCCAGAGGAGACAGGAGAGGTCAGGATGAACCAGAGGAGCTGTGGGCTCCGTGACTTCAGTCTGACAGGAGATGTGATGCTGGTTTAGGAATGTTTAATGGTGTAGAAAGGGTTTAAGTTACGCTCTTACAACCACTCCACTGCATATGACGTCCCTCGCTGTCTTAACCCTTGTGCTGCCTTCGGGTCACATGACCTAAAGGTTCATAACGAACCATCGTTGTGTTTACCCAATTTTACCCAATACAAAAACAAATAAAAATAATTTTATTTTAACCTTTGCAATGTGGGGGGTCTGAGACAGCCCAACAGTTAAAAGAAAATGCTTCACTTTGTTTTTGTATGCGGTAAAGTTGTCGCAATACGACGGTGGGTCACAATGACTGATGGGTCAGAATGACCGAAGATAACACAAGGGTTAAAGGGGAGCCTTGACAATCATTACTCAATTTATGTGCATTTGGTTTGGACATTTGTCTTATAGGCCCACACTGACCAGAAATGATGAACTATGACTTTGGGATCATTAACATTCTCACATCGTGACTCCTAGATGCATGCACACACAGGTAGTGTTCCAGAGTGACGTGAGTGACTAGTAGGGGTGGAACGGTACATGTATTCGTACTGAACCGTACGGTACGGGCGGCACGGTTCGGTGCATGAAATTACACGGAGAATACACGGTATAAAAATAGATAAAACTCGCGTGCAAATTAATTAATGTAATGCGGAACTACTGTTAGATACTCGTGTTCTTTAGGGACATCTCATCTGTAGCCAGTGTTGCATCTGAACGCGTTCATTGAACGAAAGTTCATGAACTCGTTGCTAATTTTGGTGAACGTGAACGTACTGTATTACTGCCTGATGAACGATACTGTGAATGCGTTCATTCTGGTGTCTGTGAACTCTTTCACTCTTTGATTTCGTTCAATAAGGTGCCAGATTTCTAGAGACTTCCAGGCGAAAAACACACCGTTAACAGTCCTGTATCCAGGGTTGCCCAACCAGTCAATTGCTGCGTGTGCTTTCTTCTACCGTCTATGCCCGGCAAGTGTGAGAGCGCCGAGTTGCGTAGAGGCCGAGAGCGGTATTGCAGACAGATAGAGATTTCAATCTGGCAACGGCAGCCAAACTAATAAAACAATTGCTTTCTGTGGTTCTATATGGGCTGTGGAAATAATTTAGAAAAAGTATAGCTTGCAACATTTTTGGGAGCTGTGAACTGAACTAGTTCATGTAGAAAGTAAACTTTCCCAACACTGTCTGTAGCTCTGAAGCTCTGATTGGCGCCGCCGTGAGTCAGAGATAGGCACTAAGGACAGTATGGCGAGTGGTGGCGACCCACGAGAGATAGAGGACCCGTCGGCCTTTTTAAGATTGCAAGTTTGGGAAAACTTCGGTTTCCCTTTCAGTTACAGTAGTACAGGCGAGAGGTGGATAAGACGAGCACTGTGTGTCGGTGTTGTTCAGCAGTTGTGGGGTATGTGAGTGGAAATACATCTAACATGCTCACGCATATAACGCATCTGGCTGTGCTAAATGACAAAAAATATCCGACGCCATCACCCAGGTGTGCCAATCACTAGAACGAGACAAAAAAAAAACGGTCCAACTTCTCCTCCCTACAGTACTTACCCAGTCATTAGATACACATACAAATAGGGCCAAAAACATTACTCAATCAGAATTTACATGTCATCTTCAATGCGCCCGTATTCACTCGTAGAGGAACCTGGTTTGTTTTGCTTTTCCCTCCGTTGTACCGAACCTTGATGTCTGAACCGCGATATGAACCGAACTGTGATGTTTGAACCGCGGTATGAACCGAACCTTGATGTCTGAACCGCGATATTAACAGAACCGTGACTTCAGTGTAGTGTTCCACCCCTAGTGACTTGGGCTCAGATGTGAGTAGGGCTCAGATGTGAGTAGAGCTCAGATGTGAGTAGGGCTCAGATGTGAGTAGGGCTCAGATGTGAGTAGGGCTCAGATGTGAGTAGGGCTCAGATGTGAGTAGGGCTCAGATGTGAGTAGGGCTCAGATGTGAGTGGGCTCAGATGTGAGTGGGCTCAGATGTGAGTGGGCTCAGATGTGAGTAGGGCTCAGATGTGAGTAGGGCTCAGATGTGAGTAGGGCTCAGATGTGAGTGGGCTCAGATGTGAGTAGGGCTCAGATGTGAGTAGGGCTCAGATGTGAGTAGGGCTCAGATGTGACTAGGGCTCAGATGTGAGTAGGGCTCAGATGTGAGTAGGGCTCAGATGTGAGTGGGCTCAGATGTGAGTAGGGCTCAGATGTGAGTGGGCTCAGATGTGAGTGGGCTCAGATGTGAGTAGGGCTCAGATGTGAGTAGGGCTCAGATGTGAGTAGGGCTCAGATGTGACTAGGGCTCAGATGTGAGTAGGGCTCAGATGTGAGTAGGGCTCAGATGTGAGTAGGGCTCAGATGTGAGTAGGGCTCAGATGTGAGTGGGCTCAGATGTGAGTAGGGCTCAGATGTGACTAGGGCTCAGATGTGAGTAGGGCTCAGATGTGACTAGGGCTCAGATGTGAGTAGGGCTCAGATGTGAGTAGGGCTCAGATGTGAGTAGGGCTCAGATGTGAGTAGGGCTCAGATGTGAGTAGGGCTCAGATGTGAGTAGGGCTCAGATGTGAGTAGGGCTCAGATGTGAGTAGGGCTCAGATGTGAGTAGGGCTCAGATGTGAGTAGGGCTCAGATGTGAGTAGGGCTCAGATGTGAGTGGGCTCAGACATGAGGGGGTGAAGGCGTCTCACCCTGGCCTCTCGGTACCGCGGGTTCTGCTGGTGCCCCCACTGTTGTTTACGGAGAATATGGGTTCTGTGCTGGGTTCTGCAGGGCTCTCTCCGTCGCTGCGGTAGAACCTGTGGAACACACATCATGAATCTTTCCACAGAGACAAAGCTGTAATCAGATCTGTCACTGACAGGGGATTCCTTCAAGCAATCATCCAGACTGTGACCTTATTAGCAACTGATAATTGACCACAGCCATTCCATCGGCTTCCTGCTTAAAATGACAATTAAACTAATCTAATCATGAACTGAGCTCCAGTGTGGGGAACCTGTGCACACAAATCTTAAAGCTCTCGGATCGCGCCCTCGTTATAGAACAGGTTTAGCACCAACACATCAGGAAAGCAGCTTCCATTGTTGAGTCTGGGGGCTCTGAACAGGGAGCAGAGTATGAAGTGGACCTGAGTCTGAACAGGGAGCAGAGTATGAAGTGGACCTGAGTCTGAGGGAAACACTCACACAGGCCGGCAGATGACCAGGTCTCCTTTGTTGGTGCCGTAGGCCAGGCCCATGCCCGGGTCTGGCAGCCATCTGGCTGAATTGATGCTGACATGTCTGCGCTGGTCGGGGGCCATGGGGTACACTACATTGAACACCATCTAGGGAACGCCACCAAAACACAGTTGTCAGAGGAAATATAACGTACACTCACTGGTTTGTCTTTGCTTATGTGTTTATATTGTGTGTTCATACTGTAGTTGCTTACTGTTGTTTATATGTTTATACATGTTCATTTTGTTGATATTTTTATTGTATTTTTTATTTGTCCCTTGTATTTTCTTTTGTTCACCACAGAGGGCTTCACTTATGCCCTCAGGACTGCATCTAAACCAACTCTCCTCACCCCTCCCCTCCTCTCCCCTCCTCACCCTGATGGAGGTCTCTCCTCCGTGGGGTTGCTGCAGCCTGAACACTTGGGCCACCATGTGGTCAGTGGAGGGGTGCAGCAGGATCCTGCGTGAGGCCAGCCCCACCATGACGTAGCAGCCCATAGGAGACAGGCTGACGGAGATGGCGTTGGGACCTGGGACGAACCGGGACATTATCAGCACCCACTCTCACAGCAGTCTTACAGGATTCTACACAGATCTGATTTGCCTAAACAGCCAATAATACCTTAACCTTAAGTGTTATCTGAACGGACTAATGACGTGGTCTACTTATGAGGGCTTCCTGGTGGGGTTGCTGACTGACCGAATCTCTTGGTGTACAGCATCTCGCCCAGGTTGTGAGGGGCCAGGGAGTAGACGGCCAGGATGCCCTCGTCGGGGAAGCCTCTCTGGCTGCTGGGGATGAACACAGCCAGGAGCTGCCCGTCTGCAGAGATGTCACAGCTGGCATCGTTGTAGATCTTACAGTTTGGCACCAGCACGTTGACTGAGGCTAGGAGGAGGGAGGGGCACCATGTTCAAGAAAATAAGTAAGAGTTTGGTCAACTGTAAATATAATAATTTTGTCAACTATAAATAGAATACTAATAAATCTAAAAAAAACTACTTGTAAACTTACTAATAAATTAACTTGTGATTTACAAATAAATAAATAAAAGTGGAAACCAATATGGCCAACGTGTAAAGAAAAGGCATGCTGGCACAAGAAGGTCTGACTGTACCATTGCTGATCTCTGGGAGGTCAAACTTGGTGAAGTCCCACCACTGCAGCCGGTAGGTGGTGTTGGCAATGTTGCTGGCGACCGCGGACTGGCCATCACCGATGGAGGCACCTGACCAGTCAGACAAACGTTAGCGGTCAGCAACCAGGTGAATCAAAACACACAAGTCTAACCAGCAGGGAGTTGATACTACCAGAGGTAGGACACTACTGACAGTTGACAGATGTGAAACCTGGAGAGCAGATAGGGCTGTACTGAGGGCAGCTGTGAAACCTGGAGAGCAGATAGGGCTGTACTGAGGGCAGCTGTGGAGCGGTGCTAGACAGGAAGTGTACCTGCTAGAACCCTGTTGACAGAGGAGTGTGTGGCCAGGCCAGGCTGACCTCTCTCATGGAAGATTCCAGCATATGGCAGGTACTCAGGAAGCAGGAAGCGTCTGCAGGACGGAGCGGACAGAGACAGTTAGAGCACAGCGACTCAACAAAACGCACTGTCCACTAGATTCATATACATCTCCATGTACATTTGATATATATGTATATAGATGTAGAGCCTTAGAGGGAGTCTGGATGTATGACGGACCTGGGAACGAAGCGTCCCAGCGAGGGAGCGGACATGCGGGCGTTGCGAGGCGTTCTGTGCCTTGTCCGGTCTCCGTTGTCACTGAACGACACAAACATCAAGACACAAGGTAGTTAAGGACCAAGACGTCCATCACCAGTCCAGGAAGAGACGGGGAGGGAGGGGAAATGCCAGGAGAGAATACAGACAGGAGGTTCTATCAACACTATAATATTGCATATGTAACAAAGTTGTTAACTAGAGCCCGACCGATATATCGGCGCGATGATATTATCGGCCGATATTGGGCATTTTCCAAACTATCGGTATCGGCATTTATAATGGACGATAAATGAATATTATAATAAAAAAAATAAAAAAATAGTGTTTTTGTTCAAAGGACTTTAAGTTTCATATCTTAAGTTGTATTTTTATAAATTTTATTTATCAGAAACTGCATTAACATATTATTTTAGTGAGGAAATAATAACAGGAGTCAGATGGCTGAGCAGTTAGGGAATCAGGTTATTAATCAGAAGGTTGCTGGTTCGATTCCTGGCCATGTCAAATGACGTTGTGTCCTTGGGAAGGCACTTAACCCTACTTGCCTCAGGGAATGTCCCTGTACTTAGTCGCTCTGGATAAGAACTTCTGCTAAAAGTGACTAAATGTAAACTACAAATAACTACTGTTAGGGAAATCAGTTTGTTTTGCTATGCGTTTCTGGATTTTTTAAATATTTTTTTATATCGGCCGATATTGGAATATCGGATTTTTAAATCACCAAATATTTGTATCGGTATCGGCCTTAAACATCCTTTATCGGTCGGGCTCTATTGTTAACTATACTAAATGGGATGAACAGGCCGATTGATCAGAAGAAATTAGATGGGAACAAGAGGTAGCAGTAGTACTGAGTTGCGACATGTATTATTATCAGAAGTCAAAGCAACGGTCTTAAGTGCATTGATAGAACAATCTCCCACAGATATTAATACAATCAATTACTTTCTGGGTGCACCCTTTGACTCTAATAACATCCGTAATTACAAATTGGATCACACAGAAACATAACCAATATTCATAAATGTTGGTTCCAGCTAAATTCGGTTATACAAAAGAAAATAAATCACCACCAATGGTGATGCTAGAATCAGTCTGTTACCAGTCCGATATGAAACAAGGGAACAAACTAACCCTAACCCTATGAAACAGTTCGTCCTCCAGATGGAGGTTCCAACCCTCCCAGCTTCATCCTCGTGGGTTGGCTCGCCATCCAATTCAAAGTATCCCAACAAACCTGACCAAGACGGTCAAAAGTGTGCAACTGCCGTTTCCCAATACCGATGGTTCCAGGCTCTAAAAGATCAGTCTCTAATAATAATATTATTTTTGTTTTTATTACTTAGTTTGAGCACTTTAATTTTCTTTATAATCGTTTTCTATATATCGTTTGGGGAGTCAGATGGCTGAGCGGTTAGGGAATCGGGCTAGTGTGTGTCTATGATGTTGTGTCCTGGGGCAAGGCACTTCACCCTACTTGCCTTGGGGGAATGTCCCTGTACTCACTGTAAGTCGCTCTGGATAAGAGCGTCTGCTAAATGACTAAATGTAATGTGAATGTTTTCTCTTTTTCTTTCACAACATTTAACATACGTCAAGATCTTCGAAGGAAATCTTTCGTTTCACTCCCAGGGTTTTTCCTCGCTCTTTTCTAAGGGCGACCCTCAATATCTAGGTGTCATTTCATTGGCCCAAACCACCGAACCATCTCAATCTGATAAGTTAACTCCACAGTCAGTTAAGACTAACATCCATTTAAAATTAACCCATTAGTTACCCTGCGTTACACATCGCGATTATTCCTATTACTTATCGTCCAACGAAAGTAGTTATCGTGACAGCCCTAATCACGATAACATAAGAATCTTGTATGAAGACTCCCTCAGAAGAGATGGGAGGTGGAACACCAGGACATAAAGACAGGAAATCAAGACTCACTCCAGTTCCTCGAAGTCCACGTCGCTGTTCTCCATGGCGGCGGAGGGGTTGCCAGCCGGGCTGTCCGAGGAGGACGACAGGGTCCTCAGGCGGTTCTGCTGGTAGCGCAGTGAGCGCTGGCGGATGCTGTCCCTCCTGGACAGGTACTGGATCATCCTCTGAGCATAGTAGGCTGCAGGGGACAACCTGCAGAACCAGGAACCAGCTCTGTGTTACTGGGCTGGAATACAGAACCTAGCATACCCAGGAACACACACACACAGACAGAGGCCGTGCTGGGGGCCGTGCTGGGGGCCGTGCAGGGGGCCGTACCTGGCAGGGTCGGGGTAGATGGGGTGGTCTCTGGAGCCTCCCATGTCGTAGCGGGACAGGGAAAGGAGAGACGACTCCAGCAGCCTCCTGAGACACAGGACACAACAGTCAGCAGCACTCTTAAAAAACATCACAGGACGTTTAAGCACCAACAAACATATTTTAGGATTAAAAAAACAGCCTTGGAACCAGATTAAACTGGAACTTCAACTCGATGACAAGTCTGAGAAAAAGCCCTCAGAGGGAGAACGGTGTTTCCTCATCGGCTGTGAAGCCTACCTCCTGAGAGAGTCCTCATCTGGGTTGTCCACAGGCATTTCCTGGTTTAAGGCCTCAGGCGGTGTGTCTGCAGGGCGTCCGGAAGCTGCCTGCCTGTACACCCTCTCCCACTGGCCTGTCTCCTGGTTGTACACCAGGCCCACTGTCTGCTCCCCAGGCTGGGGGGAAGAGGAAGCCATGGGGAAGGGCACCGGCCCAGCGCCTCCCCCGGGGGATGGTTCACTCGGCTCCGCTGCCGGGGCCCTCCTCTCGTGGGCCTGGGGGTCCCTCCGAGGCCCTTGGCCCCCCTCGTCGTAGGCCGGGCCGGGGGCCTGCCAGGAGGGGGGCTCCTGGGCGGAGGCGGAGGTGGAGGCAGCCTGGCTGGTGCGCTCCCAGCGCTGGGAGTCGTGGTTGAAGGTGAGCAGGTTGTGGCAGGCGCGGCAGCGGTTTAGGTGTCCCCGGGAGGAGTGGGTCTGGGGGCTGGGGGGAGGGGGGTTCTCTGAGTTCTGAGGAGGAGGAGGTGGAGGAGGAGGAGGAGGGGGCTGGTAGTGTGAGGAGGAGGCAGAGGAGGACGACGGCCTCTCGGGGTCAATGTTGTTGTTGAGCAGCTCCTGGGTCTGCTCCTGGCTGCCCTCCACACCGCCAGTGCCCCCCAGAGGAGACTCCAGGTCCTGCATGCGATCGAACTCCATGAAGTAGCGGCTCAGGTTGCACTGCAGCACGTTGCGAAAGGAGGCGGGGTTGCTGCGCGCGCCCTCCCAGAAGGGGTGATGTCCGCTGCTGGTGCCTGCCCCTCCACCACCCCTCTGGCTGGGGCCCCCGGGGGCGGGTTCAGGGCCCTGCGGGGGAAAGCCCCTGCCCTCCGTGGCAGACGTGTAGACGGGGGACTGGGACGAGCCGTCCTGCTGGCGCAGCACAGACAGCAGGCTGACGGAGGAGGAGCTGGTCCTGGGAGGCAGCATGCCACTCTCAGCCCCGGGGCGCATGTTGAGCAGGCTGCGCGTCCAGTCGGGCCCTGGCAGGCGGCCGGAGGCCTCGTGAGCGGAGGGCTGGCTGAGGGGCTGGCTGGCCAGGTGCGGGGTGGGTATGGCACGGTGCAGGGAGCTGCCGCCGGCGTAGTAGACGGAGGTGAAGGCGGAGGGTCTCTCTGAGGGCTGGCGGGGCTCAGTCCGGGCCGAAGAGAAGGTGGAGGCATGGGGGGGCTCCGGGGGGGCCCTGGAGGAGGTGGGAGGGGGGCCCTCGCCCAGGGAGGGGCTGCGGTTGGCAGTGCAGCGGCTGCAGAGGCACACCATGCCCAGGTGCTGGGTGCAGCCGGGGTAGGGAGGCCCACGCTCGTGGGTCGGGGGGTACTGGCCGAGGGGGGCGCTGGGGCCCTCGCCGCTGGCCTCCACGCTGGGCCGGGGGAGATCGCTGCCTGCCGGCGCCCCGGAGGAGCGTGACGACAGGATGTGGAGGAAGTTGTGGAGGATGGGGGTGCGGCGTACGGGCTGGGAGGGCAGGAAGGAGCGCTGGCGGAAGTGGGGCATCTCCACACTGTCCATAGGGACCTCCGAGTCATCTTCATTCTGGGGGAAGCGCAAGGCCATGGCTAGTCAGGTGGGTGTTACTCGTTGTGGCTACGAGAGGTGTAGCAGGACAAGAGAGGTGTAGCAGGACAAGAGAGATGTAGCAGGACAAGAGAGATGTAGCAGGACAAGAGAGGTGTAGTAGGACAAGAGAGGTGTAGCAAGACAAGAGAGGTGTAGCAGGACAAGAGAGATGTAGAAGAACAAGAGAGATGTAGCAGGACAAGAGAGGTGTAGCAGGACAAGAGAGGTGTAGCGGGACAAGAGAGATGTAGCAGGACAAGAGAGATGTAGCAGGACAAGAGAGGTGTAGAAGAACAAGAGAGGTGTAGCAGGACAAGAGAGGTGTAGCAGGACAAGCGAGATGTAGAAGAACAAGAGAGATGTAGCAGGTCCAGAGAGGTGTAGCAGGACAAGAGAGATGTAGCAGGACAAGATAGGTGTAGCAGGACAAGAGAGATGTAGCAGGACAAGAGAGATGTAGAAGGACAAGAGAGGACGCACCTGCTGGTTGGAGGGATTGACGATCGCTGTCAGGAGATTGTGCCCCAACGGATCAAACCTCACCAACCTGGAAAGAGAACAATAACGTATATTCACATCCTAATCATCAAACACCATCAAATCCACACTAGGCAACGGTGAACCAACCATCCAAACCGTCTTAAGCTCTGAGGAAATGTACCTGACTCTCTCCGTCTCACTGCCCGTCTTCACCACAGCGAAGGGCTCCGGTCTGCTCCAGTCCCAGAAGTGCAGCTCGTTGTTGGTGGCGATGAGGAGGAGCTGGGCAGTGGGGTGGAAGGCCAAGGAGGCGATGGCCACGTTGCTCTCGGTAAACCAGCTCTCGCTGCCTCCCTGCGTGGGCACAGAGGGGAGACGTGTTAGGAAGGTTGGCCGAGAGGTTGGCACAGGGGGAAATACCTTGGAGTAACATTCTATATAAGAGACGTAGCTTTGATGTCAACGGTGGGTGGGACAAAATGTATTATTTATTTATTTTTTACTTTAAATTAAAATTTTAATTACATTTAATAAAAAAAATGTTTTAACTGAGGATGGCTTAAGTAAGGAGGCCGTAAAATAAAATGTTCTTAATAAAAGTAGATGGGTAAACGTCCCACCCATGTATAAGGAAAGATCCACCCCTGTTCTATAGGAACACCTGGAATCAGGGCTGGTAAACGCAGCAGCACTCACATGCAGGTCCCAGATGCGGACCTCCCCGTCGAGGCACCCGGACGCCAGCAGCCCTGGGATGGTGGGGTGAAAGGTCACACACCAGGGGGTGCGCCGGTGCCCCACCAGGGAATGCAGACACTTTCCAGTCTTCACCTCTGTGATGTAGATGTTGTGATTAACGTGGGTGGAGGCCATCAAGGTCCTGTGGGGAGGAGGGATGTGAACAGTGTTGCTTAGTTTAGTGGTGTTGTGAGACACACTAGTCATGATGTCCTCCATGCAGCTCAGGCTCCTGTGGTGGCTTACCGGTCTGGGCTGAAGGCGAGGAGGAACGTGGAGCGAGGGCTGTCTGGAAGCTCCACTTTCTACACAAACACAGACATGTCTCAGGCTGACCTCACGCAGAGGGAAGTGGATTTACACACACACACACACACACACGGGCCATTGAGAAAAAACGGCACACATTCCAAACCAGCAGGTCCTCCAAGGATTTATCCAATCCTTGTTAATTGTTTCAGCACCTATTTAGCATTGAGATACGTGCGCCCAGAAATAGGCCGACGTAGTAACAATTTAGCCGTGCACATGGCAGCGTTGCCACAGTGACGGGCTAAAGACAGCGGCTCTGCCCCAGATTGGAACGCCCACAGGAGAGTGGAGGAGTGGGCTGGTTCCTCCAGCGCTGACAGCATGCTGCCTGGCTGCACCCCCCCTCCTCCTCCTCCCTACACATGTATACTGGTCTTCTGCTTTAAGGGGCAAAGGTTTGTTTTCACATGTGGGAGGGACATTTTTATTTATTTTTTTATAACCAAGGATGCGGCTGTTGAATGTCATTTTCTAAATAAAAAGAGTGTGTGTTTGTGTGGGAGGGGGAGCGAGGGGGGTCAGATTTGCCGTTTCAAAGAAACGATAGGAAAAACCTGATAATGAAACCTCTGTCCCTGCACTCCTCTGTGTGCGACTGCTGTAAGCATGGGCTTGAACACCGACCCTGTGTCCAGGAGACAAGGAGCTGAGGACTAGAGCCTTACAAGGAACATGGTGTTGAGGACCATCACACACACACACACATCGTTTCCCCCCTCCACCGTCCCCAGTCTTGCGTTACCTGACTCTGCCACTTCATCCAGCGAACCTTCTCCTCCACCAGCTGCTGCAGGAGGCGCTGGGAGCCAGAGAGCTGGGAGCCTCGCTCACGGCTGGCCAGGATGCACACGGCGTTCCTCTGGCGGGACGCCATGATGGGGCGGGAGGGGGGGCTCTGCCGCTGCTGCTAGCAGGCTGCTCACACTGGACGCTCCGTCAGTCCTGCTGCACCTCGCTCGCCATGCACAGCTCTACACTGGGGGACACAGGACACACCGGCCCGGTCAACTACAAGGCAGGGTTGGCAGTGGTTTATGGGCTGCACATCGGCCTAGTTGTTAAGTAAACTCACAGCTAGCAGCAGGGCTCCCAACGTGAGCTGGGGTGCTATTAAGAGATTGGTTCTAAAATATCTTGCGTCCTTCATAAGGGGGGTGTAAGCTGAAGGCAGCTCTGTGACGTGGTGCGCTCACGGCCAGAACTTGACACCACACGCCTGGAAACTTGCCTAAGACTGTGCATGAGCCTTTTGAAATCCAGATGCATTTTGGTCAGTTTGGCAAAACACCACATTGGATGAAAACACAGCTGCACACTTAATTGGCTGAGAGAATCTGTTAGCGCCCTCTTAAAAAGATGTGTGCAACTGGGGGTTGGAAGTCAAGACATTGCAAACGCCAGGAGATATTTTCCTACATTCATGACCAACAACATAACAGTCAACTGGGAGCCCACAATTCTAGCACATTACTTTCAAACCACGATGGGTGGGTCTATTTTCAATCCCAAGACAGACAGACACCCAAAAAGATCATTGTGCTCTTGAACTTTCATAACCTTGTTTCCAGAACATTTGTGAGGCACGGCTTAACAGCCTTGTCCTTGGTTTTTACTCGTTTTTTTATTATCTCTACGTTAATTCAAAAACAAAAATGGGAAGGTGGGGATGGTGGAATTACTGTTTTATTGACCATTATTAACTCGTCAATGCTTTCAGGCCAGGCTAAAGCAGCCTACCTAGGCTAGGGGAACATTGATCAAACGAAGCTATCCAGATTAGAGATATATATTTTAAAACGATGACACCCCATTTAAAACGTTGACAGTAAAAGGGTAGAGCTAAGATTCGTATGCAGTTTTAACAAAAACAAACAAACCACCTAAGGCCACACGAGAGGTCAATATGTTTACCAAGTAGCTAGCCTAAAGACAGGCTGATGACTGTTTAGTCAAGTTTACGAACTAGTTAACGCCTAGATACTTTAAGTAATTAGTCATGAGTGAGAAATACAGCCTTCTGTGTTTTAGCTAAATTGTTACTAGTGCTATCTAACAACCCAAGAAACCATCTGATCGTAATTTGAGTTCAAATATTTTCACTTAAGATATGTTTTCTACCGTAGTTAGCTAACAGATAGCTAAAGATTAGTCATCTTGTTAGTTTGATAGGCAACTAACAATGCATCGTTGGTGAAAGGGGTCCATGGCAATAACAAGTTAACTAGCCAAATAAACAAATGTAGCCAACGTTAGAGAATAGCTAGCAAGCTGGTTAGGAAAATGCTACAGTAGCCAAGCAGCTAGAGACTGATACCAACATGTCACATTCGATAGACAAAGATCAGCCAAGTCAAAGCTTTAGCGGTCCAGCTAACCAGCCAAATGGTTTATTTCAGTGATAGAAAATGGGAAAACTTCAGTAATTTCGCAAGCATACATATTAAAAAAACGTACAAGAAAGGTTAAACCAAACCAGAAAAACAACTAACGTTAGCTAGCCACGTTATCCCGCTCAACTTGGTAACCAGCCAATACAAAAACCAGCTAGCGCAGTGCCAGTACTAGCTAGCTAGCTAGCTACCCTGATAGTACTGCCGAATCTTGCCAGCCTGAGCCCGGATATACAAGCACTGGCTAACGACCTAGCTATAAAACTACATAGACATTTTGAGTGCAGAAATAAAATTATATCAGCTAGCTATGTGAATGGAAAATCATCAGATTGTTAAATAAACCGCTGGTCTGCCAGTCAGAAGGGCACGGCCTACCTTTCTTTCTTGAATTTCTCTTGATATTTGACATCATAGGCGTACCCGTCAAGGCTAGCTGGACAGCTAGCTTGCTAGCAAAAATATAGACGGCTACGGCAAGTTACTCGCTACCTACAATTGATGTACAAATATGAATAACTATTAACAATCTAAGGTCATTACAAATTTTAACATTCATATTATCTGTAAAATACGATATAAATGTTTTCCGTGAGGCATGCAGCTAATGCGTTATGATAGCTACCCCAGTGTACTGCGTAACTAGCTTGCTAACTAGCTAGCTTCCCTGATCAGGAAACGGTCCAAACAGGCAGGCAGTCAAAACAACAGAGCCCAGATAGAGACCAATCGAAAACAGAACAAGTCGATGTTTTCAAAAAGGCCTAGGACTCACGCCGCCCTCCTAGAAAGAGAAAAGACTAGCCTACTGTTTGTGCCATGTAGATAAAACTAGATGACTGGAGTCAATGTATTCAATTTAACCTCTTTCGGCAATGTGTGAACTGTGCCGATTGAAATATATAGAGATAACGATAGAGTAGACGAACATGGATGACCTCCAATTGCCATTGACCCAAGAAGGTTAGCTCTATATTAGCCTTGACATCATAGTGATTTAAACCATAGACATAACGGCCTACTTGGTAAGCCAGGAAGTAAAGACGTGACATTTACTTGGATTCTGCTTTATATCGTTTTGAGTTTATTACAACAAATTCCTGTCCAAGAGGAAAATATTACTGAGAATTACATACATAAGTGCAGAAAAATAGAGGTTGACGTTTCTAGGTTTGTAGAATAAACAGTGGTGTCACGTGAAAGAACATTGAATATAGTGATTACCTATACCTATTACCTATTATTACAAAAATACATGTTCTTTAACAACAACCTGCTAGACAATGATTTCAATTGATAGATATCAATTTGATCTATTAAAAACATGACACAGAAATCAAAATTAATTTAATATCTAGAATTGTAAGTTTAACTGTGTATATATGTCTAATTAAACCGCAATGCTACTGAGTTACATATTTTATGTAAGTCATATTGATGGGTAATAACATTTCTGGTAACCTACTAATAGCTAACCCATCAAAATGCATATATACTGTAGCATCTACCATAGAACATTTGAACAGAACCAGAAACATCACTGTACATCAGACCCATTTACAGCAACAGCAATACAACAAGCAAATACCAGAAACTGCTTACATCTAGTTCCTAAGCGGTTAAGACTTCAAATGTGACCCAACAGACACAAAGAAAAGGCAGGCACTATAGTTTGAAGGCAGATATCCAAAATCATGCACACATGTATGCATTCTGGAACAACATTCACAAACGCAAACCATACACACACATATGCACACACACTGTATTCTGGCATAGTACAGTTTGAAGCGCTTGAAGACACCACGTGTAGAAAGAGCGATCATCACATGCACAATACTAATCTGTAATGAACCCAACAACACGAGGATGAGTCTGTGAGAGCGAGACTGAGAGCTAGGGGAGAGGAGAGCAGGCCGCTCAGAAGTTCTCCTTGTAGAAGTGGAACCCAAAGTTCTCACACTGGGCCTTGATGAGTTTGGCCAGAGCTGGAGAACCACAGTAGAACACGTGCACCTTGCCTTTCTTCTCCTCTGCCACTTTCTGGAACACCTGGGGTGCAACGCAGAATCCTGTCTGAAGACGCTGCTCAGAACTAAGATCCAGTCTAACATGTTCAGGACTATTTACAAAATGGAAGATCTCCCCCTCTGCGATCCACTGCAAGTTTATATATTCAATCCGTTTATTAAACTTCCCCATTAAACCAATAGATGACGTCCCTGGCCCCCTCACCTTGCCCCACTCAGGCCCCCTCACCTTGCCCCACTCAGGCCCCCTCACCTTCCCCCACTCAGGCCCCCTCACCTTGCCCCACTCAGGCCCCCTCACCTTCCCCCACTCAGGCCCCCTCACCTTCCCCCACTCAGGCCCCCTCACCTTCCCCCAGTCAGGCCCCCTCACCTTGCCCCACTCAGGCCCCCTCACCTTGCCCCACTCAGGCCCCCTCACCTTGCCCCACTCAGGCCCCCTCACCTTGCCCCACTCAGGCCCCCTCACCTTGCCCCACTCAGGCCCCCTCACCTTCCCCCACTCAGGCCCCCTCACCTTGCCCCACTCAGGCCCCCTCACCTTGCCCCACTCAGGCCCCCTCACCTTCCCCCACTCAGGCCCCCTCACCTTGCCCCACTCAGGCCCCCTCACCTTCCCCCACTCAGGCCCCCTCACCTTCCCCCACTCAGGCCCCCTCACCTTGCCCAACTCAGGCCCCCTCACCTTGCCCCACTCAAGCCCCCTCACCTTGCCCCACTCAGGCCCCCTCACCTTGCCCCACTCAGGCCCCCTCACCTTGCCCCACTCAGGCCCCCTCACCTTGCCCCACTCAGGCCCCCTCACCTTCCCCCACTCAGGCCCCCTCACCTTGCCCCACTCAGGCCCCCTCACCTTGCCCCACTCAGGCCCCCTCACCTTCCCCCACTCAGGCCCCCTCACCTTGCCCCACTCAGGCCCCCTCACCTTGCCCCACTCAGGCCTCCCTGGCTGGGTGCGTGTCCGCAGGCCTGTGATGGAGTCCCTCTTCTCCTTCTTGGCCAGCAGGTCTAGCGCCATCTGCAGGCCGATAGCTTTCATGTCGTTCTTGCTCAGGGCTGAAGTCATGTACATGTGCATCTCCAGGAAGCGTCCTGAACACAAGCAGGACCAGAGGAGACTTGCACAGACACACAGCGAGGCGTATACATCTCTGACATGATCACCGACATGTTTCTCTTTTCCTTCTGCGCTGTTTCTATATTCCTATTTGCATCACAGTTTCTGTCTCACCTTCTGGTTCCTCGTCGGCCTGGTCCATCTCCAGTTTGGTCAGCAGACTAACAAACCACTCAAAGCACTTCTGGTCACGATTTATCCAGATGAAGTCAACCTTATCAAAATATACAAAAGGATCCAAAATGATCTAGACTGTAGTGTCTCTTCAGCAGACCTCCAGCAGAGCTCCTGACCAGAGAGAGGATAATAATCATAATAATCATAATACATTGTATTTCTATGCCTTTCTTGCAGTCAAAGCACTACGGTACAGTAGTAACCCTAAGACGTCGGGAGTGGGAGGACGTACCTTCCTCAGCACCATGTCGTCGTTCTTGATGTTCTCACACCAGGAGTAGCTGCAGCTGGGGCAGTTCTGTTTCCTCATGCGGTAGCTGCCAGCGAGAGGTACAGAAACACTTCACTTCACCATCAGCTCTTCACTAACTGGTATCATTTAGTACATAGTACTAGGACATTCACGTCATTTTGAGATGACACCTTTCTCCTGTAACACTCATTTGTTTCAGTTTATTGTGATTTATACAGACTGGGATTGAGAGTGTTTTGGAGTACTTCAAAACACTCTCATGGTTTTAAATCTTTTACCGGTACATGATGCTCTGCAGGATGGAGGCGAAGGGTGTGATCCCAATGCCAGCCCCGATCAGGACAGCATGCTCAGACGCAAAGATCTGCCTGGTGGGGGTTCCATACGGCCCATCCAGGTAGCACTGACAAACATGTACACACACACACACACACACACACACACAGTTAAAGGGCATCTACATATCAATTCATGTGTTCATATATCAATGACACTTATGCATCTTGTGAATATTCAGACAATCATTACTTATCAGTTGCAGATATACTTGATTATTTCCTGAAGTGTACTGTAGCTTGATGGCCTGGTTGAGACTGGCTTACCTTAATGTTACTATGTGTACTGTAGCTTTATGGCCTGGTGGAGACTGGCTTACCTTAATGTTACTATGTGTACTGTAGCTTGATGGCCTGGTGGAGACTGGCTTACCTTAATGTTACTATGTGTACTGTAGCTTGATGGCCTGGTGGAGACTGGCTTACCTTAATGTTACTATGTGTACTGTAGCTTGATGGCCTGGTTGAGACTGGCTTACCTTAATGTTACTATGTGTACTGTAGCTTGATGGCCTGGTGGAGACTGGCTTACCTTAATGTTACTGAACCTGTGGTTGTCACTCATCTTGGCAGAGGCCTGTGGGTTGAAAGGAGAACCAGAATGATCACAACAACCACCATTTCCATCCAAGAGGCCAAAACTTGTGCTTTGAAAACCAGGCCCCACCTCTCTAGTTGGGGCACCTTCCCCTCTCTCAGCCACGCCCAGCTGGTCCTGATTGGGCCCTGGCCCTGGCTCTGGGCCTGGCCCTGGCCCTGGCTCTGGCCCTGGCTCTGGCCCTGGCTCTGGGCCTGGCTCTGGGCCTGGCCTGGTCCTGGTACTGTGTCTGGCTCTGATCCTGGTCCAGGTTTGGTCCCGTTTGATCGATACATAATCAGTTCTATGGCATCATCTTCACTGGAAGCCACGGTTCCGTTCCAGCATGCTGATTTGAACAGCTCTTCCTGGAAGAATATTCAATCGGTCGGCCAAGCCCCAGACTGTTACAGAATTCAGATGATGCATTTGCAGATGTATTACAGACACAACATTTGGCCAGGCAAGGTTGTCTGTCACATTTGCCTTGAGTCATTAAAGAAGTGAGTTTGAAACAGTGAGTACCAGAGATAGGGAATACATCTAAATATATTTGTGCAGTGTGTGTGTGTTGGTGTGTGTGTTGGTGTGTGTGTGTTCATGCTGAACCTGGGTCTTCCTCTGGCGTTGTCGGTTCTTCAGGCTGGTACTGAGTCTCTTGGTGCTGAGGATGTCAGTCTCTGGCAGTCTGAAGAACTCAAACAGGCGGTTGGTCCACTGGCCCATCGAACGGATGTGCAACCAGAGAGTGTCTGTAAGGGGAAACATGAGAGGTGCTGCTTATAGATGACCCACGTCTCACAGTAGAACTGTACACAGAGAGGAACGGCCACAGAGGTACATCCTGATGTATTCCTACAAAAAGCTGCTATATGTGGTGACTAGAACAAAGGTGCTGTAGTGTTGTTCTACTAAACAGTCTCTTCAGACCGTCTCCAAACATGGAGACAAACCAGACCGTGATGTGTGAGCTGGATCTGTGGGTGGTGAAGCCACAAAGGAACCCTTTAAAGAGCAGCTCTGAAGACATCATGTGCTCCAGGTTCACCTACCTGACTGTTCTGGGGCGCTGCTGATGGTGAAAGGATGCCACTCGTACTTGGCGATGTCGGGGATGTTGATGTAGACGTAGTCTCCTGGCTTGAAGTGAAAGAACTGCTGGCCGTTTGATCACCAGATGAGTCACCTGCAGAATCAAACATGACAATGTGACATTTAGAATTTCCACCCAAATATTCTAAACAGAACCAGATTAGCGCCATTACAGAAACTCTAATACATTCAGATGAAAACCTTAAAAAACACGTTTTTTTTCTTCTTTTTTCTATGGGAGTAAATGACAATTGCAACTGAATGTGTCTGAAGACAGGGTCAGATTCAGGGGTACCTTGGAGGGCAGCAGGTTGACCTCGATGATGTAGAGCCCGCCCATGTGAGACACGGCCACGCCCACCAGCTTCTCCAGCAGGAAGGCCACGCCCGGAACCAAAAACCACTTCCAGAAGTTGGCGCAGTGGATGACCAGCAGGATCCACACCCACACATAGGACAGGTGGGACCAGTAGAACACCTGGAGGAACAGCAGCGATCGGGAGGAGAGCAGAAGGGGGATGGAGAAATACACACACCCCAATTTCTGGGAAAAATATGATTTGTCCCCCCCAATATATCACTGTAAAAATAACTAAGTCATTTAAACTATTAATAATATGCAGTAAAGGCACTTGTGCGGCTTATAGACTCACAGTAAGCGTTTTGAAGTTTAACATACGCTATGTGTTACAGCACAACTTTTGGTATTTTGGACTCAATGAACCACGGCGGTCCTGTCAGAAACAGTCATCCTAGTTCCACTTCCTGTCAGAAACAGTCATCCTAGTTCCACTCTCTGTCTGGACACCTACTTCAAAGTGTCCGCTGCGCCGTACGAAGGTGCTGGAGCAGAAGACCATGAGGCAGATGAAGATCTGCAAGCAGCAGGCCGGTCAGCGAGGCCGTGCCCTGCACCCAGCCCACCCCCGGGCGAGTGGTCAACATGTACTCCCACAGGCTGAAGCTGCTGCTCTGAGACAGGCTGACTGGCAGAGGAGAGGGATGGAGGAGCGAGGGTGGGTAAGGAGAGGGAAGGAGGGAAGGAGGGAAGAAGAGAAGGAGGGAAGGAGGGAAGGAGGGAAGGAGGGAAGAAAGAAAAGGAGAGAGGGTCAGTCATTCGAACAGTTTTGACAGCTACATGAGAAAAACAACGTCATATGTAAAGTATTCCTACAGAATAAACAAGCAGTTCCTAACTATTACATATTGTCTCATGACCACACTACACAATTTCTGTAGTGAGTGATAGAGTGTTTGTGAGTGTGAGGCCGTACTGAAGTTCATGGTGTGAGCGAGGGTGTGAACCAGAGTGAAGGAGAGGATGGCGTAGCCGACCATCTGGTGCAGCAGGATGTTCTGGTCCAGAGGGAGCACTCTTACCACCCATGTGGCCCGCAGCCAGGTCATACAGCGCCGCAGCATGAGCACCTACACACACACACGCACACACACACATACACACACACATACACACACATACACCATCCAGGATCACAGATGACACACAAAGCCTGCTAGAAACTGAAGAAGTATAAGTACCCAAAAGTACCAAGTCAATGAAGTGAATCGCCAAGTACAAGTTCAAGACAAAATCAACGTATTTATTACAGATCTGTAAGGTGCAGGTGTCTGATACACTCAGCTGAGCATCTCAGAGGACTGGGACCAAGAATACAGGAATGAAGTACAGTTAAAAAATATTACAATTGGGACGTTTTACTCTCACAAGAAACGTCAGGGGGATGACAATCAACATAGCCTTTGCAAGCACAGAAAGAGGACACCGCTTGCTAGATAGCTTTTGTTTAGGCTTAAGATAGGACTCCGAGAAATGGCCCTGACGTTCCATATTCTCATGAACTAATATAGCAGGGTATATAGTTCAAACATTGTTTATTATATTCAGAGCATTCCAAAGAGTATAAAAGTAATACATTAATCATTAGTTGTAATCTTTAATTATTGTTAATTGATCATTGGTTTAAGGACAGGCCTCTTCAAAACTTCAAAATATTTATTCTCAGCATATTGACTGACCCAAAGTACTTAGCTCATACTGCTACAAGGGTTTAGAACCCAAGACCAGCTGCACACCAGGCTGTGACATGCTGATATGGACTTCACACCAATAGGCCCTTTTAGTCTGCCCTCTGCTAACACCACCACCACCCTATCCCTCCCCCCCCCACCGCCCTATCCCTCCCCCCCCCACCACCCTATCCCTCCCCCCCCCCCACCGCCCTCCCCAAATCTCATCCCTCATCTCACCATGACGAAGGTGCAGTTAAAGTTGAGACACTGCCCACAGCCCTTGGCCACCATATACCAGGATCCGCCATGGTTGTTGTGCAGCATGGCCACCATGAGGAGCAGGAAGTTGAGGCAGAAGTAGCCACACAGGAAGAGCAGCTTGCGGCTGTTGTTCTGCCAGTAGGCTGGGGTGAGGTACCGAGGGGTCTTCCTCTTCTTCTGCTCCTGCTCTGGAGGCTTCAGCCAGTTGGCAGCACTGGGGGGGGAGAGGAGATAGGTGAGAGGAGAGGAGAGCTGCGGGGAGGGAGAGGAGATAGGTGAGAAGAGAGGAGAGCTGGGAGGAGGGAGAGGAGATAGGTGAGAAGAGAGGAGAGCTGGGGGGAGGGAGAGGAGATAGGTGAGAGGAGAGGAGAGCTGGGGGGAGGGAGAGGATATAGGTGAGAGGAGAGGAGAGCTGGGGGGAGGGAGAGGAGATATGTGTGCCAGCCTGTGTGTATGTGTGTATGTGTGTGTGTGTGTGTGTGTACGTGTGTGTGTATGTATGTGTGTACGTGTGTGTGTACGTGTGTGTGTATGTACGTGTGTGTACGTGTGTGTGTGTACGTGTGTTTGTATGTATGTGTGTACGTGTGTGTACGTGTGTGTGTACGTGTGTGTACGTGTGTGTGTATGTGTGTATGTGTGTGTGTGTGTACGTGTGTGTGTGTGTACGCTCTCACCTGATGGTGAGGTTCTCCATGACTTCTGGGAAGGTCTCCAGCTCGGCCTTGAGCTCTTCGAAGGTGATGGAGCCGCTGTTGTCCTTGTCGGCAGACTCGAACAGCGCCAGCGTCAGGTCGTCCAGCTTCTCCTCCGGCAGGGAGATGGCGCTCTCACGCAGGCATGACTTCAGCACCGTACGTAGCTCATCAGGGTCGATAGAGCCGCTGCCTGGAGGTCAGAGGTCCTCACAGACTTCAATAGATTTCTGTGCGCGCCCCAGTTTGCGGGGGGGGGGCACCAAATGTGCTAGGACCGGCACTGGTCTGGGTGCTGTGTGTCTGTGTGCTGGAGGCCAGGGTGCTGTGTGTCTGGGTGCTGTGTGTCTGGGTGCTGTGTGTCTGGGTGCTGTGTGTCTGGATGCTGTGCGTCTGGATGCTGTGCGTCTGGATGCTGTGCGTCTGGGTGCTGTGCGTCTGGGTGCTGTGCGTCTGGGTGCTGTGTGTCTGGGTGCTGTGTGTCTGGGTGCTGTGTGTCTGTGTGCTGGAGGCCAGGGTGCTGTGTGTCTGGGTGCTGTGTGTCTGGGTGCTGGAGGCCAGGGTGCTGTGTGTCTGTGTGCTGGAGGCCAGGGTGCTGTGTGTCTGGGTGCTGTGTGTCTGGGTGCTGTGCGTCTGGGTGCTGTGTGTCTGGGTGCTGTGTGTCTGGGTGCTGTGTGTCTGTGTGCTGGAGGCCAGGGTGCTGTGTGTCTGGGTGCTGTGCGTCTGGGTGCTGTGCGTCTGAGTGCTGTGCGTCTGGGTGCTGTGTGTCTGGGTGCTGTGTGTCTGGGTGCTGTGTGTCTGTGTGCTGGAGGCCAGGGTGCTGTGTGTCTGGGTGCTGTGTGTCTGGGTGCTGTGTGTCTGGGTGCTGTGTGTCTGGGTGCTGGAGGCCAGGGTGCTGTGTGTCTGGGTGCTGTGCGTCTGGGTGCTGTGCGTCATAGTGCTGTGCGTCTGGGTGCTGTGCGTCTGGGTGCTGTGTGTCTGGGTGCTGTGTGTCTGGGTGCTGTGTGTCTGGGTGCTGTGTGTCTGGGTGCTGGAGGCCAGGGTGCTGTGTGTCTGGGTGCTGTGCGTCTGGGTGCTGTGCGTCATAGTGCTGTGCGTCTGGGTGCTGTGTGTCTGGGTGCTGTGTGTCTGGGTGCTGTGTGTCTGGGTGCTGTGTGTCTGGGTGCTGTGCGTCTGGGTGCTGTGTGTCTGGGTGCTGGAGGCCAGGGTGCTGTGTGTCTGGGTGCTGTGCGTCTGGATGCTGTGTGTCTGGGTGCTGTGCGTCTGAGTGCTGTGCGTCTGGATGCTGTGTGTCTGGGTGCTGTGTGTCTGGGTGCTGTGTGTCTGGGTGCTGTGTGTCTGAGTGCTGTGTGTCTGAGTGCTGTGTGTCTGGGTGCTGTGTGTCTGGGTGCTGTGTGTCTGGGTGCTGGAGGCCAGGCGTACCGTCCACGTCGTACACCTGGAACAGGAACTTGAGCTTGTCGGTCTCGCTGCCGTGGATGAGCAGGTCCAGAGCCTTGAGGAGCTCGTCCAGGCTGATGGAGCCACTGCCGTCAGCGTCAAACAGGGCGAAGAACCGCTCTGCAAAGAAAGACTGCGCAACAGTAGAGATCAGGAAAACCTCCCACACTCCAACACTCAACAGTTCAGCCCGTTCCTCCCTCCAGGGCATTTAGGACACTTCTCTCTCACCTCCTTGACTTTGAGAGCAGTTTTAAACTCATCCAGGTCTATCTCTTTGTCGTCTCCGGCAATGCTTTCAAACTGCTTGGTGACCCATTCTAGCCAGCGGGCATCATCGTCCAGGCTCATGGTGCTGGTTTGCTGGTTCTGAAGACCACCACACAAGAAGGGTACACGGACACACTGTATGAACCATATATAATGGAACCATCAAGGCTGGAAGTACTAAACACAAGGGTGGTGGTTGTATAGTATTTGTCATGAAGTATTGTACAGTCTTTGGTGTTTGAGACTTTATTTTGTTATTTATTTTTACATACTAGAGTTGAGTATGGTTAGTGTCCCACAATTCAGTTTGAGATTTTGCTGGAATACTCACTGCATTACCTCATAAGAGTGGATCTTTAGTTTACACTGAACGAGTTCAATGGAAACTCCTGATGTTAAACACTTTTCAAACTTGCTGTTGGAAATGTTTACATCCCACTCAGGTGTAGAAAACCCATCTGTATGTAGCTGGCAGTCAGACATACGCTGTTAATGTAATTGAAATACAAAGGATTCTAAAAGAATTAACTCATTTGAGAGAGAATGGTCTATAGATAGAACCCAGCATTGCCTGACGTTGCCATGGAGACGTCAGCAGCAGAGAAGGAAAATGGGAACTTAACATTTTTGCTTAGATCTTCCTTTTGATTAAATATATCTATAATACAAAAACTCCCACGGCACCTTACAAACTCATGACTGCAAAAACTACAAGACTAGAGGACACAATATATGCTGTATATTTTCCAATATATGGAATATATTCATTGATTAAATGTCAGTGTAAATGTTTAAATTACATTACAATGCCGTTTTATAACATGCAACACATTTGAGAGGTTATGTATGTTCTGTTTAGCATTATACAACACAAAAACACATGCAAAAGAACGAAACAGAAGTAATCAGACAACAATGCCAGCGTACCTGCCGTGGTCCACACTGAGGGAGTCACACTGAGGGATCCCTGTTTGATCAACACCTTCAAGGTATCCCAGCGTGTGTAGCTTCCTCATCAGCTAAAACTCACCTCCACAGGTCATCTAGCAGGCTGGGTGTAGTAGAGGCAGCAGGCTGGGTGTAGTAGAGGCAGCAGGCTGGGTGTAGTAGAGGTAGCAGGCTGGGTGTAGTAGGAGGCAGCAGGCTGGGTGTAGTAGAGGCAGCAGGCTGGGTGTAATGGAGGCAGCAGGCTGGGTGTAATGGAGGCAGCAGGCTGGGTGTAATGGAGGCAGCAGGCTGGGTGTAGTAGAGGCAGCAGGCTGGGTGTAGTGGAGGCAGCAGGCTGGGTGTAGTAGAGGCAGCAGGCTCGGTGTAGTAGAGGCAGCAGGCTGGGTGTAGTAGAGGCAGTAGGCTGGGTGTAGTGGGGACAGCAGGCTGGATGTAGTAGAGGCAGCAGGCTGGGTGTAGTAGAGGCAGCAGGCTGGGTGTAGTAGAGGCAGCAGGCTGGGTGTAGTGGGGGCAGCAGGCTGGGTGTAATGGAGGCAGCAGGCTGGGTGTAGTAGAGGCAGCAGGCTGGGTGTAGTGGGGGCAGCAGGCTGGGTGTAATGGAGGCAGCAGGCTGGGTGTAGTAGAGCCAGCAGGCTGGGTGTAGTAGAGGCAGCAGGCTGGGTGTAATGGAGGCAGCGTCAGAGGACAGACACACGACAGCTGTGTCTGACACGACCTCCCTGCTGGGCTACTTCACTACCACAGGCCCTCACACTCTATTCAGGCCCAACAACAGTAAAATATGCAAGATAGGTCCTTGTCTGCTGAATACAAACAGTACTTAGACTGGCTCGTCTGGCATGACCTTGTATTTACTATTATCCCTGTTATATTGTTTGTTTAATAAAATAAAATGTAATAGGATTGGATGGTATGGACTGAGAACTGAATATGAATGTTGGCCAAATTAAATTCAACAATGATTGCTTCCAATACTATTTTGCTGTTTGGGGAATGTGATGTCAGGTACTGTAATCTCACGGTTAGACACTAGATGGCAATATTTGAACTCTGCAATTGATCTTTGCACAATGTCCATAACGTCATAAGTCAAATAATGAAGACATTTTTTGGAAAAGACCATAATTGGTATAAAGCATGTCCCGTTGGAATGGCCAATCTGGACAACCGGACTCTATGTCGATGCAATGATGCAGACACAGCCTCTAGGTTCTCAACACGTAGCCTAGAAGTGCAGCCTGCAGGTTCATCGTTCGCTGCATAATTTAGTACAGTGACTTTGAAAGAGGGGCAACTATTTCTGTACGTTTCAGGGGCTTAGTTTGAGGAAATTCGATTTCTTGACTTGACGATGTTTGATAGCCATTGGACAAACAACGAAGACGCCATAGTCGCCAACACAACACAAGCATGGCTGAGCAGCGTTTGGTCGTTTTCACCTTTTGTTGTGTGCTCTTGACGACATTACGCCAATGAGTAAAGATCTGTCTTAAGACAAGTGTGCAGGTGCTGTGGTTCTACGGGCCGTGCCCTGGGTAGGCTACATTGCGCACTCAAGTGGACGCATTCTGCTACTCCGACAACTGCAGTCTGTAGTCGGTGGAGCACAGTGTGGCAAAACTAGCTGGAAAGGCAGCAATGAAGCACACCCAGAGGAAAGTGGTGCTCCCTACGCTAGGAGACCGTTCAATGGCTCTCAATAAAACCTGCAGACGCGGGCTGGAAACTGTTCACAACGGCAGCCGAAGACGGTATTTCGCTGCTATATGGCTCTTACGTATTGATAATATTCCATACATTTTATGATATTCAAACGAGCTGTTTCTTGAAATTCGGTGGGTTTTCAAGCCAGCATACCAAGTCGGCTTTGACACGAAAATGCCACGCAGTTGCTGTTCAGTGTCCGTGCCTCTAAAAGCGGCAGCGCAACACGTCAATGGCCAGAATGATGGGTAATGTGGATTAATTTACTTCACATTTCAAGCTATAATTTTTGTTTATCTTTATTTCAAGACATCGTGTATTCTGCTGACAAAATGGCGATTGGAAAGGTCAGATGACATTTTTCTTTGGCCTCGTTGGAATGCAGTAGATTCAATGGGGAAAGGAAGTCGGTAGTCGTTGTAGTGTTTTCATTGGTAGGTTCCTAAACTGAAAGGGGAAGGATATGGAAAATCCAGCTTGTTGTTTGTGGAGGCTCTTGTCAATCTCTTTTCATGGGAGGTGAATTTGTCGCAATGCCCAAATATGTTGTTGATCTTGGCAGTGACGTCGGTTGTTCATCTAGTTTACTGAAAGTGAAGTGGATATGTAGAAAACTTGGTTGTTCTTGCTTATCATCTCTACCCACCTTAAATAGCTTAAATTGTAGCTATCACTCCTGAATGTGTGATAATAGGCTACACAACAAAATATATATCCTAGCCTATGTTATAACGTCTCAAGGCTTGGTGGGCTTAAATTGTGGGCTTAAATAGTAATGTTGTAGCCTAACATTTGAAACATTCACCTTAAAAGTTCGCAGGTAAAATATTGAAATACAAAACGAGTATCTATGGTTAAATTAAAAAGGTGAAGAGACGCTATCGTGAAGTAATTGCCCTGGGCAGTATTTTACAGTTCACGAGAACGCTTTTTGTTGTCCATTTTCACTTTCCATTGAGAAATTGTTTGAACCTGTGTAGCCTACACATTTCATGTTACACGTTTTAATACAACTATGAAGAGCGTTACATTTGTGTCTTGGCTGTGAAATAAGTATTCAATAGCCTAGTAGCTATAGCACTTCTCCAACCATACGACCACTAAACCCCGCCTTGTTCTGTGATTGGCTCAGAATGAAGGATGGGCGTCCGAAAACGTTGGTATATCTGCTATGAATGTATTGATTGGTTTATAGTGACGACAATAAATTCCTGATCCCGCCCCTTACTTATCAAGTTTGAGTGAATAGTGGCCAAGGCGGTAGCTGTGTGGATAGAGCTTTACATGTTCAACTGTTCTTGGGTTTATGAATTGGAATAGCTTGTTAGGCTTAAAATGGACATGAAAAAAAGAATTCATCTAGAGCTGCGGAATCGAACACCTTCAGACGTAAGAACATCCTCAAATATTTATTATTTATTTCCAAATTATAGGCTGTAAGTAACGTTAGTGCATGTAAGGTTTGAGGCTCTCGCGTTCAATTTAACAACATTTGGGCGCCTATAGACTGAATTTGACTTATTGAACTTCTAATTAAACGATCGTGTTGGCGAGCCATGCAAGGTTTTTAGAAAAGCAACTTGTGAAAAGCTTGCAAAGTCAGTGTGCAGAACTCATCACAATGCCAGGGCGATTGTGATGGGAGTTAAACTTGTCCGTAAACATGGGGTAGACTGTTTAGTAAAATCATGATCGCGCCCTTTTAACAAACTGGAGGCTCACACAAGAAATGTAATTATTCAATTCGGGAATCGGGTCAAATATGCAACACAATGGACTGACTCGTGTGCGTTTTTGTATGGTGTAGTCCATCTTGCTTGTGAAATTACGGTTGTTCATATCAGAATTGTTTAAACGGTCTCCGTGCTACTTTTTGTTGGTGACCATTCCCATTCTAACGTTATTATCTGCAGTTAAACTGTTATGCACATGGATTTTTAGTTATTGGGCATAAGTCATAGGCTACCCTACGGACGAGGTTGTTTTAAGTAGTTTGTAAAGTATTTTTTTTTCATTTAGTCTTTGTAGTTCATACGAAGTGTATTCTATTCTTCGTAACAATTTCAAGTTATTTACGATGATGTGTTTACCAGAAAACTGACCCTTGTAGGTCTGGGGCTTGATAAACTTAATTTACGCTCAATGGAAACGGACCGCGTAGCGCACAGAGGCCGCTCCGCACAGTCAACAACACTCGGTGGCTAGCAGCCTGTAATACGTAGGCTACACTACCCCGTTTACGGAAATGAATCGTAAGTTACCAACAGATTTTAAGGAGTTAATTTACGTGTCCATTGAACATTATAATGGCCAACATCAGTGAACTAAGCGACTTGAAACGTCGCCGGTACCAGGTGCGCCGGTTTTGGTATCTCCGAAACGGCTACTCTTGGCTTTAATGGAGAGCCAAATAAAATCCATCCAGTCAGCATCAGTCCTGTTTGCGAAAACATCTTGTTGATGTGCGAGGTCGAAAGACAATGGCACAAATATTGTACGCTAAAAGACGGGCCCCAAACAGACAACTAACGTAACGGCGCAGTAAACAGCGCTGTGCAGAAATGCATATCTGGAAGCAAATAAGTCGTCGGACCCTGTCACACGGCTGGGCTATTATCGTAGTAGAGCACAACACCGACATCCACTCATATCAGCTAAAAACAAGAAGCTGTGCCAAGTGCTAGGTTAATATAGACCAAAGCTCTCAGGATAAGACAACGTTTTGCGTGACATTTTATACATCGAAAATATTCCGTTTAGGTCAATCCTTCCATCAAAATGCTTTCGTATTCATTTCGATACCTGCTGCTAGGTTAGCTAGCGAGACTAGCATTCCGTCGCCATTTTAGCAGTTAGCCTGCCTGCCTGGCCATTGTCGACGACTCGTGTTAGCTCTTGCTAACAACAATGACAAATAATGAAAAGCTCTTGTAGCGGTTAAATATATCTTTAGAAATTAGCCCGAATAGAAATCTGCATTTACATAGTTGAAAGCATGGTCAATCGTTGACCTTGTGTTTAATGTGAACATACATAGATGCATGTTGTCCAACACAAACGTCGAGTGAATAACGGTGTTTGTGGGGATTACGCCCCCTCCTCCAACTGAAGTAAGCGCCAACCTCGCAGTTCTTCTCCACCCCCACTCGCACACGATTTTATCACCGACAATCACACAATTCTGCTTATACGTGATTCCAAATGATCCTTTAGATGCAAATTCCACAATATAAACGCGGACGGCCATTTTGTCCATCATATCGTTCATGAGGTCAAGAGATTTGTTAAAAATTTCGAGAAGATTGCTGCATTCTATTTAAGACACGAGATCATGCGGTGTTGTGCATAGCTGTCCATTTACAATCCAACGAAAATGTATGATAAGGCCTAGTTCGAACTATAAAATCGACTTTACTGTATACTCATGTAGGCCTACACGTTTTTCTAAATACATAACATACTTTGTTTCTACATTCTGCAATCATTTACAAGCCAGCTTTAGCCAACTAGTGGATAGAGGTTGCCTTCATGGAATCTCACCCCATTCAAAGAGGTTTAAATCGTTCATGTTATTTATCTTATCAAATTGCCCCTGTCTTCCAGGTGAAAGAACTTGTTCTTGATAACTGCCGCTCAAATGAAGGAAAGATTGAGGGCCTCACAGATGAATTTGAAGAATTGGAATTCTTAAGTACAATCAATGTGGGCTTAACATCAGTTGCAAACTTGCCCAAACTAAAGAAATTAAAAAAGGTAAGTTTACTTGTTGTGACATACAAAACACTATTACAATCCTCTTAACTGGCACTTAATAAACATGCTCATCATGGCTCCTTCAGCTTGAGCTCAGTGATAACAGAATCTCAGGCGGTCTGGAAGTCTTGGCGGAGAGATGTCCGAACCTCACACACCTGAACCTCAGTGGAAACAAAATCAAAGACCTCAGCACCATAGAACCTCTGGTGAGTGGAGCCCCGTCCACCTGCTGGAGAGACCCTGTGATCTAGCACTGAGCAGTCACCCGGCAACTCGCCTGGCAACTCGCCAATCTCTCTTTTCTACCTTGCAGAAAAAACTAGAAAACCTGAAGAGTTTAGACTTGTTCAACTGTGAGGTGACCAACCTGGGGGAGTACCGAGACAACGTGTTCACGCTGCTGCCCCAGTTGACCTACCTGGACGGGTACGACAAGGAGGACAAGGAGGCCCCCGACTCTGACGCAGAGGGCTACACCGGCCTGGACGACGAGGACGACGAGGATGAGGACGGTATGTTCTGTGTTGCTGCGTACGAGCTGGGATTGATCAGTCAGCAGGAGGAGGGACCTTTCAATCTCCCCCTTTGGGGGGGTTGACCTTTTTCCTGTTTGTAATATTCTTATGTGTGTTCTTATGTATGTTCTTATGGTGAATGTTTGCTGAAACCCTGTTTCCATACCTTTTGGTGAAAGGAACAGCTGTTGTAGCTGCTTGTGGGTTGCTGTGGGGGTAGAAGTTAGGCTGTGGGGGTAGAAGTTAGGCTGTGGGGGTAGAAGCTCGGAGCTCGCCTGTGGGGGGTTTGTTAGCTATGTGGTCGTCTGGTTTGGGCTCCCTCACCCATCCATTAAGTGTTTAAATCTTCTCTTATTCCTGTAAAGGGGTAGAGGAGGAAGACTATGATGAAGATGCTGCCCCAGGAGACGAAGATGAAGATGAGGAGGAGGTAGAGGAGGAAGAAGATGAGGAGGCAGGAGACGAGGATGACTTGAGTGGGGAGGTGAGATTGTCGCCATCTAAACGTGCATTTAATGTGTTACGGCACTTCTCCATGTCCCCCTGTAGCATTGCCTTGTTTATCAGGCTAGTAGTGTCACAACTACTACACATTTAGCTGTGTTTTCAGATTTGAAATACATTTAAAAAAACATCAGTATATAATTTTATTTTAAATTGAGTTTACATTTTATGACATTAATTCAATAACAAATATGTGGCTTTTTTGACCTGTTTAATGTTTGATTTCTTGTTCCAGGAGGAGGAGTTGGAAGATGATGGTGAGTAGGAAACATGAATGATCACATAAATACCCATTTCAAGTGGAGATGTTCTTCTCACACTAACCCGACACGACTGTTCTGTACAGGTGAGGATCGGGGACAGAAAAGGAAACGAGAAGCAGATGACGAAGGAGAAGATGATGACGACGATGATGATGATGATGATGACGACTAGAGGCGCTGTCGTACCCTCACCATACCTCACCATACCCCTCGTATTGTTTTAAGCATATGTCTCCCTGTTGGTTTTTAAGCTATTATATTGGGTGGGAGTGGGAAATGTTAACCATGGGTTTAGTTGGGAATTACAATATTTTTTTTATGTTATTGGAATTTAATTTCTTCCCTCTGTTATCAAGCCACTAGAAAGACCACTGGCATCTGTGTAAGCAGAATTGGAACTCCCATGTTCAAGATGCGTCTCTGTGTGCTTGTACATCCTGTCGGCAGTGTCCGTTTCCCCAAGATGGACCCATGTACCCATGCCTTGGACTGAATTCCCTACATACCTGCCTGTGTTCTCTATCCTTTGTTAATGAAGTCGGTAGCACCATGTCTTGTCAGGGATGCTGAGAATCCTAATATACTGAATTCCCCTCATGTAGATTTATAATGAATGTCCTCCATCATCACAAGATTAATTCTTACCTTTTCTTGAAAAGTCTGTGGATTTTTGTAAATAGTGACCAAAACCTTTTCTATGCTAGTTTGATAATGGTGGACATTTCTTATATTTCCCTGTTGTAATCAATAAATTAAATATTGTAAAATGAAAGACAGTGTAATTCTATTCCTTGGTGTGTGTTTTCAGTGTTTCAGCTATGTTGTGGAAAGGTTCTCACCAAGACTGCAGGAAGATCTCGTTGTACCAAAGCACTCATATGCAAAGTTAGATTTCCTGACTAGGTGCAACCTGTGGTCTCTTGAAATGTTAAGATTTGTTCCACCGCTGCTTGCCATAATCTTACAATTTATTTTCCTTGTTTTTACTGAACGCCAAACATTTAGTTCTCTGCAGTTGAGATTGTGTTCTTTTTCAGTTCCCCCCAAAATTTAATATTCTTATTTTTTATTGTAATATAGTTGTTAAATGACTTTCCCGGAGATGGCAAGATGGTTGGGTATTTCTTCATACTAAGTAAAGATCTAATCCTTAACCATGTTTAGAAATGAGAACAGCTGCTATACACATACACCATCACCCCTTTTAACCAATGTAATTACTGCAAGTGAGGAGCTATTACACCATGTGTGAGACAGTTGTGTGGCATGGGGCTCCACCTAGTGGTAGAAGATCATAAAGAGGTGGTTTCTGGAGGCAGTCTGGAGGCAGTCTGGAGGCAGTGTTTGTCCCTGGCCTCCAGCAGAGCCTCCTGACTCGTTCAGAAGTCGTCCCGCTCCCCCTGAGGAGTTTGAACCCCCAGTCTAATGTTACAATCTTTAAAAACGTAAATGTTGTCATCTTGGCAAGCTTATCTGTGATGTACTGTTGAAGCACACAAATGGAAATCATTGCAGCTGTTGAAGACAGTACACTGATGGTACATTTTAGGTGTCAGTTAATTTAATGAGTAAATGGGACATCTGCAGGGATATGCAGATTCAGGCTCCAATAAGTAGCGTGATAAAACATGAGTTCATATAATATTAGCACTTGTTCATGTTCTTACTAAAGCCTGCATTCACGCTTCGTCCAAACTACACATACACAGCACCCTCTTCAACATAACAAACATCTTTCTTTTCAAATGATAAGATACTCTTGTTATCGTCTTTTCCAGGGTTCAATGTTTTACCTTCTCTGACCTTGAATGCTTTAGAGTTTTCTAAACTGTATTGTAACTTTTATGAACAGGTTTAAACACACACAAGTGGTCCCAGGTATCCTTGGCATCTCTGATAGATTTCATTCAGACATCAGGAAACGTTCCCTGAATGGTCCCTTTAACCTCAGAAAGCCAAATCACATGACCAGCCAAGCTGTCACTGATACAGCTTGGTAAGTTGATGCTTTTCATTTGACAATATTCAATAAAGTATTGATGTGAGGATCATTTAACAATACATGAAAACCAACTGCATGTATGGAAGGAATAGTACCAGATAGGCAGTGGGTTAGAGGCTTGGTTTTCACATCGTATCACCTCTTGTTCACAGATCACTGCTGGAGCAGAGCATTTTCATCACATTAAACGCTGCAGCACTCCTGCTGCCGACCTGCTATGTTACTCATTAAGTTATCTTCAAGATGACACACAAGTACGGTACTTCAATTTAGGTTACGCGTTATTGCATCAAACGGTCCTGCTTCCTAGCCAGAGGGCCCCTTGCCTAGCTAGACTGTCAGGGTGGATTCTACTCCCAGCTACGCATCCTACATGGGTGCTTTGGCTACCTGGGCAGATCCTAGATGTACTAACAGGGAACGCATGTATTTGGAACTTGTAAATGAGGATCACCAAAGGTGTCCCTAACTTCACCCTGTCCTCAGGTCCCCTCAGTCTAACCCTTCACACACTTACACTCCACCAGATCTATATGAGTACCCTGAGGACTGGCAAGGGGGTGTGTTGGGGTAGGGTATCAGGGGGGGGGATGTTTGGCAGTATTCACAGCTCAGTGCGGGAGGGGGGGGGGGGACGGTGTCTCTTCCTGAGAGGGGGGATGGGGGTGGTCAGAGGTCAGAGGTCAGGAGCTGTTGTTCCTCAGGTTGTTGAGCTGCAGCTCCAGCAGCTGGATGGTGACGTCTCTCTGCACCAGATCCTCTCTCAGCCTCTTGATCTCATCCTGCTGTCTGAAGAACATGTGCAGGAGCTGGAGGACAACGTGGACAAGTGAGTCCTGGACACACACACACACGCCCTGTTGCTGTTTCATAGTACTGTGGATGAGAGGAAACCCGCTCTAGCATGTTCACCTCGTTCTCTGTTTTGGGCGGCACCATGTCCAGCAGATCCAGGCCGTTCCCTGGCCCGCCCCTCCTCTCCTTCACCGGGGCCTTGAAGGCTACCTGGCCTGGCCTCCTGTAGCCTGCCTTCAGGGACATCAGCACTGGCTCTGGAAGTACCCCACACACACGCATTAACATGCATGCACACGGTCAGGATGGTCAGGATGCAGTCAGAGAGCTCCTCACCTCTGTCAGTGCCGCTCAGCCACTCCTCTGCGGTGAGCGCCGGCTCTGTGCTGGCCGTCATGGGATACAGATCTTCCTGGTATGTCTCCGACTGCAAACACACAACAACACTCACAACTGCTGGCTCGCCATGCTGCTCTGCGACACTGACAGGAGGGCGACGGGCAGGGAGGGAGGGAGGGAGGCAGGGAGGGAGGGAGGCAGGGAGGGAGGCAGGGAGGCAGGCCAGGCTGCCCATATGGTGTGGGGGATTACGGTCCAACTTTCTAAGTTAGTGTAGCATTATCAGCTACTGCTGTTGCTAATAGTGCCTGAAAGAGGGCAGAGTCTGATATCCTGTGGAATTACTTTGCCTGAGCAATTAGTTTTGAGTTCCCTGGTGTGGCTTTTGAAGGGATATTGTTTGTGAGATTTGAATCAAGTTTCTGCTGTTTGCCAGTGCAGCAACTTATGTCAATAACTATCTCCCCTCCTCTCCTTCCTCCTCCCCTCTCCTCCTCCCGTACTCACTGCCCTCCTCCTCCCCTTCCCCTCCTCTCCTCCTCTCCTCCCCTCCCCTCCTCTCCTCTCCTCCCCTTCCCCTCCTCTCCTCCTCTCCCCCCCTCCTCTCCTCTCCTCTCCTCTCCTCCCCTCCCCTCCTCTCCTCCCGTACTCACTCTCCGTGGGACTATCATGGAGACTGGCTCCACGAAGCCTCTGAGAGTCACCAGCTTGTAGAAGCGGAACACCTCACATGCTGCTACGTCCAGACCATGCTTGGGCATCACACCTGCGAAGCACACCAGGAAAACACTTCAAGATGACACGTCATCACCTTATTTTACTGATGTTCATTGCCATACTTTTTGAGCCTTTTTCATGTTTTATTGTTCAGTTTTTAAGTAAAGTTTGACAGTAAAAGCAGAATGAGAGAGGGGAAGACATATGGCAAGGCCAGATTTGAACCCAGGCCGCTTCAGGCTTCAGCTGTTTTGAATGTACTGCCACAACGATGAAGACTGGTTATTGTCAGACGTACCCAGTCCCCTCTGTGGCGTTGGGGACCTGAACTCCATGAGGTACTGGAGGTGGGGCTTCTCAGTGCTCACTTCATAGTAGCGGATGTTGCCGTCTCCCTGTGAACAAGACGCATTAACACACACACCTGAGATCACAGAGCACACTGGAAATGGAAATGTTGGTAACATATGGCAACTCTCTCTCTCTCTTCCTCTCTTCCTCTCTCTCTCTCTCTCTCTCTCTCTCTCTCTCTCTCTCTCTCTCTCTCTCTCTCTCTCTCTCTCTCTCTCTCTCTCTCTTCCTCTCTCTCTTCCTGCCTCTCTCTCCCACACACACACGTGACGCTGTGCTGTACCTTGCCTGCCAAGTACAGCATGTGTGTGTCAGTGTCGTAGAAGGGGAAGAGCAGCCCAGAGAGGCCGTCGATCTCCTCCTCTACGATGGGCACGGACAAGTCCTCCTGTGGAGACAACCCAAGCCCTGTCACCTCCACTCGGCTAACACACACACAATAAAACACACCCACACAATACTCCCACAGAACACACACATGCACTAACAAACACTAACACATACACACAACTCAACACACACGTTTGTGCTCACCTGATCCCAGAGTGCCACTTGTCTCGTGTTCCATCGTGAGACACCCGTCGTCACCAGGCGCTTCATGTTGCCCAGAAACACCACTCTGTTCACTCTGTGGCTCTTACAGTCCGCTTCCTGTCCACACAGCACAAACACCACACCCTCCTCACCACACCGGACATCTTACACACGCACTTCTGACTGAGTGTGTGTCTGGGGGGGGGGTGTTTGTGTATATATATACTTGTGTGTGTGTCCAGGACGCAGAGCCCCACCTGCAGCACCTTCCCTGAGCGAGGCTCGATGATGCGCAGGTGTTTGTCCTTACAGCTGGTGGCCAGCAGGCTGCCGTCCGTGTTGAAGGACATGCACAGCACCACGTCTGAGTGGCAGTCCAGCATCCTCACCGCCGCACCCACCTCCAGGTTCCACAGCAGGATCTGTCAGAAGACATCACACCAGGGTTAGGGGTCACCGGGTTAGGGTTCACCAGGCTCAACCAAACTACCACAGGAAACGTCTCTCTGGGCTTGATCACTAGGAGCTCTGATGATCCTGTGATGAAAAACCGCGATTAAAAAGTAGCGACACACTAGCGGTTGAACGAGGGGCGTAGGTTTCATTATACATGGGTAGGACATGTCCAATCCACTTTTTGAAAACTTCAAATCCTCAGCTATGATAAAAAAGCTGTTTGTCCACATTTGTAAACAATCCTTCCACTCCCCAGAGTAGATGTGCACCTTGAAGTCGTAGCCGGCGCTGAACAGCAGGCCGCTGCAGGTGGGGTGCCACTCGATGAGTCCAACTCTTCTGCTGTGACCGTACAGCTCCAACACGGCCTCAGACAGGTTCCTCCTCAGACCCCCCTCTGGGATCTCCCAGACCCTCACCTGACACACACACACAACGTCAACAACGCACTGACACACACACACATCTCAGTTCAACGCACTGACACAGAACTAAATAAAGCACTAAACCACGAGAGGGTGTGTTGCCTAATAACCGCTGGGTAGTACTGCAGTCGTAGGCACGAGGTGAGGTATTATCAAACATGATCATATACGTGTTATATTATTACATTATACATGTATCCCGGTGTTATCCTGAATGTATCACACACAGGAGTTACCAACGCCCCTCGTATGAAACACCCATTCAGAGGTGGACTTAGTTTGCCACCTCACACGGCAGTGTTGGGCCGTGGAGAGTGTCCTGGGGATGGTGTCACTCACAGAGCAGTCCTCGGAGCACGAGGCTATGATGTTGTCGATGAAGGGGTTCCACTTGATATCCAGCACGCTGCCCTGGTGGCCGCAGACTTTGGGGTGGTGGGGGTCGATACGGCCGGCCTGGGGGGGGAAACAGAGTCGACAGGAAGGTTGTTGGTGAAACTGTGGACAGAACTGTGTGGGACGGTAACACCGAGGAGACCATGTTGGGTCGAGTCCTGCATGTCCCCTTGTGTCCCCTGAGGGGCGCTACTGTGCTGTCACACGCGAGACAAGGGCTTCTGAATCCCAGCCTGCCTCAACAACCTTTAATCTCAGACTCAATTTTTTTTTAAACTTTTGCTTCGTTTTTTTGTTTGGTTTTACAACATGAAAACATTACGGAGTGAAAGAATGATCATCGATATCATCAAACTGAACAGGATTTCCAATCCAATGTGGATGTCATCTTGATTCAGTTATGCCTCAAGGTTTCAGGCAACAGTTGTGCTATCGCTGTCAGACAGTGTCCATTGTGGAACGCGTCGTCAGCCTTCCTTTGTTTGTGTCTGATACCAGAGTTAGGAGAAAGAGAGAATTGTAAGTCAAGGTCACATGTCTGACTGAGATGGGTTCATGCCAGCCCTGCGTAGCCTTGCAGTTCACCAGGGGCGGGGCCGGGGGGGGGGGGGGGGGGGGGGGGGGGGGGCAGGCAGAAAAACAGAAATGTCCAGTGAAATACTTGATATTGACTGTAAGAATGTCCCTGTACTTACTGTAAGTCGCTCTGGATAAGAGCGTCTGCTAAATGACTAAATGTAAATGTAAGAACTAGGCACCCCTGATCCTTGATCTTATGCTGCACTTTCTGCAGGCACTATTTGCACGTTACTATAAAAAAAAAGTATCTGCTTTTATGTGAATTGTAAAATCCAGATTGGGGGAAAGCAGACGGATGATCTGATACATGTTGTGTGCAATATCAACTATTGGACAAAATCTGTGTTTGTGTTGTTGGTTGAGAAACAAAGACATGAATAATTAGTGAAGTTGGTAGAGTTAGCCTTGGGGTAATATCGAGTGAAATGTAAAGATTCTACACTGCTACTATTGACTCAGACATTTATGAATTGCACAGCCTTACAGAACTGGAGACAGTGCTGTACCTTATAAACAGAAGTGGAGGACCTACCCTACCTTGTGAACCGGACCTGAGTTTGTACCGCACCTTGTGAACCGGACCTGAGATTGTACCGTACCTTGTGAACAGAACCAGAGATTGTACCGTACCTTGTGAACCGGACCTGAGTTTGTACCGTACCTTGTGAACAGAACCAGAGATTGTACCGTACCTTGTGAACAGAACCAGAGATTGTACCGTACCTTGTGAATGGGGAGGACCAGGAAGGAACCTCCTCCTGCACATTCTGTGACGATGGCGAGGAACTTCGGGTTGACGGCACAGAAGTGGTTGTCATGAACGTTCTTGGTGATGGTTATGCCATCGAAGCACTGCTCCCGGCTGGCCGCTTTGCCGTATACGTTCCTAAACTTTGAGCTCCTGTACGTTGGACGCCATGACATCTGTGGGGAGGAAACGTGTGGAGGACAAGCTCCTGTTTAGTTGAGGAGCCAGTGGAGGGTTGGAGGTGAGGAGGAACAACACTACCGGACTCTCAACTACTGAGTTCAAACCCACATCTCAGATGAACCCCAGCCCACAGCCCAAACTGAACACACACACACACCCTTGACTGTGACAGTGGCATTTGTGATGGAGTATTCACTGAGTCCCAGGCCCAGGCTGCCAGTGACCTGTGACTGAATGGGAGGTGACCTGAGAGGCCGGCTGGCTTTTGTGTTTCTGTGCCTCTCTGATGTGAGACATGCGGACGCTGGTGTAACGAGCCAGCAGAGAGACAGGGCTGTCTGGGGAGAGCAGAGAGCAGGCAGCTTATTCAAGGCTGGCAGCATCCTGCTGGGAAGCAATGCTCACCCTCTCAACATCAATTAGCCCCCAGGCCAGCTGAGTCTCACTCCTGTTTAGTTTGTCGTTTAAACGTCTGGGTGTGGTAAACAAGAAGGGGTCTGGGTGTGGTGAACAAGATGGGCGGAGAGTGGGAGGGTGGGGTGGTGGAGTAGTTAAAAGGTTGAAGACAATAGCTGCTGATTCTTTTTTCTGACCTTTCTCCTTTGTCCTACTTTCAGACCGCAGACAGACCCAGGAACCACAGGGTTACACATTCTCTAGTAGATACGTTCTGCTGGGAGGAACAGCTGGCTGTTTGCTGCCTTAAACCCCTCAAACAATGTGACGCATTTCACGTCATGGCATCAGGACTTTGACCTATTTTTTTCCAGAGCTAGTCCTTGGTTATTTTCCACTTCGGGGTTTTGTAGCGTGAGTGGTATATCGTCATATTGCTTTCCCTATAGAAAGAAGAGAGATGTATTCTTCATATAGGCTATAGGCCCTATCCAGCTAAAATAGACCAAAGAGAAAACCTCTGACAGACAACTGGCGACACGTTACCGACGTTGTGACTTTAACTTGACACCGTTGTAGACTGCACAATAAAACAGACCAAAATAATGAACAACCTGCAAGGGATGTATAGATTTCCTGTCACTCTTGTGACCTCAAGCAAACACAATTTCCCCTTCCTGATGATATTATTTTTTCATCGGTCCAAAATAGCTTCCATTAGAGACTGCTCTTCCTCTCGTCTCTCCAGAGAAGACTCCGTCTCCTCCCCCACGTCTAACGGTTTAGAGGCCCTACAGTCAGACACACTGAAGAACCAGAACACACTAGTCAAAACAATTTACAGTAGGCTATGGGCTACTGTTGTAACTTCGTTCAAACAGGTTAATTGGTTAGGTTTGTCTGCATATCACCTCAGTAAACAGTCCACTTTGCTCTCTGCTCATGTGGTTCATGTCTCTAGGTAGCAATTAGACGCGTCAAAGCTCGTTCACACTTGAGCAGCGCCATGTGTTTCTCCTGCTGCCTATTGTTCTCTGTAAAATCTTTTTCTGGTTGTGAGAGATGTTGACTCAGACCGCACTAATGGGCGTTGCCATAGATACTGTAGCGAGGATTTCCTTGGAGGAAATCACTTTCAGACAATTAGGGAGAGGAGTCGCTTTAACAGAAGGATTGTTCCTATAGCGTTGTAGCGTTCGGCCGAGCTGAAACAGCCAGAGGCAGATCAGTACAGCAGAGTCAACTGAGTCAACTCAGTTGTGGTCGGACGCACGTAAACAAACAGATATCCTTTTTTTACTGAACTCCTGGAGTCAAACCTGATCACGACGAGTCGTTTTTATAAGAAAAGTTACATCACCAGATGTCAGCCATCCATCCAGCCACCAAAAAGCCTCCTGTCCCTTTTACGCAAAATTGAATACAGAATTGCCGCGTATTTTTTACTCAAACTTCAGCATCAGGTTGTTTAAATCCTGTAAAATATCCATGTAATGTGTGGCCTATCATTAGCTTACTGTAAAGTAGCCTACGCCACGTTGAATGGCCACTGGTGGCAATTAACGCTGACGTCTAGAGAAGTTTTCGTCCGAGCACAGCGGTGACGGCGGAGCACAGATCTCTCCTGACTGAGAAGCTGCATTATCTGTGTCCCCTTGATGTGCTGAAAGCTGCATAACAGCCACACGTCAGCAGCTGGACCTGACCCTGTCCAGCCCACGAGCCCCCACTGGGTCCTGCAGGACAGCAGGCATAAGAAGCTTATATATTTATAGCTGAGAGATTATTTTGATCTCTCTGAGATTTTGCCTGGTCTCATCAATAGAACACACACTCACAAACACACACAGACTGTGACCCAGCACCGTGCTTGGGGTTGGGGAGGATGGTGGTGATGAGGGAAAAGTGGGATAAAATTACTTTTGTGGGAAAGACTGGATGGATGTTGATCAATCATCATCGTTTAGTGAAGGATAAATGGTGATTGGTCAAACGGGGAAAAGTTGCTGTTGCTGTTGCTGTTTGGGAACAAAGACATATTTGTAGCATGGATGAACCACAAACCCCGTGGGCCCTCACGGGAGCTGAACACAGCGACACGCTGCTCCAACAGGAAGTCATGCTAGCAGTCAGACGTCTGTGCCATGAAATGAAACAACGAATAATGAGTATATTTATGAAGCTGAACACTGTCTTTGTGTTTTAGTGAGAGAAAAAACTGTCTTTGTTTCAGGCTGAAACAAGCACCACAGACCATTGTAAAGCAGTGATAATGAACGCCTCCATGGATCATGAAGTGACAGCTAAACACACTACATGTCATTTACACCAAGCAAATCTCCATCAGCAGAATGTGTTAAACACCCCAATGCAGCACCGCGGTGGCTCACCAGAGAAGTGTGCGTACCATGCAGGCTGGGCCCTACTGCCATGCAGGCTGGGCCCTACTGCCATGCAGGCTGGGCCCTACTGCCATGCAGGCTGGGCCCTACTGCCATGCAGGCTGGGCCCTACTGCCATGCAGGCTGGGCCCTACTGCCATGCAGGCTGGGCCCTACTGCCATGCAGGCTGGGCCCTACTGCTGTCTCTCTGTCTCTCTCTGTCTCTCCCTCTCCTTGCTATTTCTGTCACACTTCACTTAAAACTGTCCAATAAAGCATGAAAAATGGCAATAGAATAAATCTTTAAAAACTCCCAGGCACATCCTATATAACAACATAGGGTCTGTTTAGACAGTCATCAAGAGAATTCCTTTCTCATCCCCGACAGCCTTCCTTTTCCCTGGCCTCACCACTGTCCGCCCTGGCCTCCCCCTCTCCCCCCTGGCCTCCCCACTCTCCCCTGGCCTCCCCACTCTCCCCTGGCCTCACCACTCTCCCCCCTGGCCTCCCCACTCCCCCCTGGCCTCCCCACTCCCCCCTGGCCTCCCCACTCCCCCCTGGCCTCCCCACTCCCCCCTGGCCTCCCCACTCCCCCCTGGCCTCCCCCTTGAGGCTGAGTGGATATGTGGGCTATCCCGGTACAGGTTGGTGGCCTCTGTGTTTTTCCTGGTTGATGTCATTCCATTGTTGTGGATTTATTTTCTCGGCGGACAAAAGTCTTTCCAACCCCATGTGCTTCCTCCCCCCCCCCCCCCCCCCTCCAGCTGCAGGACCAGTTTCCAACATTGTAGATTTCACATCCCAACATCCTACATTACAGTCTTCATTCCTCGATCATAATCAGAGATCGCTCCGATGCAGTTCCCGTGTTCCGTTTAGCATTTTCCTTTCGTAAGAGTGATCATCATCGGGGCAGTTGTTGTGTCTTTGTTACCTTGCTTGCTCTCCAGAGATTTACTCAGAGGTCATCTCTGAGTGCTTCATGTTCCTGCAACAGAATGTTCCTGCAGCAGACTGTTCCTGCTCTCTCAAGGTCAGGCTTAACTGGACAGTTCTCTGTCTGTAGATGGAGACAGTCAGCAGGACTGTGTCTGTAGATGGGGACAGTCAGCAGGACTGTGTCTGTTCTGAGGACAGGCCCAGCAGCCTCCGACAGATCTCTCTCTCTGTTCCTGGCTGAGACCACTGGTCAGGGTGACACTAAACACCCCCCCACCCCCCTAGACCCAGGCAGCACAGCACCTGCTCCAGCCAGGCAGCACAGCACCTGCTCCAGCCAGGCAGCACAGCACCTGCTCCAGCCAGGCAGCACAGCACCTGCTCCAGCCAGGCAGCACAGCACCTGATCCAGCCAGGAAGCCCTCTGTCTCCCCATCACAGCTCATATTTCCTTCTCTCTCCTTCTATCTCCTTCTATCCCTCCTACCTCACTCTCTGTAGTCAGTCTCTCCCTCCCTCTCTCTCCCTCTCCCTCCCCCTCCCCCTCTCTTCCTCTTCCTCCCCTCTCCCTCTCAGTCCTTCTCTCTCTCTCTCACCCTCTCTCTCCTTCATCTGTTTGTGTCTATTTTGGTCTCTTTCATTATGAATGCAGACTTCTCCACACCAGTTAGTTTGGTGGGCTGCTGCTGCAGCTGCACAAGTAAAATAACCCATAAAAGGACAATTTGTTAGCTTTAGTACAGAATTGCTGTCATAAAATGGTATAAAGTTAAGAAAAGGTTGTTACAAAAGTGCCAGTAGGCCCAGTGTGGGGAGGGGTGTGAGGGGAGAGGGGATGTTGTGAAGAGGGTTGAAGGTTGTGTTCTCAAAACAAGATCAATGTTAACATCCACTTACCCCTGGAAAGCCTCTCCCAACCTCTCCCACCCTCTCCCAACCTCTCCCAACCTCTCCCAACCTCCCCCAACCTCTCCCAACCTCTCCCAACCTCTCCCAACCTCTCCCAACCTCCCCCAACCTCTCCCAACCTCCCCCAACCTCTCCCAACCTCTCCCAACCTCTCCCAACCTCCCCCAACCTCTCCCAACCTCTCCCAACCTCCCCCAACCTCTCCCAACCTCTCCCAACCTCTCCCAACCTCCCCCAACCTCTCCCAACCTCCCCCAACCTCTCCCAACCTCTCCCAACCTCCCCCAACCTCTCCCACCCTTTCCCAACCTCTCCCAACCTCTCTCAACCTCTCCCAACCTCCCCCAACCTCTCCCAACCTCTCCCAACCTCCCCCACCCTCTCCCAACCTCTCCCAACCTCCCCCATACCAAGTTTTACTGTTGTAATAACTTAACTGCTTAACCAAAATGAACCTCAAGGCTGTTCCAACTACACTGTTGCTAGTGTGGGTTTTGCAGTGTAGTTGCTAGTGTGGGTTTTGCAGTGTAGTTGCTAGTGTGGGTTTTGAAGTGTAGTTGCTAGTGTGGGTTTTGAAGTGTAGTTGCTAGTGTGGGTTTTGAAGTGTAGTTGCTAGTGTGGGTTTTGCAGTGTAGTTGCTAGTGTGGGTTTTGCAGTGTAGTTGCTAGTGTGGGTTTTGCAGTGTAGTTGCTAGTGTGGGTTTTGCAGTGTAGTTGCTAGTGTGGGTTTTGCAGTGTAGTTGCTAGTGTGGGTTTTGCAGTGTAGTTGCATGGCAGTTACTGTAACCTCAGTGTAGCCCACTTCTGTACATATGCATGCTCATGTGTGTGTAAGGGAATGGGATTACTGTATTAATCTGCCATTGTACTCAGCAGATTGTAATTGTGCTGATATCCTACAGATAAATCCTCCGCTGTCTGTCAGCTGTTGTCAACTGTTTGCTGAGTCTAACAGCCTCTGCTGGACGAAGACAGGGCACACAATGTTTATTAACACAGACAAGCTCTCCTTCAGCTGCTCAATTTAAACTAATCCTAACTTGCTCCTGTTCCACCAGGTAAACTTCATCTTACTTACTGGCCTGCAGTAAGTAAGCAAGTTTAATCAGTCTCTGTTTCTACGGCAACAACCATGTGACTGACACATCTAAAAAGCAATTAGGAAAAAATCCTTCAAGATGATTCAACTGTCACTCCTTCCCCGGCACATCTACTAAACCAAGTCAGACTTCACGTACAGTACACACCCCAGCCTCTTGAAACCACACAGAGCTCTGAGAACGGTCAGAAACTTCATCTCTCTAATCCACATATCAGCGTAATGCCAGCTGCTTCTCATAGAGTCGTCCTGCTTGACCCAACTCTCCAAGCCCCAGTCCTCACTTCCTCTAGAACAGATCTGGAACAGTGAAACAGCCTTGTTGTCTGGAGGGGTGGTAGTCCTGGCAGAACTTTCATCCTGAACCCCACCTCTTCCAGAGACAGCAGCCGGACCCCCCCGCACACTGCCCCCACCCCCACCCCCACCCCCACCCCCGAGGGCTTACCTTCGTCAGTCATGCAGCGTGGATGTGTGGCTGTCTCTCCCCCTGGCCGTGGGTCTGTCACACCCCTGTAGGACAGGTGCTCCTCTCTCTCTAGCAGAAGCTGCTCTCTCTCCACTGTACGGAGACAGAGATGGAGAGAGAAAGTGAGAGAGAGAGAGAGAGAGAGAGAGAGGGAGTGTTGCTCTGTCGCTCACTGAGCAGCCAATCACCACAGCTGCAGCAGTAGATGCTGCCTCTACAGAGAAGCAGAGCTCCTCCTCTCTCCTGAGGCCTCATCCCTCCGTCCTCTCCTCTCTCCTCTGGCCTCACTACACCAGTGCTGTCTGGCACAGGGAGATCACAGAAGGGAGGTAAAGATGAGAGGAACTGGGATGGTGAAGGCAGTTGGAGGAGAAATGCTGGAGGAAGCAGCACAAAACACAAATCCCCCTTCAGCCAAACAGCCAAACCTTCTCACACATAGGAAGCTTCACAAACATCACTGTTCACTGTTTTAAAGTCAGTTGAAAACACACACTTTATTTATTTTGTACATCATTTTTGGTGACCACTTATTGATGTGTCAGAAACAGGACAGAAAGAAATGCATATGTGGCTTCCTACTGCACACACAGTAAAGCTGCAGGTGTGTCAGTGTCTGATGGACACATGGACAGTGTCTGGTGGACACATGGACAGTGTCTGGTGGACACATGGACAGTGTCTGATGGACACATGGACAGTGTCTGGTGGACACATGGACAGTGTCTGGTGGACACATGGACAGTGTCTGATGGACACATGGACAGTGTCTGGTGGACACATGGACAGTGTCTGATGGACACATGGACAGTGTCTGATGGACACATGGACAGTGTCTGATGGACACATGGACAGTGTCTGGTGGACACATGGACAGTGTCTGATGGACACATGGACAGTGTCTGATGGACACATGGACAGTGTCTGATGGACACATGGACAGTGTCTGGTGGACACATGGACAGTGTCTGATGGACACATGGACAGTGTCTGATGGACACATGGACAGTGTCTGATGGACACATGGACAGTGTCTGGTGGACACATGGACAGTGTCTGATGGACACATGGACAGTGTCTGATGGACACATGGACAGTGTCTGATGGACACATGGACAGTGTCTGGTGGACACATGGACAGTGTCTGATGGACACATGGACAGTGTCTGATGGACACATGGACAGTGTCTGATGGACACATGGACAGTGTCTGATGGACACATGGACAGTGTCTGATGGACACATGGACAGTGTCTGGTGGACACATGGACAGTGTCTGATGGACACATGGACAGTGTCTGATGGACACATGGACAGTGTCTGATGGACACATGGACAGTGTCTGATGGACACATGGACAGTGTCTGATGGACACATGGACAGTGTCTGATGGACACATGGACAGTGTTGGATGGACACATGGACAGTGTCTGATGGACACATGGACAGTGTCTGATGGACACATGGACAGTGTCTGATGGACACATGGACAGTGTCTGATGGACACATGGACAGTGTCTGATGGACACATGGACAGTGTCTGATGGACACATGGACAGTGTCTGGTGGACACATGGACAGTGTCTGATGGACACATGGACAGTGTCTGATGGACACATGGACAGTGTCTGATGGACACATGGACAGTGTCTGATGGACACATGGACAGTGTCTGATGGACACATGGACAGTGTCTGATGGACACATGGACAGTGTCGGATGGACACATGGACAGTGTCGGATGGACACATGGACAGTGTCTGATGGACACATGGACAGTGTCTGATGGACACATGGACAGTGTCTGATGGACACATGGACAGTGTCTGATGGACACATGGACAGTGTCTGATGGACACATGGACAGTGTCTGATGGACACATGGACAGTGTCGGATGGACACATGGACAGTGTCCTGATGGACACATGGACAGTGTCTGATGGACACATGGACAGTGTCTGATGGACACATGGACAGTGTCTGATGGACACATGGACAGTGTCGGATGGACACATGGACAGTGTCTGATGGACACATGGACAGTGTCTGATGGACACATGGACAGTGTCTGATGGACACATGGACAGTGTTGGATGGACACATGGACAGTGTCTGATGGACACATGGACAGTGTCTGATGGACACATGGACAGTGTCTGATGGACACATGGACAGTGTTGGATGGACACATGAACAGTGTCTGATGGACACATGGACAGTGTCTGATGGACACATGGACAGTGTTGGATGGACACATGAACAGTGTTGGATGGACACATGGACAGTGTCTGATGGACACATGGACAGTGTCTGATGGACACATGGACAGTGTCTGATGGACACATGGACAGTGTTGGATGGACACATGGACAGTGTCTGATGGACACATGGACAGTGTCTGATGGACACATGGACAGTGTCGGATGGACACATGGACAGTGTCTGATGGACACATGGACAGTGTCGGATGGACACATGGACAGTGTCGGATGGACACATGGACAGTGTCTGATGGACACATGGACAGTGTTGGATGGACACATGAACAGTGTTGGATGGACACATGGACAGTGTCTGATGGACACATGGACAGTGTCTGATGGACACATGGACAGTGTCTGATGGACACATGGACAGTGTTTGATGGACACATGGACAGTGTCTGATGGACACATGGACAGTGTCGGATGGACACATGGACAGTGTCTGATGGACACATGGACAGTGTCTGATGGACACATGGACAGTGTCGGATGGACACATGGACAGTGTCTGATGGACACATGGACAGTGTCTGATGGACACATGGACAGTGTCTGATAGACACATGGACAGTGTCTGATGGACACATGGACAGTGTCTGATGGACACATGGACAGTGCTGGATGTTGTCCTTCCTTTACTGGTCTCATGCTGCCATCCTGTGGTTGTTTTCTGAGATGAAACCCCTCTAGCTGACGCCGGGGCTGCGTCTGAACTGCAGTCCCACATCCACCCACAAGGGGGCTCTAGTGTCTCTCTAACTCATTCTTCCTCTGTCACTTGTACAATTCTAACCTGGAAGGAGCCCCTGCTGTAGCTTGGATCCAGCGCAGGACTGCAGCATGTGTGAGTAGTTAGGGATCATCTCCTTCTTGTCGATATAAAATGCTGTCGGTCCTAACGCTGTCTGACATGTCGGGCACCACTATTGCCTCTTTGAGCTCCGCTAGATTCAAGCGTGATTTGCGTTTATTGTTTTTTCTAAGAACACCTAAGTTTGTTTGCTGTCTTGTTTTTGCTGATGGACATCCATTGAAACACAACCTCCTGCATCATATCTGTCTCCTGCCTACGGTCGACTCAACGTCCTTGTGACAGCTTGATCAAGACGAAAGTATTAAACCCACTCTTAAAACAATATAATATGGCATGCATTAGCTCTTCAAAGTAACTTCTGTGCAAAAATATCTTTGATGGTCATATTAGACTGAATCTTTTTAAGCATATCTTTTTTAAGGTTTAGAACCACGATTCTTAACCCCAAAACCATCTTCCCCCTCCCCTCCCCGGCCAGATGAGCCCAGTGCAAGCAGGTCCAGATAGGTGGATCACTGGTTCTTACCCTCCGTCCTGCCGGGGACTAGATCACGTGACTCGTCTCTCCAAGAGGAAGCTCTTATAAGAAGCAGCTGGGAAGGGAGGCAGACTTGGAGTTAAGTTACTCAAGCAGCACAAGCACCACACTTCAACTGAAGATTTACGAACATCCAGAGTGCTCTTTGCAGCTGGATGAAACGTGTCATATGCCCTTTTCAGAGATTTCTTTGTGATTCTTCTGGGAAAGCATTGTGGACTCTGCTGAGACAAGTGACCAGATGAGCAGAACTCACCTGCAGGAGAGCCCAGTCCCAGCCCTCCACATCCTCCTGGATGATCTAGCCCCAAGAGGGATGAGCCCTCCACATCCTCCTGGATGATTTAGCCCCAAGAGGGGTGAGGCCTCCACATCCTCCTGGATGATTTAGCCCCAAGAGGGATGAGCCCTCCACATCCTCCTGGATGATTTATCCCCAAGAGGGATGAGCCCTCCACATCCTCCTGGATGATTTAGCTCCATGAGGGATGAGCCCTCCACATCCTCCTGGATGATTTAGCTCCATGAGGGATGAGCCCTCCACATCCTCCTGGATGATTTAGCCCCAAGAGGGATGAGCCCTCCACATCCTCCTGGATGATTTAGCCCCAAGAGGGATGAGCCCTCCACATCCTCCTGGATGATTTAGCTCCATGAGGGATGAGGCCTCCAAATCTTCCTGGATGATTTAGCTCCATGAGGGGTGAGGCCTCCAAATCTTCCTGGATGATTTAGCACCATGAGGGATGAGCCTGTTCCCTGCCAGCGCCTGCTGTGCTGCAGGCCAGCTGTTTGGAGGGTAGGTTACTCAACGTGTCGCATTTCAGAGCTTTTCTCTGTCCCGGGATTTTGTTTTAATCAAGAAAAATGACCAACGGTGGTTTGGTCCTCTGTGACATTCATTAAATGTATTTTTAGTTTATGTGTGGAATATTTGTCATATTGCTGTTAATATGACCTCAGGCCAGTTAGTAAGATATTACCGTCCAGAGCCTTGAGCTGGCTGTGAGGTTTTTACTGATGTTTTAATGTCTGTTTTTCTTCACTAAGATACCTAATTTCACTATGCTGTGATGCATTTACATCTCTTCTGGCATTTTATAACCAACTCCTGTGTGAGGCATGAGTGTGTGAGGCACGAGTGTGTGAGGCATGAGTGTGAGAGTTATAGTAGCTGAAAATGACTTTATTGTTCCATGACAAGGTGTCCTATTTCAGTACCATTTCCCACATTCCCCCAAAAATTAGTTTTTCTCAGGACAGGACTCTGCTGTCAGCCTGAGATCCTCCAACACATTCATGCCAGGCCAGGCTTGGTCCCCCCCTCTGGCACAGGCTGGAGAGAAGAATCAACACATTTTTCATTTGACATTCCTGGTTGATAATCTCCACTGTGTTTAAAAAGGTATTCCCACCTCACCACTGAGGTGGGCAGTGAGGTTATGTGTGATACAGGGTTGGATGGTCGGCCTTACAGGTGGACAACTGGACCAACTTGTTTAGTGGAATGATGAACGCAAACAGGGAAACAGGTAACAGTAAAGAACGGCTCGTGTAGGAGAACCTCCGATGTGTCAGACAGACAAGTCAGATTTACAGATGTTATCATCTGTCGTGGCCCAAATGCTAGTTTCATTCTATGCGGTCTTGCTCAGCTCCCATTTGGATTCAAGGCTGTGAATTTCCAGTGGTATTTCCAAGAGAGAGACACAATTTCCACAGTTTTTCATTTATTTTTGAAGTCAGATGAGTTGTGAATTTGACTCTCTTGACTGAGGCCTGGACCATTTAAATTCCAAGAATGTTGTCAGGTCAAGTATGTTGACAGTGACTGATGAGCCGGGTCTGGTCCGTCCAGTCAGGTCTCAGCTCAGTGGTGTTGATCTTCACTGAGCAGCTTCCATGTTGTCACTGAGCTCTATTTACAACTTTAACATCATTTGAAGACATTCCACTTGTGTGTTTTGGTAGTTAACAGAACTTCCTCTCAGTCTGCTTTACCCCTCCAGTGCATCTCCCGCTTCACTCGCAAGTCCTGTGATTCATTACTAGCCTTTCTTTGATTTACTGTTAGTCTCCTAATGTTTGCTGGTCTCTACCCTGCCCCAGGCCAGGAGACAGGGCCAGAAACCACAAACGTACGTTAGGACAACAAGTCATCTACGTCTCTCTTTTCGCCCGCAGGAGACTTTTGCTTCTTCGGTTTTCCAGAGTTTAATATCTTTTCTTCAGATGATGTCGCTTTCTCGCTTGTGGCCAACCTTTGTCTGTGTAAACGGTGCCTACTGCATGCACTATTGTTCAAAAGTTTCTGGTCAAGAAATGTCCATATCCATGGCTACATTTTCTTTTACATGTATGCGAGAACGTGAAGGAGCCCTACGTACTGTGAATCATTCCAGCAGTTCCTTCTCATTTTAATGACAACAATGTAGTAAAAAGGAACAACAACCATATATACTTCCTTGAGTCAGTCACAACATCTCACTTCCTAAATCCTGTCTTCAGAAGAGTCGTTATTCTGGCAGGAAGTTTAATGCCTTTTTCCTGGAAGGTACTCTGTAGTGAATACCTGAGCTCAAGGGCTCTGGACTGTAGTGTTCCTCCACATCTGGAGTACATCTTGATCTCCCCTCTCTCATCTCAGTCCATCCAGAGAGTTTGGTCACGGAGAGAGAGAGGGAGAGAGGGAGGGAGACTGAGGGAGAGAGAGGGAGGGAGAGAGGGGGAGGTAGGGAGGGAGGGAGGGAGAGGAATTCAACCCCCCACTCTGCAGGAGCAGTCCCGTAAGGTGCAGCAGTGTTTCAGGTAGTTCAAAGCAGAAGGTGCCTCAGCTCTATAAAATCTCTTTTTAAGACTCCCAGATCTCTGTCTTAATTCCTGACTGAGCTGTTTACAGTGAAGGCCTCTGTGTCTGCACTGTTGGTGTGTGTGTTGACGTGCTTGGTCTGCTGTTGGTGACCAGATGTTTCTGTCGTCGACGTGCAGTTGATTTCACAAAAGTGATATTGCAGGCATTTGTTTTCGTCTGGTGTGGGTGTAAATGAGAGGCACACACATGGGACTGGGAGTGTGTGTGAGAGTGAGTGTGAGCGTGTGTGTGTGTGAGAGTGTGTGTGTGTGTGAGAGCGTGTGTGTGTGTGAGAGTGAGTGTGTGAGAGAGCGTGTGTGTGAGAGCGTGTGTGTGAGAGCATGTGTGGCTAAAGGTGTCAGATAGATTCCAGTTCAGACTGACTGGTCGGGCAGTATTGCCTCCTGGGTGTGTTCACTGGAAGCGCCTGTTCCAGTCCCCTCTTCCTCAGACATAGTCCCAGTCCCTCCTCCCTCAGTCATAGTCCCAGTCCCTCCTCCCTCAGTCATAGTCCCAGTCCCTCCTCCCTCAGTCATAGTCCCAGTCCCTCCTCCCTCAGTCATAGTCCCAGTCCCTCCTCCCTCAGTCATAGTCCCAGTCCCTTCTCCCTCAGACATAGTCCCAGTCCCTCCTCCCTCAGTCATAGTCCCAGTCCCTCCTCCCTCAGACATAGTCCCAGTCCCTCCTCCCTCAGTCATAGTCCCAGTCCCTCCTCCCTCCCTCAGTCATAGTCCCAGTCCCTCCTCCCCCCTCAGTCATAGTCCCAGTCCCTCCTCCCTCAGACATAGTCCCAGTCCCTCCTCCCTCAGTCATAGTCCCAGTCCCTCCTCCCTCAGACATAGTCCCAGTCCCTCCTCCCTCAGTCATAGTCCCAGTCCCTCCTCCCTCCCTCAGTCATAGTCCCAGTCCCTCCTCCCCCCTCAGTCATAGTCCCAGTCCCTCCTCCCTCAGTCATAGTCCCAGTCCCTCCTCCATCAGACATAGTCCCAGTCCCTCCTCCCTCAGTCATAGTCCCAGTCCCTCCTCCCTCAGTCATAGTCCCAGTCCCTCCTCCCTCAGACATAGTCCCAGTCCCTCCTCCCTTAGTCATAGTCCCAGTCCCTCCTCCCTCAGTCATAGTCCCAGTCCCTCCTCCCTCAGACATAGTCCCAGTCCCTCCTCCCTCCCTCAGTCATAGTCCCAGTCCCTCCTCCCTCCCTCAGTCATAGTCCCAGTCCCTCCTCCCTCAGTCATAGTCCCAGTCCCTCCTCCCTCCCTCAGTCATAGTCCCAGTCCCTCCTCCCTCAGTCATAGTCCCAGTCCCTCCTCCCTCAGTCATAGTCCCAGTCCCTCCTCCCTCAGTCATAGTCCCAGTCCCTCCTCCCTCAGTCATAGTCCCAGTCCCTCCTCCCTCCCTCAGTCATAGTCCCAGTCCCTCCTCCCTCAGTCATAGTCCCAGTCCCTCCTCCCTCAGTCATAGTCCCAGTCCCTCCTCCCTCCCTCAGTCATAGTCCCAGTCCCTCCTCCCTCAGTCATAGTCCCAGTCCCTCCTCCCTCAGTCATAGTCCCAGTCCCTCCTCCCTCCCTCAGTCATAGTCCCAGTCCCTCCTCCCTCAGTCATAGTCCCAGTCCCTCCTCCCTCAGACATAGTCCCAGTCCCTCCTTCCTCAGACATAGTCCCAGTCCCTCCTCCCTCAGTCATAGTCCCAGTCCCTCCTCCCTCATGTCATAGTCCCAGTCCCTCCTCCCTCAGTCATAGTCCCAGTCCCTCCTCCCTCCCTCAGTCATAGTCCCAGTCCCTCCTCCCTCAGACATAGTCCCAGTCCCTCCTCCCTCAGACATAGTCCCAGTCCCTCCTCCCTCAGTACATAGTCCCAGTCCCTCCTCCCTCAGTCATAGTCCCAGTCCCTCCTCCCTCAGACATAGTGAGCCTGTGGAGCAGAAGTGGAGTCCACAGCAGCATACGCATTGTGAGGAGAACACCAGAACAGCCAACACCAGCACACATGGAACACTACCAGATTCTACTGCTGTGGACCTGGAGCCTGCTGCCAGGTGAGGGGGGGAGAGACAATGACACAGTGACAGTGAGTGAATAAGTGAGAGGGAGTGAGAGAGAGAGAGAGTGGTAAACAGTGTATTGAGAGGAACAGAGAATAAGCTTTTTTGGTATTTTGATTCATACGTGGATTATAAAGAATTGTTTAACATTTGGTGTGACCTGCATCAGGGTTAGATGTACTTTCAAGAGAGTCTATGTGTGACTATAAACTTTATATACATTTTACAGTTATATGGGACAACACCGGCAAGTACTGTAAAGCTGTATCATGCAGGAGTGGACTGCACAGGACATGTAAAGTCTGTGCTCTAACTAGCAGAGTGAGTCTCATGTCTGGGTGTCTAGATGCCCACCTGCTCGTTCCATATCTAGAGCCTTGAATGGGTTAGATGACCACAGTTTATTTGAAGACAAATATTGTCAAACGTCACCTTCTAAAAGGATAACCCATCAAAGCTACTGACATGTCAGCTCCCCAGGGGGGAGACAGAACATGATGCTTTGGTTAGGAAAGATCACAACTTTCCACAGAATACAGAGACCAGTCAGCAGGAGGAGGAGTGTGTCCTGTCCTCTCTCTGTGTCCTGTCCTCTCTGTGTCCTGTCCTCTGTCTGTGTCCTGTTCTCTCTCTGTGTCCTGTCCTCTCTGTGTCCTGTCCTCTGTCTGTGTCCTGTCCTCTCTCTCTCTGTGTCCTGTCCTCTCTGTGTCCTGTCCTCTCTCTGTGTCCTGTCCTCTCTGTGTCCTGTCCTCTCTCTGTCCTGTCCTCTCTGTGTCCTGTCCTCTCTGTGTGTCCTGTCCTCTCTGTGTACTGTCCTCTCTCTGTGTCCTGTCCTCTCTGTGTCCTGTCCTCTCTCTGTGTCCTGTCCTCTCTGTGTCCTCTCTCTGTGTCCTGTCCTCTCTGTGTCCTGTCCTCTCTGTGTCCTGTCCTCTCTGTGTCCTGTCCTCTCTCTGTGTCCTGTCCTCTCTGTGTCCTGTCCTCTCTGTGTCCTGTCCTCTCTCTGTGTCCTGTCCTCTCTGTGTCCTGTCCTCTCTGTGTCCTGTCCTCTCTGTGTGTCCTGTCCTCTCTCTGTGTCCTGTCCTCTCTGTGTCCTGTCCTCTCTGTGTGTCCTGTCCTCTCTCTGTGTCCTGTCCTCTCTCTCTGTGTCCTGTCCTCTCTGTGTCCTGTCCTCTCTCTCTGTGTCCTGTCCTCTCTCTGTGTCCTCTCTCTGTGTCCTGTCCTCTCTGTGTGTCCTGTCCTCTCTGTGTGTCCTGTCCTCTCTCTCTGTGTCCTGTCCTCTCTCTGTGTCCTGTCCTCTCTGTGTCCTGTCCTCTCTCTGTGTCCTGTCCTCTCTCTGTGTCCTCTCTCTGTGTCCTGTCCTCTTTGTGTGTCCTGTCCTCTCTGTGTCCTGTCCTCTCTGTGTCCTGTCCTCTCTGTGTCCTGTCCTCTCTCTGTGTCCTGTCCTCTCTGTGTCCTGTCCTCTCTCTGTGTCCTGTCCTCTCTGTGTCCTGTCCTCTCTCTGTGTCCTGTCCTCTCTGTGTCCTGTCCTCTCTGTGTCCTGTCCTCTCTCTCTGTGTCCTGTCCTCTCTCTGTGTCCTCTCTCTGTGTCCTGTCCTCTCTGTGTGTCCTGTCCTCTCTGTGTCCTGTCCTCTCTGTGTCCTGTTCTCTCTGTGTCCTGTCCTCTCTGTGTCCTCTCTCTCTGTGTCCTGTCCTCTCTGTGTGTCCTGTCCTCTCTCTGTGTCCTGTCCTCTCTGTGTGTCCTGTCCTCTCTCTGTGTGAGTACAGAGACCAGTCAGCAGGAGGAGCTGAGAAGATCGACTGACACTGCTCTTCAGCATGGTTGGCTTCAGTATGGGTACATATGGTCTATGTTTAATGAGAAATATTAGCCAAAGTCGAGGCCTTTGGGGCTAGAATGGGAATTCCAGCCCTTGTCTAATGCGAGTACGTAATCAGTCTCACTCTGCCACCAGGCTGGGGCTGTTGTGCTTGGCAGGGCTGCGGTCCTGTCCTCTCTCTCTCTGTGTCCTGTCCTCTCTGTGTCCTGTCCTCTCTGTGTCCTGTCCTCTCTGTGTGTCCTGTCCTCTCTCTCTGTGTCCTGTCCTCTCTCTGTGTCCTGTCCTCTATGTGTCCTGTCCTCTCTCTGTGTCCTGTCCTTTCTCTGTGTCCTATCTCTGTGTCCTGTCCTCTCTGTGTGTCCTGTCCTCTCTGTGTCCTGTCCTCTCTGTGTCCTGTCCTCTCTGTGTCCTGTCCTCTCTGTGTCCTGTCCTCTCTCTGTGTCCTGTCCTCTCTGTGTCCTGTCCTCTCTCTGTGTCCTGTCCTCTCTGTGTCCTGTCCTCTCTGTGTCCTGTCCTCTCTCTGTGTCCTGTCCTCTCTGTGTCCTGTCCTCTCTGTGTCCTGTCCTCTCTCTCTGTGTCCTGTCCTCTCTCTGTGTCCTCTCTCTGTGTCCTGTCCTCTCTCTGTGTCCTGTCCTCTCTGTGTCCTGTCCTCTCTGTGTCCTGTCCTCTCTCTGTGTCCTGTCCTCTCTGTGTCCTGTCCTCTCTCTGTGTCCTGTCCTCTCTGTGTCCTGTCCTCTCTGTGTGTCCTGTCCTCTCTGTGTCCTGTCCTCTCTGTGTCCTGTTCTCTCTGTGTCCTGTCCTCTCTGTGTCCTCTCTCTCTGTGTCCTGTCCTCTCTGTGTGTCCTGTCCTCTCTCTGTGTCCTGTCCTCTCTGTGTGTCCTGTCCTCTCTCTGTGTGAGTACAGAGACCAGTCAGCAGGAGGAGCTGAGAAGATCGACTGACACTGCTCTTCAGCATGGTTGGCTTCAGTATGGGTACATATGGTCTATGTTTAATGAGAAATATTAGCCAAAGTCGAGGCCTTTGGGGCTAGAATGGGAATTCCAGCCCTTGTCTAATGCGAGTACGTAATCAGTCTCACTCTGCCACCAGGCTGGGGCTGTTGTGCTTGGCAGGGCTGCGGTGTGGAGTGGTAAAGTCAACTTTGCTTGTAAAAAAGTTGACACATTAGCTTAACTTCACTTCCATCTTCATTTGCTATTGAGAAGAGGTGTGAACCTTCCTGATGTTGGAAACAGCCTCCTCAGTCCCACTCCAGAGTCTGAGCATCCCCGTGATTCTTCAGACAACACCGTCTTTAAACACCCACCGGCCACATGCACACAATAAACCACAGGGAACCTTTTAAGCACTCAGCTCATCAAAACAGCCTGTAGAACGTATCCACTCATGGTCGAGCCAAACCCTGCCCTGTCCACACGGGGAGTCTGGAGGGTCAACAGCATGGGGACTGTCCAGTTGTTGGGTTGTGTTGGTTTAGTGTGATGTGCCTGTTGGTGTTTGTTGGGGCAGTGTGAGAATGACAGTTATATCTCCAAAAGTTCCAGACCCAACAGCCAACAGGAGAATGTTTGGTGTTTGTTGGACATTGACGGGGCCCGTGTGAACTGAGGTGCTGCATGCACGTATTTGAAATGTAATTTTACAAACATTTTGAAAAATGACACTGAAAGCATTCATTTAGCTTCAAAAAGATGACAAAGCATTCAATCTTCAAAGTGAAATGTAACTTTCATAAAGGTTCTTAGACAGTCAGGCACGCATTACTAATATGTCACAATTATGTGAACAAAAATAGCAAAAGAATGGTTCAGAAAATATCCTCATCCTTTTAAAACCAAAAAAGATCAACCAAGTGTCAAAAACATTTAAAGAAACTAGACAATCAGCCACAAGGCAGCTATGTGGTCTAAGATATCAGCTTTTTACAGACTCCAGTCCAGCGTTTCATCTGGATCATAACTGAGGCATCCTCCCAGAGCCAAGTCTTTTAGAGAGCTCAGATAAATCTGGATCCTCAGGCCCTCCTCAAACAGAAGCTGATCTCACTAGCTATTACCAAACAAATACAACCTCAGGGCATGAACACGTACAAATCATTTTTCTTCCACGGTTTACTTTTTTGCAGCAGCCAAGATGATCTGAACTTCTATCTTGGCTGCCTCTGACTAGACTGTCTCGCAGCGCCTCTCAGCGCCTCGCAGCAACGGCAGACTGCCGTTTAAACAGCTTGGTAGACTGTGAGGAATCTCTTGTTTGAACCAAACACCATTGAGCAAACATCTTTATCCCCCATTCACTATTTCGGGCTGTAAACATTCAAGCTATGATCCTTAATCACCACTGACCTGCAGCAGTTGTTTGGGTTTCATACTCAAGCCTTTGTAGTCATGACAGCATAACGTCATGTCTTCCTCTATACACTCACTTCACCTGCCAACATCCAGTTGTCGATATTTAACGTCATGGAAAGCCAGTCTCACTGTGAGGCTCCGAGAGCCAAAATGAAAGGTGCACCAGATGTCTTTATTCCACATCCCATCAGCTTGATGAATCCAAGTCAGTTAGATAACGCTCTAAGTCTGAGTTCTAATATTGTGCTGTTTTTGACAGAGCAGGAAAGGAGCCCTGGTCTGATTGAGTATGATTACTTTTAAAGCTGCTTCTCTCTCATGCACTCTCTGTCTCTCTCCTCTCTCATGTTAGACGAGAGCCAAGAATACTCATTTTCTGTCATTCAGCTAAGTGATGATACAATTTGTTCCTTTAAATCAATGATCCAGGCAGTAACAGCGAAGAGGGATTTGTACACAGCCACAGTCCTATTCAGAAATCACTTTACAGGCCATACAAGACCCTCTCAAGAACTGACCCCTTTTTATTTTGGTTTACAACTAAATCCTGTCAGAACAACACCTCGTAATAAGTTTCCTGAGAGGACGTGGAAAACTCAGGTGAAATAAGAGCTCCAAGATAAAGGGTGAGTTTTAGAAACGGGGGAACATTCAAGAAGTTGAGGATGAAAGTTTGGCCTGGTCCTCTTTCTCTGGTCTTCTAGTCATCTGGTCCATGTTTTTCCGCTCCTCACTATTTCCTGGAAAGGAAATTATAGTTGAATTTTGATATGACATCATCAGTCAGAACCCCCCCCCCCGCCCCTCTCGCTGTCAGCATCCTTCCTCCTCCACCAGGACAAAGCTGCTGTGTGGACGGGCCTGTCTAGAGGTGACCGCTGAGACGAAGAGAGAGAGAGAGAGAGAGAGAGAGAGAGAGAGAGAGAGAGAGAGAGAGAGAGAGAGAGTGCAGGAGAAGAAGAGAAGAGGGGCTAGCTTGATCAGCTTACTCACACACTGTAATGAAGTGAGCTGGTGTCTCTATTGTCTTGCCTAATCACATGGCATTCCCTCCACTGATGACTGTCTGATACCATTTGATCAGAAGTGTTATGTATCGAATGGCTCCCCTGGCTGTTATATACATATCATGGTGGCATGCAAATCTGTTATATACATATCATGGTGGCATGCAAATCTGTTATATACATATCATGGTGGCATGCAAATCTGTTATATACATATCATGGTGGCATGCAAATCTGTTATATACATATCATGGTGGCATGCAAATCTTCAGGGACCACTGAGTTGTCGTGATTCCATGGATGTAACATGCAGAACTGTCACTACACACTTTCACATTCACAAAACGGATAACATGACTTAGTTACTCTGCTTCTCCACCAGTGAAGGCTCATCTGGTGTGATGTGTGTGTTCCAGGTCTCCAGCACTGCTTCAACTTTGACACCAGGAAATCCAAGATCATTTGGGGCTCCAAGGAGGCCCAGTTTGGATACACCGTCCAGCAGCACGAGACAGAAGGACACAAGTGGTAACTTCTCTCCTTCTCCTCACACCTGAACATTCACCTCCACACCTGTACCTGAACATTGACCTCCACACCTGTACCTGAACATTCACCATCACACCTGTACCTGAACATTCACATCCACACCTGTACCTGAACATTCACCCCCACACCTGTACCTGAACATTCACCTCCACACCTGTACCTGAACATTCACATCCACACCTGTACCTGAACATTCACCCCCACACCTGTACCTGAACATTCACCTCCACACCTGTACCTGTACCTGAACATTGACCTCCACACCTGTACCTGAACATTCACCATCACACCTGTACCTGAACATTCACCTCCACACCTGTACCTGAACATTGACCTCCACACCTGTACCTGTACCTGAACATTCACCTCCACACCTGTACCTGAACATTCACCTCCACACCTGTACCTGAACATTCACCTCCACCTGTACCTGAACAGTCACCATCACACCTGTACCTGTACCTGAACATTCACCTCCACACCTGTACCTGTACCTGAACATTCACATCCACACCTGTACCTGAACATTCACCATCACACCTGTACCTGAACATTCACCATCACATACGATGTCTCCCTAGTCTCTCTCAGATGGTCAGATAACTGAGCAGTTAGGGAATTGGCTATTAATCAGAAGGTTGCCGGTTTGATTCCTGGCCATGCAAAATGACGTTCTGTCCTTGGGCAAGGCACTTCACCCTACTTGCCTCAGGGAGAATGTCCCTGTACTTACTGTAAGTCGCTCTGGATAAGAGCGTCTGCTAAATGACTAAATGTCTCTCTGCTCACCTTGGAAAGATCTGCACAGAGACTCATACTGTAAGAGACAGAGCACAGTTGAGTTTCGAGACCCATTAGAATGTAGCCTACAATGTCTCTTGGATATCAAAATAAAAAAAATGTCTTCTTCTTAACAGGCTCAATATAGTCATGCTTATTTCCTCAGCTCTACATCAGAGCACTTGCCTGTGGCTGTTTCCGCTTACTACATCTCCTAAGAAGAGCATGTCATCACGACTGCTGGACATTATCCATGGTCCTTTTCCTTTAAAATTACATTCTTTGATTAGTTCTAACTGCGTCCCAGAAGGCTAGACATCTATTTTGATGTCAGCGTAAGCTTGGCCGGTAGGCTAGTATCGGTCCTTGGCCGCTGTTGCCATCAACTGTCTGGGGCGTCTGGGTCTAGTCTGAAAGCGATCACATTGCACATCTAACCTTCCATGTTGAAAGCACGTTGTCAGGCCCCACGGGTGGCTACTCGTTACTGTCAGTTTGTGAAAAGACACTCCTGCTCGGTGCTATTGTTCAAGTATTGTGATGCATGGGATCACTTATAACGTGTCATGGCGTCCGTGTAAAATCACATAGCTTGAGTTTTAATCTTTTTCCGTTGAGGCTTTTATCACGGAGCCCAGTTGAAATTGCGTAACATTCCTCGTCCTCTTTCTGTTTTTCAACTGGAAGTCTCCCAGCCGTGATGAATATCTTGCGGTTTCCCAAGATTGCGAAATATTTCGCCCTTTGAAGTCCCAGGTAAATAAGCGGAAAATACTTGAGCATTTGTCTAGCAACCTGTTCGTTTGTGTCCTGAGGCCACTGATGGCTTTGGAAAATATGTGTTGTGGTCTGTTATTCCCTGGCCTCCCTCTGCGCGTCCCAGCACTGGCTGATGAGTCTGTTATTCCCTGGCCTCCCTCTGCGCGTCCCAGCACTGGCTGATGAGTCTGTTATTCCCTGGCCTCCCTCTGCGCGTCCCAGCACTGGCTGATGAGTCTGTTATTCCCTGGCCTCCCTCTGCGCGTCCCAGCACTGGCTGATGAGTCTGTTATTCCCTGGCCTCCCTCTGCGCGTCCCAGCACTGGCTGATGAGTCTGTTATTCCCTGGCCTCCCTCTGCGCGTCCCAGCACTGGCTGATGAGTGGCGGAGAATAACAGGTTGCGACAGAGCCCTTGCTCTTCACGAGAGGCTGGAGAGATTGTCTACTCTACACACTTAGTGAAAGAGATGTGCAGTACTAGACTCACACACATAAAACTTACATCCAGTGCTTGGAAATGTATTTAGCCCCTGTTGGGTTAGCCTCAGTCAAATATATGCAGGCCTGAATTATAATTTCCTGGAGATAATTACCTCCGGAGAATTTAGACATTGTGCCAGCACATTTCTCCTTAATAGCCTTGCCTTTAACTGTTGATAAATGACCATTGTCATTCAAAATGTAATATCACTGCCAGTTTCCATCGCTGGGGCGATCTGTCACTGCCATCCCTGGTCATCTCATGCTGAGTGGCCTGCTGGCTGCCATCTCCTCCTGTGTTCCCTGCTGGGTCAGGTGAGAGGCCAGAAACCACACAGAAAGCTTTGGCCTGTCTAACAGGGTCTGACCTTGTGACTGGAGGCTCCTCTGGTGGAAGAGAAAGCCATGCTGAGAGATGGCAGCTGTGTCGGCCTGTGTGTCTAGTCTGTGGATCGGTTCCTCTGATCTCTCTGTGCGGTGTCTGTTTCTGGGTGTTTAGTCTGCTGGTGTGTTGGTACTCTGCGTTCGCCCCTCAGCGCTGTGAGACCACTGTCAGGGTCAAGGGTCATGGCCATGTTTACAGAGGAACATCTAAAGCTGTTTCCAGTCTACATGACATGATAACACGCACTCTCAGTAGTCAGTGGAACTGCCTGGGACTCATATTCATGTCAGACCTTGCATGTTGAGGGTTACCGCTGAGAGCGCTGGGAATGACTTCTGTTCAGAATCAAGAAGAGATCCACCAACGTCAAGTTTGAATCAAATGAAAACCAAACTAGTGTCAGAAACATTGTACCAACTCTCTGGCCACTGTCTGAGCCAAACATGCAGGATGCTAGTTGACCGAGGCCTGTGCCCTCTGGGATGACGAGCTCTCTGTACTGTGTTAAACAGCTTGAGGTATGAAGGCTCACACACAATCATTCCACAGGCCTGAGGTTTGGGATGTGGTTTGTCAACGCTCCCTTAGCCAGTTTGATCTGGATTTGAAATACATTAGCCAATTAAGAGTTGGCAGGCTTTGCTGTGGCGTATCCTAAACCCTAAACAGACATGTTCCCACCAGAGAGCAGCTCCACCCTGCTACTGTGTTTACACCAGAGAGCACCTCTACTGTGTTACACCAGAGAGCACCTCTACTGTGTTACACCAGAGAGCACCTCTACTGTGTTACACCAGAGAGCACCTCTACTGTGTTTACTGCAGAGAGCACCTCTACTGTGTTACACCAGAGAGCACCTCTACTGTGTTTACTGCAGAGAGCACCTCTACTGTGTTACACCAGAGAGCACCTCTACTGTGTTACACCAGAGAGCACCTCTACTGTGTTACACCAGAGAGCACCTCTACTGTGTTTACTGCAGAGAGCACCTCTGCTATCTGACACCAGGCTGTGACTGCTGGATTGACCTTCAGGGTGGGATGACAGGACTCTCTCTGGGGCTGTCAGAGGACGGGTGACAGGACTCTCTCTCTCTCTGGGGCTGTCAGAGGACGGGTGACAGGACTCTCTCTCTCTCTGGGGCTGTCAGAGGACGGGTGACAGGACTCTCTCTCTCTCTGGGGCTGTCAGAGGACGGGTGACAGGACTCTCTCTCTCTCTCTGGGGCTGTCAGAGGACGGGTGACAGGACTCTCTCTCTCTCTGGGGCTGTCAGAGGACGGGTGACAGGACTCTCTCTCTCTCTGGGGCTGTCAGAGGACGGGTGACAGGACTCTCTCTCTCTCTGGGGCTGTCAGAGGACGGGTGACAGGACTCTCTCTCTCTCTGGGGCTGTCAGAGGACGGGTGACAGGACTCTCTCTCTCTCTGGGGCTGTCAGAGGACGGGTGACAGGACTCTCTCTCTCTCTCTGGGGCTGTCAGAGGACGGGTGACAGGACTCTCTCTCTCTCTGGGGCTGTCAGAGGACGGGTGACAGGACTCTCTCTCTCTCTGGGGCTGTCAGAGGACGGGTGACAGGACTCTCTCTCTCTCTGGGGCTGTCAGAGGACGGGTGACAGGACTCTCTCTCTCTCTGGGGCTGTCAGAGGACGGGTGACAGGACTCTCTCTCTCTCTGGGGCTGTCAGAGGACGGGTGACAGGACTCTCTCTCTCTCTCTGGGGCTGTCAGAGGACGGGTGACAGGACTCTCTCTCTCTCTGGGGCTGTCAGAGGACGGGTGACAGGACTCTCTCTCTCTCTCTGGGGCTGTCAGAGGACGGGTGACAGGACTCTCTCTCTCTCTGGGGCTGTCAGAGGACGGGTGACAGGACTCTCTCTCTCTCTGGGGCTGTCAGAGGACGGGTGACAGGACTCTCTCTCTCTCTCTGGGGCTGTCAGAGGACGGACTCCCACTGTGGCCTGCAGGGTTCTCTGCAAAGGCAGGCAGACAGGCACAATCCATTCCCCCTGTTTCTCTGGTAAAAGACCAGGACTAATCCATGTTCTGTTTCTGGCTCTCCAGGCTGTTGGTTGGAGCTCCGTTGGAAACGAGCGGTCAGCACCAGACAGGGGATGTGTACAGATGCCCACTAGACACCAACCCCACCTCCAACTGCTCCAGGCTCCACCTCGGTATGATGACCCCTCCCACACACACACACACACACGCACACACGCACACACACACACGCACGCACCAGACCACAGGACAGAGCCCAGAAAGAGTCTGTACTGCTGCAGGCCAGGTGTTTGTTCAGATAAGAAACACCTGTCCTGTCTGAGATTGAGATGTCCCTATTTTGACAGTTTGAACTGAAGCTTTTAGCTTTACTTGATGGACTGGTCTTAACCACCAGGAGTTTTTCCTTGTCTTCCTTGAGGGTTTAGGTTGGTTGAGGGGCAGTTCTATGGGCGTATGTGAAGCCCTCTGTGACATGCTTGCGTGTAAAAAGGGCTATACAAATACATTTGATTTGATTTGATTGAACCACCTGATAGAGATGTAACCAACCCTTACATCAACACTGTCACTCATTTACATGAAGTTGTTTTTGTCTTGGTCATCTCTTCAAGGAAAGATATCTCTAAACAACGTGTTGGAGCGCAAGGACAACATGAGACTGGGAATGACCCTGGCCTCAGACCCTAAAGACAACAGCTTTGTGGTGAGAGAGAACATACCTAACCACCAGGATGTGGAACCAGCCCTTGTAGTAGCACTCGAAGTTGTCAGGACATAGTTAACCCCGGTGGAAAACTCTCAAATCAATCCAAAGTGTCCATCGTGGTTTGTGCTGCAGGCTTGTGGCCCTCTGTGGTCGTACGAGTGTGGAAGCTCCGTGTACAGCACAGGCATCTGCTCCAGAGTCAACAGCAGCTTCAAGTTCGCCCGCACCATCGCTCCTGCTTTCCAGAGTAAGGACACGTCCGGGCACAACACGTTCTCTCTCAAAGTCCTCCTCTGACGCAGCATAAGACGAATTCCCTGACTGTTTCTCACAGGGTGCGAGACATATATGGACATAGTGATCGTCCTGGACGGATCCAACTCCATATATCCCTGGTATGAAGTCCAGGACTTCCTCATCAACATTCTCCAGAAGTTTTACATCGGGCCAGGCCAGATCCAGGTGAGGTGAATGTGAGAAATGCTCCTTCTAATGACAGGAAGTTGTTGATGTTGTGGACTGGTTGGACACTTGTCACTGAGCTGCTGTGTGTCTGCAGGTTGGCGTGGTGCAGTATGGGTCTCACTGAGCTGCTGTGTGTCTGCAGGTTGGCGTGGTGCAGTATGGGTCCAGGGTGGTCCATGAGTTTAACATGAATGACTTCCGCAGCGTGGAGGAGGTGGTGGCGGCGGCCAGGAACATTGACCAGCGAGGAGGAGAGGAGACACGCACAGCCTTGGGCATCAACGTAGCACGGTACAGAGATGATGGAAACCAGACGCTCATTTAACATCTCACCCTCACCTTGCCTCCACTCCTCCATGTTTACCAGAATGGTTTCTGTGGCTCACACCTGCCAACAACAGTAAAGTCAGTTTCTGAAGTCAGTTTCTGCTGAGGATTACAGAGGTTTCTGATTGCCAATAAAACCCCCTTGCTCACCATTGTATGACTGATTGAGAATTGCTGCAATGTCCACAACTCAGGACTGAGGCGTTCAAACGAGGAGGTCGAAAAGGAGCCAAGAAAGTGATGATCGTCATCACTGACGGGGAGTCCCACGACAGCCCCGACCTTCAGAGGGCCGTGGAGGAAAGCGAGAATGAAAACATCACCTTGTACGCCATTGCCGTGAGTTCTTCCTTCCATGTTCCTTTCCTCCTCCTTGAACCTGTCTGCTTTGTTCTCTTCAGGTTCCTGGCAGTCCATTCCAAACCATGCGCTGCTAGTTCCATATGCTGTGTTGGCATTGATTACAGACAATATATTATCCAGAGATGGTATTTAGCATCGCTGGTCTGTGGTATTCATGGTGTGTTGTTTGATGTTCTGTTCCGAGGTCCTGGGTTATTACAATCGGCGTGGAATAAACCCAGAGGCCTTCCTGAAGGAAATCAAATTCATCGCCAGCGACCCTGATGAGAAACACTTCTTTAATGTCACCGACGAGTCTGCGCTGAAGGACATTGTGGACGCGCTGGGAGAGCGTCTCTACAGCCTGGAGGGTACGCTGCCTATCCAGACCTGGTGTCACCGACGAGTTTGACTGACATTGTGAAGTTCAGCCAACAGACCTGACATGCTCTCTTGGCTGTCTTTTTAAAAACTTCCAAACAGAACTCTGCACTTTTGATCTTTAATCTTCTGCTGTACCTTCTACATGAACCCTTTGTTTTTATGTTTTGTCTTTTTGGATGAAATAATGAATCAAATATGATTTTATTGTGATTTGTCATGTTTTTACAGGGACAAATACAAATGGAACAGCCTTCGGCCTGCAGATGTCGCAGGCAGGCTTCTCCTCTCACGTAGTGGAGGTGAGTTCCTCTAGAGAGTCACCACTCTCACGTAGTGGAGGTGAGTTCCTCTAGAGAGTCACCACTCTCACGTAGTGGAGGTGAGTTCCTCTAGAGAGTCACCACTCTCACGTAGTGGAGGTGAGTTCCTCTAGAGATCAGTCTTTTCTTATTTCCTCTCTGAGGATGGGTTCTCTCGTCACAAGCTGTTGGAATAGTCTGTCATCTTCCTCGTTTCCTGTTACTGTAATTGTGAGGGATTTAGTAGCACTGTGGGTGCTGTCCTTACAGGGACACAGTCTCCCCGGTGGGTCCCACTGTCTCCCCGGTGGGTCCCACCGTCTCCCCGGTGAGTCCCACCGTCTCCCCGGTGGGTCCTACTGTCTACCCGGTGGGTCCCACTGTCTCCCCGGTGAGTCCCACCGTCTCCCCGGTGAGTCCCACCGTCTCCCCGGTGGGTCCTACTGTCTACCCGGTGGGTCCCACTGTCTCCCCGGTGAGTCCCACCGTCTCCCCGGTGGGTCCCACCGTCTACCCGGTGGGTCCCACAGTCTCCCCGGTGGGTCCCACAGTCTCCCCGGTGGGTCCCACCGTCTCGTCTCCCCGGTGGGTCCCACTGTCTCCCCGGTGGGTCCCACTGTCTACCCGGTGGGTCCCACCGTCTCGTCTCCCCGGTGGGTCCCACCGTCTACCCGGTGGGTCCCACAGTCTCCCCGGTGGGTCCCACAGTCTCCCCGGTGGGTCCCACTGTCTCCCCGGTGGGTCCCACTGTCTCCCCGGTGGGTCCCACCGTCTCCCCGGTGAGTCCCACCGTCTCCCCGGTGGGTCCTACTGTCTACCCGGTGGGTCCCACCGTCTCCCCGGTGAGTCCCACCGTCCCACCGTCTCCCCGGTGGGTCCCACCGTCTCCCCGGTGGGTCCCACCGTCTCCCCGGTGAGTCCCACCGTCTCCCCGGTGGGTCCTACCGTCTCCCCGGTGGGTCCCACAGTCTCCCCGGTGAGTCCCACCGTCTCCCCGGTGGGTCCCACCGTCTCCCCGGTGGGTCCCACCGTCTCCCCGGTGGGTCCCACCGTCTCCCCGGTGGGTCCCACAGTCTCCCCGGTGGGTCCCACTGTCTCCCCGGTGGGTCCCACTGTCTCCCCGGTGGGTCCCACTGTCTACCCGGTGGGTCCAACTGTCTCCCCGGTGGGTCCCACAGTCTCCCCGGTGGGTCCCACAGTCTCCCCGGTGGGTCCCACCGTCTCCCCGGTGGGTCCTACCGTCTCCCCGGTGGGTCCCACTGTCTCCCCGGTGGGTCCCACAGTCTCCCCGGTGGGTCCCACCGTCTCCCCGGTGGGTCCTACCGTCTACCCGGTGGGTCCCACAGTCTCCCCGGTGGGTCCCACTGTCTCCCCGGTGGGTCCCACTGTCTCCCCGGTGGGTCCCACTGTCTCCCCGGTGGGTCCCACTGTCTCCCCGGTGGGTCCCACAGTCTCCCCGGTGGGTCCCACTGTCTACCCGGTGGGTCCCACTGTCTCCCCGGTGGGTCCTACTGTCTCCCCGGTGGGTCCCACTGTCTCCCTGAGCAGCGCGTGAAAAGGATAATGTCCTGAATGGGAGTTCTGTTCAAAACAGAAGACAGGAGCTGATTGAATTTTATAAATATTATGGTTTGAGTTAGCATGGGTTCTGTTGATACTGGAGAAAGCATAACCATAGCTGGGAAAATAACATATTGGTATTTCACATTGTTGGATTCCAGAGGCTGAGAAACTTAAGGCAGGAAGATAACATTGTGGAAAGATTTTTTGTGTCAGAAATTTTAGAGAAAAAGTAGTCCGTAGAGAGCAGATGGTTTTGTTGAATGCGGACCTGCCAGCAGACTGCACACACACACACACACACACACACCTACACACTCACACAGACACATAAACGCACACAGGATTTATCGAAAATCTTTGTGAATGTCCTAAAGACTCTTCACTTCAGCACTTCTCTGCCTGCAGTGTTTTCCTGTCTCCTCGGAACGGCTGGGACATTGTACAAGTACAACTAATATGGAAACATTGAGCTTCAGGTCATTGTTTGTTGAGCTGGCTGCCAGTACTGCATTACTCACATGAGCAGTACGAGTCTGTTGCATTCCAGAACTCTACCCTCAGGAATACCTTTCCAGGTATCCAGTTTTACAGTTTTCATTTATGATAACACACCAACAACATTTCCTGCCAACAGTCAACTGTAATCCCCCCTCCTTATCTCCTTATCTCCTTATCTCCTTATCTCCTTATCAAGCTGTGCTTTTCAGTCTATTACACACCAGTAGCCATCTATAGCCTGTGTCTTTAAATCCTTATTATTATTCATTATGAACACCAAATGTAAGAACAGTTTTGGTAAATGACCCCAACGTGTTATAAGCATAAGGAAGCGATTATATTTTATCCAATGCATTTGGAGTCTTGGCTGTGCGCGTTGTCATGGCAGCGTGTCAACCTGTCCACGTCGACGGCTCAGTGAGAGAATGTTTGGCCGTCGGGTTTAAAGTCTCTTCACAAGAGCAGCGCTGCTTGGATACACACCAGCGATGACCGTCTGTTTCAGTAAAAACACTATAAAAGGTTGATTTAAGACATTAAACATTATTGTATTGTTGTGTTTGTTTGTTTAAAGTTTGATCTAATTAGTTTGATGGAGGACCAGAGTTCTGCAGTTCATTATGTTTCTTGGATTGTCACGAAGGGATCTCTGCAGTTTAATGTCCAAGATTGCTTTTATTGTCATTCAGGCTACAATGAAAAGCTTTGCCAGACAACATGTAGTTTACTTCAACTTCCCTGTCATTAGAGACCGTAATATAATCTGAAGGCATCTATGATGTCAGGAGTGAGTTTGGGATCCACGCTGAGCAGTCAGGCTGGGTTGTTCATCAGTCCCTCTTCTGTCGATTCTTTTTTGTTATTTTCTGCTTTATTTCTTTTTGATGGTAGCAGGAAAGGCAGGGAGAGCGAGGGCATGTAGGAAATGCTGTTTGTCTCATAAAGGGTGTTTGTGTTCAACACAGTACCTGCTCTTAGAGTGGCCGGTGTTGTGTCTGAAGGTTCCGACAGGTAACCCTGATAGTGGAGGGTCTGCAGAGGTGTCTTCTGTAGTGCAGTGAGCTCCTCCACAGCTCTCATCTCATCTCTGGATGGGATCCGCATCTGGGCACCACAGAAGAAGAGTTTGGCTGTAGCGAACATTCCCATGCATGAAAGCTAACGGAGCAGCCATGCTGCCAAAGATGTGATCACTGGCCATGATTCCTCTGCTACTCACCCCCAGAGAGGAGTAACTCTGGGTTTGATTCCTCTTCTACTCACCCCCAGAGAGGAGTAACTCTGGGTTTGATTCCTCTTCTACTCACCCCCAGAGAGGAGTAACTCTGGGTTTGATTCCTCTGCTACTCACCCCCAGAGAGGAGTAACTCTGGCCATGATTCCTCTGCTACTCACCCCCAGAGAGGAGTAACTCTGGGTTTGATTCCTCTTCTACTCACCCCCAGAGAGGAGTAACTCTGGGTTTGATTCCTCTGCTACTCACCCCCAGAGAGGAGTAACTCTGGGTTTGATGACTTTGACCTCTGGACAAAAGAGTTTGAATGCACAGTGTTTGTGTATGAGTGTGTGTTTTCAAAACTGTGTGTTTGTTGCATGTGCACTGGGGTGTATGTGCAGAACACACACACATGGGCTGTGAACTGTGTGTGTGCACTTGCACGTACACGTGTTTGTATGATAGTTTGATGTTAGTGATGCATGTGGAAAATGTAACTCAAGCCGTTCAGTAACCCTGTTGTACTTGAACTGTAAACGTGATAGTGAAAGGAGAAAAACAGCGAATGGAAAAAGAGAAAGAAATGAAGGAACAAGCTAACTTCAATCAGGAGAGACCAGGTACGAGGAGAGTGATGTTTATTACAGACTGGTGAATGTACGACAATGTTTTGGAGCTTAGACCCCGTGGGGAATCATAGCTCAGAGGGCGCCTGCCCGCATCCGAGAAGAATCCCCCACGGAGTCCAGACACCGGTGGCGGTGGCCGACGACCAACGAGTCGAAGACGGAGACAGGACTGGGTGGCGACGGGGAGGTGGAGGGTCGCGCACTTGAAAGCCTGGAGAAACTACACGGGGAGAGAATCTTATTTACATTTACATTTATGCATTTAGCAGACGCTTTTATCCAAAGCGACTTCCAAGAGAGAGCATTACAAAAGAGCATAGGTCACTGATCATAACAACGAGATAGCCCCAAACATTGCAAGCAGCCAAAACATGAAGTATACATTGTGAAAAACCAAATAAGTGCCAAGGGGAAGAACCATAAGAGCATGCAGTTAAACAAGTTACAATTAAACAACATGAAACTCAAAAAAGTGCAAGAGTGTACCTGTAAAGAAGAAGACAAAAACACAACAGTCAACAGTAAATTATTTAAAGACAGGACAGTGTTACCTAGGAGACTTGTGTGTGCTGCTCTAGGACAGTGTTACCTAGGAGACTCGTGTGCTGCTCTAGGACAGTGTTACCTAGGAGACTCGTGTGCTGCTCTAGGACAGTGTTACCTAGGAGACTTGTGTGCTGCTCTAGGACAGTGCAGTGTTACCTAGGAGACTCGTGTGCTGCTCTAGGACAGTGTTACCTAGGAGACTCGTGTGCTGCTCTAGGACAGTGTTACCTAGGAAACTCGTGTGCTGCTCTAGGACAGTGTTACCTAGGAGACTTGTGTGTGCTGCTCTAGGACAGTGTTACCTAGGAGACTCGTGTGCTGCTCTAGGACAGTGTTACCTAGGAAACTTGTGTGCTGCTCTAGGACAGTGTTACCTAGGAGACTTGTGTGTGCTGCTCTAGGACAGTGTTACCTAGGAGAC